>JAIUCT010000024.1:1572757-1729066 GCA_021307375.1 Tetraneura akinire
TTATTATTATTACTTTATTAGTTTATTGCTTAAAAGGATTAAATCGTATCTCCATGAACGTCCGTGAACGTCAATCGTTTTAAAGTGCTCGCGGCCGGATCCCAAGACGAAAACATCATTCGGCATTATACTCGTACGTATGTATGATGATGAAGAAAATAATTGATGAACAAACTACGCCACATTGTAACCGCCGATGTGGGCAACGTAAACGCGGTACAATATTTGTTATATTATTATAATATTTATTATATTAGATATTATAGGCACTTGACACGAGTACAATGTACACAAACGCGCATATTATGTACCTGGTAAACATAATATCGTTGTTATTATTACGTTTTACACTGTTATTTTCTTCGCCTCATCGCGGTCTTCGACCATTTTATAAACTTTACATAATATAAACATTAATAATATACGCCGTCCGAGGCGATGGCGTCGGATGGCGGGGAGGAAGGTCAATGAATATTATTATTACATATACAAAAATATGATCGGAACTCTCGAGCATATTATACGAGGCAGTATTCGTATTATTATAATAAATACGTATATGTACGGTGCATTATAATATTTTATAACCGACTACTATACCGCGAATACCGAAGCTGGTTATAAATGTTATAATAATAATAATAATAATATTATGGTTACAAACGTGAGACGCGGTCGTGCGCGATTCGTATCCGCTGTAGGTATATCGCGCGCGTCCACGACGTTCTTATTTTGAATTAACGTTGACGGGGCTTTTTTTTTATTTATTTAGAAACAAACGGCGTACGACAATCTTTTTTCTTCGAATTCTTTATATTATAATCATAATAATTTAGCGTTAAAAAATAATAATATTACATAAATCTGCATCGTTTCATGATATATTACCCGCCATTTTTCGTATTATTATAATGAATCAAACGTATAAATATTATGTTACCATTTTATCTTCATTCCATAATGTAGTGACATCATAATGTTAAAACGGGAAAATGTTGATTAAAATGTGTCTAATTACATTTACGAACACTTATTATTAATATTTATTTATCACCGGGCAGGCTACGTTTCGTTTCGTTTCGTTTTTTTTTTTTTTATAATCGTGAATTATGCGTATTTATATATACCTAATAATATGTATAGGTATACTTAGAACGTCACAGGGAACGCATAGTGACGTCTGCGGACGTCTTGTAAAAATATTCGCTGAATAATACAGAAGAAAAAATGACTAATGTAGTAATATTTAAAATAATGTTCAAACGTTCTTATACCCAATATGATGATTACCTTATATAGTTTTATATTATAGTTTGGTGATCCACGAGTAATCCGCATAACGTTATGAATAATAAAAAATAATATTTTGTACGTTTCATAAAAACACTGCAGGTTATGCCTATAACGATGTTTAATTCACTTTCATAATATAAATATACGTTTTAAAATTTATATTCATTATTTAATTTCTGTTATAGAATGTTATTTCTTCACACCCACGTGGATTCATTTTTACCTTCATGAACATTTTCTCAAGTATAAATTAAAATGTTCAGAAAAAAAGAAATTCGTATACGTAAAATTTTATTTTATTGATAAAAGGCAAATTTATCGGTACAAAAATTACTCATTAGATAAAAGTCAATAATAATAAATTAATAAATATAAACCTAGCTGTAATAATCGAAAAATACTAACGTAATAATATTTAGTGTCTTTGAAATGATCAACGTATTAAAGTGAAATTGAACGTTATCATTTCTTAAGATTAAAATACAAGAACTTACAAAAGTATACGAGCAATCATTCTAAATACTTAACTATGTACTAACTTAAACACCTAACCGGAATAGACGAATCGTTTAAGTTAGAATTTGAACCAAGAACAATTTTTATTGGTTAATAATTTATTATATTAATTAAATAAATTAAAGGTTTTGATTCCGATTTCGTTCTAGATTAAATTAGGCAAATAGTTAAGTGGATTTTTTTTTTTAATTTTTATAGAAATACACGAGTAGGTTTTCATTTTTATTTATAATAATAAAAAAAAAAAATGTTAGTAAATTTTATATTATAATAAACATAAATAATAAAATCGTATTATTATTATTAACTATTATATGAAATGAAATATGATTTAAAACGTTTACATGATATTATATGAATTAAGTTTTTAAAAATGTACATATTAATATTTTCTTTATTTATGCAGCAAAAATTTCTTTGGACGGATACGAATGTACGTTATGTTTTTTTTTACTGTAATAAGACAAAATTAAATTGTTTTTTCTATTTTATAATAACTACAAGCTTTCGTGGGTAATTTTACCATTATAAATTTTTTTAATAAAATAATTTTTTTTTTTTTGTAAATATATAGATCAGATTTTATCATAATTAAAAAAAAAAATTAAACTATTTTTATTTTTGTTCTTATTATACATTTATACTTATACACGCCGAATAATGAATTGTGTAGAAATTTAAATAATTTTTCCATCTTGTTCTAAATAATATAATAAAAGCATGTATATTTAATTCAAATTATTATAATATCGTGTATTAAATTTATAAAATTGTTCGTGTAATCGTGTAGACTGTAATATTTGTAATTTGTAATTACTAATTATATTATACTCGTATATACTGTATAATTTGCATAATTATAATTTTCGAAGTTCTCGAATAGACTCACCAACAGTTTTGGGTAAAACCAATGAATGGTCATGTAAACGATGAAATTGATTTGGTATACTCGTATATGTAATAAATAGTATAAACGCTACAACTTACATGTACATTACGTCACAAACATTCATTGTAAATACGAGTAATAATAATAATAATAATAATAATAATAATAATAATAATCATCATCATCATCATTCTATAGGCATATAGAGATTTAAATTAAAAATTTTTTTTAGATTTTATAAATATCACGAATTTACAATCTAAATAATATTAATATGATATATTTCACAATATTGCAGACGTATCGCACAAAATATGATGTTGGGGTAAGAACGTATATTATACATATATATATAAGTACTCGCGTAATAACTAATAAATAATAATGTTATGTAGACGGTGAAATAAAATAAAAATTTCGAAAAAATTTAATTAAAATAATAATATTTATAGTTACCAATATTATTAAATTCAGTAAAAAATATTACATATCATGGTAATGGTTAAATACTATAATATACCTACTATACTATACATAATATAATGTCGTACATAATAATAATTTATTTTTCTAAACGTTTATGTACCCAAATATATTATTATACTCGAAACATTGAAATATTTTACTATATTGAAGTTGTGTATGTTTTATATAAATAAAAAGTTGTAACTAAATATTATCTATTTTAATTTGAATTAAACAGATACTTGTATTATACTTTGGACATCGATATATAAAAGCAATCGATAGGTAGATTACAACTTAAAAATTTAAAAAATTATTAATAGAAGTAATCTTCGACTGTATATAAACTGTGTTATTCGAACTTATTTAAACTTATATGTATATTTTAAACTTAGTTTATATGGTTGAAGGAAGTAATCACATTTAAATAGATGAATATTAACTATTAGATAATATATTTTTAATTTACATATATTATAACAAAAAATTATTATAAATACACATTTAATATTTATAATATTTAAATACACTCTATAAAAATACGTTAGTAATGTACAATTATAGTGTAAATATTTGTTGTTACAAAAACAAATAATTCATTCCAAATTCTTATTAATGTGGTATTAATTTAAATTATTTTCTACTCCACTTATTTATGTAGATACATTTAAACGTAATGTTTCACATTTTACTTAAAGTAATTAATTTTTTCATCTAGTATTTAATTTTTATGCGTTATTAAAGTTATTTTATATAATTATTATAATAACATAAATTAATAACATAATATTTTTTATAAATACCAAAGAAAATGAATTCATGTATGTTTACCAATCCCCGTGATGCAATACGGAATAAAATGATATGTTTGGGAAATTTTAGTTTGCCATTATATTTAATGTTGAATAATTTGTAAATAATCTATAATATTTTTAAATATCTTATCTAAAGTTTCGCACAGCGGTCGAAATTTATAATGTAATAAGTCCGATTCTAAATGCTCACGCGCACGGACACTCTGCAATATAAAATATAACTTGTTAATTGTAATTATTTCAGTGACGTAGCGTGCACGTAAGCATTGAAAGCACTGCTTACATTTTAAATCAAAGGAAAAAAGAAAATTAATCATTCTAGATATTTATAATTTATAAATTATTTTAAAAATTAAATTTGTATTTGTTAAATATTTGAAGTTATAGTGGTTTCGTTAAATTTTTGCTTGTGTCACCACGTTACTCTCAGATTACCTCCCTACCATTATCGAATGACGTTCTATTTTTGATCTTTTGTGTTATCGGCATATCGTACCTGCTACCTAGTCCTATAAAAGAAAACTCTATTCAGAATAACCTGATGCAAACGCGGCTTTACGCGAGTAGCAACTATAGCACCGACGATACAATATAATTAATGTAATTTAGTTTTTTTTTTTTTTACGTCCGTTGTTATCCAACTTTTATTTATTGTTGTCTTATATACACTGCCATAGTGCCATTCGCCACGTAGGTTCATCATTCTTCAATTTATAACATTTATACACACAATTTGATTAAATAACATTTAATTATATTATATTCTTTATATCACGTAGGTATTAAAAAATTTCTAATTTTATAAGTTGTAACTATTAAAAAAAATAAAAAGAACAAAATTTGTTTTTTACAAAATTTATTATTAGTATTTTAATAACTTTGAATAAAAAAAAATATATATATATATATATATATATTACTGCTTACATTCTTTTAATACCCACGCCACGCCACTGAATTATTTTATTACTAATATTTGATAAAAAAAAAAAGTCTTTTAATATATATTTAAAGTGTATATGCGTGTTATATATTTAAAATAATCAATAAGTGTTTTCTAAAAAAAAAAATAATAATAATAATACAGTCCATAACAGCGAAACATTTGGTCCTAACGTGCCGGATTAGTTGGACAAAATAAATAGTGTGGTTTAACGCGAGTGGAATTTGTGTAAGTACGGAGAATTCAAGCAGGGATTCAAGCAAGGCAAAAAAAAAGGCAGTCGTTAGGAAGTGAGCTGCATTATAGTAAAAGGGTAGTGGCGCAGTGTGGTAAAGGGGATGATTGATCGTTTCATCACGCGACGTAAAAACGTGGTTGTAGGAATTTAACAAGCACATACGGTATAAATAGAATACGACATTCAACCATGAAATGGTCAAGGTTCAATATAACATATAGGTGAATAAATTGTAAGCGTATTGGAGAGCTGATAATGTCAAGGCAACATAATAAATATGTATATCAAATGAGACGATACAAGCAGTATAATTCAAAACGAGATTGCGCTGATGAAGAGGGCAAATAAAAAGCCCTAAATTCCAATATTTTTTCTTAATTAAAATATTATTAAGTGCAATTTTTGTGTAGACCATTGTTTAACAGGTAGGTCTACCATAAAATAAGCTATATATTTACATAATAATTTAATAATTACATTAAGCAAAGTCGGATTTACAACGGCAAAATGGACAGCGATAATAATTCCAAGTTATTAGAAAATATTCCCGACGTCGTCTGAAATACATGTACGTCATTAGACTTGGACGTGGGTGCGATAAAAACTATAAATCTATTTTGGGAACCACGTGATGATAATTTTTCGTATAATACAAAACAATCAAATGTATTATGTATCAATATTCAATATACAGTTACACACGAAACAAAATATATTAGCATGTATTGCTAGTCTATTTGATTATTTGATCCGTTGGGTCTTGGTATGGCCAGTCCCAGTATTAGGGATGACAAAAATAATCATGCAATCCCTGTGGTTGGAAAAAGTTAAATGGGATGGAAATTATCCGAGAAAATATGTAAAAAGTAGGAGAAAGTTGGGAACGAATTGAATAATATAAATAAAATAAAAAAATACCACGATGATTACACGTAAACAATTTCACAAGCGAAAAGGCGAAACGAAGACAAAAAAAAAAAATATATATATATATATTAAAAGACGTATCGATTATTCTATTTTACGTGTCGTGGCGTTCATATTTCGATTTTACAACAATGTACTATGTAAAAAGCGAAATAAGTCGTTAAGAAAAGGATTATTATACCTACGTAATTAAAGTAGCTACTACGATAATTAATAAAAATAATTAAAAAATAATCATTTGTTAAAGAAATCTACAAAATGTAAATAAAGACGTTTACAGATAAACGAACGAAATGTCGTTTATAAACTTAACCCGTTTCTTGATAAAAACGGAATACTACGGTGGTCGATTAATAAATGCGTCAAAAATATTACTTGTGATCAAAAACATCAAATTACATTACCATACATTGAACCGTTTTCTTCGTTATATTTTCGACACGAACACGAAAGATTATTACAAGTCGGTTCACAGGCCATTTTAAGTTAAAATCTGTCGTTTTAAATCTGATAATTAGTAGTCTACCGAAATATTTATCACGATGGAAAATAATACAAAAAATCACCCAAGGAATATTGAAAGGTGACAAATGGAATACTTGAAACAAACAACAGATCAGAGACAAATGGTGCAATCAAGGCATGGAAAATATTTTATTCAAAATGAAAAATGTTTCTCCTTTAAATTGGCGCTTGGGACGAATCGTGTAGTCAGTATATTTTGGAAATCATAGTGTGATGAGGGTCGTAGAGATAAATACTTGGAACGGCATAAAAAAAGAGAGTAGTAAGGTTGGTATGTTCTTTACTGAGAACCGGGACAAAATCAAAGAAAGCATGAGCAATACGTTTAATTATAATTATACCATATAGGTTACTTGTATACGTAATATTTAATACACGTTTTCATATTAGCCAGTAAATTAATAATTTATTTATTTTTATTTATTGTATTTATTTTAATTTGTTCGTGTTTGTTTTGTCAGGTTTTTTTTGGTATTTGTAATTATTGTGTCCGGCGCTAAACAAATAATTTTTGTAAAAATAATTATATTATATAAATTTTTTGTTTTGTTTTGATTTTTGTACTCGTATTAATTTCAAGGGGAGTACGTTTGGGAAATTTTAGATTGCCATTATATTTAATGTCAAATAATTTGTAATTAATCTATAACAGGGGTAGCAAACCTATGGCACGCGTGCCAGAAGTGGCACGTTGACCAAATGTCAGTGGCACGCCAAATTTAAAAACTTAAAAAAAATTATATTTTTAAATATTAGTATGTGAAATTTTAAGAATCAAATTTAAAAGTTTTTAATAATAGGTAAGAAAATGTGTTTATAAATGTTATAATAAATACCTAATATTAATGATTTTAATAATATGTATTTTAGGAAAATTCATTTTTTTTTTATGGCACGCGAGCATATTTCAAAAAACTTGATTTTAAATTTTGGCACTTGACCCAAAAAAGGTTCGCCACCCCTGATCTATAATATTGTAAAATATCGTATTTAAAGTTTCTCACAACGGCCGAAATTTATAATGACGTAAAAAGTTCGATTCTAAACGATCACGCGCAAGGAGACTCTGCAATATAAAATATAACTTATTCAATGTAATCATTTTATAACTAATATTTAATAAAAACTTTTGTTTAATATATTTAAAGTGTATATGTGTTCTAAATTTAAAATAATCGAATAAGTGTTCTATATAAAAAAAAAAAAAAAAATAATAATAATAATAATAATAAAATAAAGTCCATAACACCGAAACGTGGTATTTATTTTTTAAATTATTTAATTGTAATCAATCATAAATATTATTTAACTCGTACTTAGTGTGACTTAATCTAACGTTCGTAGAGTAATTCTACGCGTTATGTATTCTTAATAAATCTAATTGCATTGTCATTTAATTAATTAACTGTATTATATACGTATTGCTAATCCAATTTATTTATATTATTACATTTTTAAAATTTTAAATGTTCACTCCTAAATAATGTAACATTTTTAAATAATAAAAATCACCAAAAAAACTCTAATAGCAAACACCTAAAAATATATGACTAACGTAATAACAAGATGTAATTACATTTTTTTTTTCTTTTTCGAACAAGCAATTATTCAGTAATTATAATTTATAACACAATAATATACAATTATTTAATGAATTATTTAATTGCTTAACAGTATTCAATAGCATTGTATTTCGTAATATTACTATAAAATATATTCCTCGTACGTAATTCGATTACACTCATATTATATTATATAGTTTATAAATGCGTTGATAGAAAATGACGATATAAAAAAATGTGTTTTTCTCCCCTCTTGGTTAATCCGTATTCAACCTCCATTCGGTGGCAGCACGTGTTTTTCTTTACAGACGAATGCATATTATTATGAATAACAACAATAACAACTATTATCGGTAACAGTGTGGCTTATTGTAAATATTTGTTTAGGTTTTTAGCGAAGGATTTGTCATTGTGTTTTTTAAAAAAGAAAAAAACCAGCGCGGTAAACTTCGTACAAGCATAAGGTGCTGTACGTGCCGTTTCCATGCATCCTTGGCCGTCGGTGCCACAGAGCTAACTGACCGCATCATTACATAGCCCGCCAGAAAACTTGCAAACACAAAAGTTACCATGGACGTTACATTGTTACGGACGACCACAACAACGGTCGCGACGCAAACCATCGCCGTGACCACGAACGTGGTAAACACGGGGATCCGCGGCGTTCAGCGCAACGGTACGCACCGGGCCGTGAACGTGCACGGGAGACTGATGTACGACGAGATCGTCATCAACGACGTCTGGATTAACGCCATATTGTCCACGTTAGCACTGTCCTGTGCTGCGTGCGTGTGCTTGTGTTTTCTGTATTGCAAATTCCAGCAGTGGAAACACGCAGGTAAGCCGAGAAACGTTTATAAAATTTTTATTTTTATTATTAAAAACATTATAATATAATCAATATGATGCGAGATTTGTTGGACGTTTCGGTGCTTTTTGATCTTTATAATATAATAATGAAATTATTAGCCACACAGACAAAATTACATTAGTAGAAACTAACAACTTTAAGTTTATTATCATTATCGCAATAGCAAATTATACGTTATATTTAATCTTCAAAGTATCTTATTACTTTGACAAATCTTTACACAATCCTGTAGGTTAGTAACTAGTAAGCAATGAAAAATTCACTATACAATTACGTGAGTATGATTGTAAATTGTAAAAATTATACCTTACCTGTACTATCTTAAAAATTATATATGACCTTGAATCTCGATAGAAAAACGTTCTTCTAACTATTCATTATTTTTATATAAAGTACAAAAATAAATGAATAGTTTTATAGTGTCATTACTCATTATTGTACTTGGAAAACGTGGAAATCAAATTTCATTTGTTAAAATTAATTTTTCAAAATTTAGTATAAAATTTTAAAAAGGTATTTCGCGCGTAGGCAACTTCAGATTGCGATTAAATTAAATACTATTTTTTTTTTTACAAAAACGTGTCGTATAGTCATAAATATTACCTATATATACTCGTATATATTCGTTACACGTAAGTAGTATATGTTATAGTTTATAGTAAGTAATTTTTAATAGTTAACATAATATATATTAAAATCGAACTTTTTTTAGATATAACAAATTTAAATACCTAGTTATTTGTAATTTTTATTTTTATACGTATTTTAAAGCATGCCATTATTAGTATGTCTTATCATTATTTCCAAATCGTTTTCTAATCAAATTTAAATCGTGAAAAAAATACGATTTACTTATAAGTTATAAGTAATTAAAAACCACAAAATTCAGCACTTGCGATCGAAGGCTAACACACGACTTTAGACGAATAAAAAAAAACATAAGCGTCGAAATACGTTTATTTGTTTTTTATAAAAAAAAAAGTTTACTTTTTTAGATTTTAAGTTACTTTTTAATATATATATATATATATATATATGTGTGTGTGTGTGTGTATGCGTGTGTATAACTTGCATTTTTTATAAAAGTTTTAACAAATTTAAAAAAAAAAATTTTAAATCATTTCTATTAGTTCAATCTTGAATATATTAATTATTTACATATATATAATATAAGTATTTTGTATTTTTGTATATATTATAATATAATAATAATTTTATTAAATGACAACTTCGTATCAGATATTTTAGAATAATATTATAAAAAGAAAAATCGTTCGAACAAAACAATCGAAAACGCGAATTTTTAAGATTTTATAGCTACAAAACAAATGACTCATAATAAATTAATGTAATAGTTAGATAATCTGTATAGATATTTCATATCGTATATAATTGCGCCCATTTTTTACTATAGTCAATATGACAGTATCATTATATTTACTCAATGATTCATCCGTAAAATACAATAATTATTTATTGGAAAATGAATAATATAAAAGAATTTATAGACAATTTTCAAACATATAACGAATTGTAAGAAAATTATTTGTCGTTTATTTGATATATATAATTTGTATTGATTTGCGCGTGCCAGCAACAATAGTAAATTGAAATCACTAATCAGTCATAAAATATGAAAATATATATTTTAAAGATTCAAATGAATAAATATAACGTCGTTTCCTAAAATCATATTTAATTTCATGGATTATAGACGATCATAAACGTATATCTGCAGTTAAAAGCTATAGATACCTATAATGAAGATTAAAAATAAAATATATTAATTTAACAAAATATCGAAAAAATGAATAATTATTACAAGGTTATACGTTTAACCATCTAAACACTGATATTATTAATTTGTAACGTATAATGTACAAATTAAACTTTTTTTTTTTTTTAACTCGAAATGCTCGTATATTTTTGTTAACGGTACTTAAGTATTTCAATATATGTCGCTATTTATACAAAAAGTAAATAACATCCAAAATTGTTAACATTATATTATGTAAAATTAGGTATTTAGTTTTTATTAAAAAAAAAAGCATCGCATATTCCACTGAAGTACCTTAATTACTTATATTTAAATACTTAAATAAATATTTTAATACTTACTACTCATACATTTCATACTGTATATTATATTCTTATTACGTATATATATCATAATCAGAATGTATTGGTTTTACAATAATATGTGTGTCCTTTTTTTTGTTTTTATGACTGAAGACACTTTTACTATCCGACATAATGCTCTGATTTTCACGAAGAGAATATGTTTCCGGTTGAAAAGTAGATAATATAAATAATACTTTATTTAGGCCATTTTAGAATTTCTCAAAATCGACCCTATGTGATAAAAAAAAAAAAAAAAAGACGAAAAAACGACATTTTTCACGAAAACTGAAATTTCGACGAATTCGATTTCAATTATATAATATTTAATTAATTAATAATAATAATTTAATAATATAATATTTGAAGATAGAAACTTGAAATTTTTTTTGGGTGTTGACATAGCTAGTACATACAGGTATATTATGTGCTAAATTTTAAGAACCGTTACGTTAATTTTTCTACAAAATATAGGACTTTGAATATTTCGTAAAATTCTCGTTTTTATGTACCTATATAATGTTTAATAAAATTGTCAATTTTTGGTATTAAAAACTGAAAATTTTACTGAAGTATATAATTACATATTATTTAACATCATATCGAAATATTAGTAAAATCCCAAGTCTAAATTTTTTTTTATAGCTGTTGAAAATTGATATTTTTAGTTTAAACGAACTTGTTTTTATCGTAATTTATTCTCATCCTTTCATTCATTCTTTTGAAATAACATAGCTAATTGAACAATAAATTGAATTTAGTTTAAATTTTGTTAAAAACAAATTGCTCGTAAATATTAAATTTAATATATCAATTTTTTAGTCAGAAGAAAACTTTTTATACATAAATTGTTTAAAAAAAACACTCTATCCCGTACTCTATCTACATAGGTATGTAAAAAAATTGATGTTACCATTTAAAAAAAAAGTAAGTTGTATCGCGCAAAGGTATATCGAAAGTGTTAAAAATTTGAAATTTATCTGAAAATGTGTGTTTAAGTACTATCTGTCATTCAGCGAAAACTTCATTTCAATACAAGGTCATCGAACTGAAATATTTAGTGGTACTTACCTCTTAGCATGAATAAACTGTATAAAAACAATTTTCATTAAATAATAATTATATACAATTTATATATATTATATATAATTATACTATTAAATGTGAATAATCATAAATAGAGTTAAATATTTTAAACGAAAGTTATGAGTCAATAAATAAACAATAATACATATTTTGATTGATTTAATTATCGCAACATTCCACACATCATATAATTATTTTATTAAAATTAAAAATATTTCCAACATATTATTAGAGGTACATTATCTGACTATATTTTATATGTAATTGTAATATATTTTAATTAATATTATTATATCTTACAAAATTATTACTTTCTGGATTAAAAACAAATAATAATAAGAATAATAAATGAATAAATAAACTTTTTATAGGTACCTATATACATTTAAATTAATAATATAAGAGTATCTAACTTATTCAATATTACTTTCAGAATGTTTTAAACAATTTGTAATTAGAATAATATGTTTATTGATAACTGATAATACAATTTAATATCAAACGATTAACCAAAATATATCCATGATTATTAAAGGAAATACTATATTATGAGCAATCACCAAAAAAAATTATAATATATTATGTAAATATTTAATTATTCATTTTTGAATAAAACGTAAATATAATTTAGGTAAATTTTCACATTATATATTTAAATCGAAATTATCAATTTTTAATTATATAATATTGTGATTTATTCATTAATTAATAATTTACAATGAATGTGTAAATACGAGTAGACAAAATAAAAATTGAAATAATAAATAATTTTCAAGTATTAATATATAATTAACAAAACTAAATTTAATTAAGTAGGTACCTATCAATAAATCGTTTCTGTAAAATAATTGATTTGTATATATTTGATCTAAATATTATAACTAATACATTAAAATAAAATAATCAAATATGTAAATTCTAATTAAGTAAAAATATTTTCTATTTCTGTATATTAAATTTTATTATAAGGTCAAATAATCAATTATCAGTCAATTTTAACTAAGGCGGTATTAGGTTAAAAAAATTATTTCTAGTTGGGTTCCCTTGGATACGTACTCGTGCCCATAAAGCTCTATTTAATTTACCAATATGAAAATTTTCCAGTAAAACATCTAAAAAAGTTATACTTAAAAATTATTCGAATTTTTACGTGCAGTTTAAGTTTTTGTAATAAATAATTTCATGTATAGCTAATAAACACGTGATGGTTTATAAAAAAAAAAAATATTATAATGTTCAAATTTTAATAACACATTCTATGAAAGAAAATTAAATGAATAATTTAAATTATATTATTATTTACCTCTGTTCCTACTTCCTACTTATTAAACATTTTAATGTATAAATACTAAATAGATAATAATATAATGCTGTAGTTAATACAAAATATTTTTATTATAAAATTATATTTTAATTATTAGATAACAACTAACATAATATACTAATATAAACATTTTATACAGCCATATAATTATTCTGTTTAAATCAATATACGAGTACACCAAAAATTGTCTCACTGCCAAAAATTAAAATTCGTACTTAAGAAATTACCATTATTATTATAGTGTTTTTTTTTTTTTTTTATTAGTATTATAATGCATATTTATAATATTAAAATTATTTATTTGAACCTTATCTTTTTTAAAATTGTTTGAAGTTGAAATTTCAGTAAAATCAATACTTATTTAAAGTATTCATATAGGTATTTATTATTATATAATAGGTAATATTTTATAATAATGTTAAAAACAATTTTTATTTTTATAAAATTATTTATTAATTAAATTAAATTAATTAAATTAAAATATTTTATAAAATTTTATGTTTTATAGGTATTTTATAACATAAAATGAATTTATCTACGTTATTATTTATTTTAGATTTTGAGAAAAGCGAAAATAAATTGGTTTTACAATGGGTGTGTGTTTTATTTTTTGTTCTTTTGTTTTTATGTTTTAATGTAAAAGATACTTTTTCTACTTGAAATAATGCTCCGATTTTCACGAATAGCATATGTTTCCAGTTGGAAAGTGGATTTCGATGGTACTTTATTTAGGTTATTTTCGAATTTTTCATAATTGACCATTTGCGATAGAAATAATTAGTTTTACACTACTAATAATAGGGCGCAGGGTAAAAATTTACCCCACTGAAAATAAATAATTATAGTACCTACATTTTTTTTATTTTTATATATAAATTTTTACAAATACTTTCACTTTCCAATACGATTATACATAAAATTATAGTATAATATATTATAATATATTATATTTCATATGTTTTTTTTTTTTTTTTTATCATAGATTTAGTTAAATAAATGTTAGAAACCCTATACTATATTATAATAGGAATTGATTGTGTTGAGTTTTTTTTCAGTTTGCTTCATCTTCCAGGTAACTTGCTTCAAAAATACTTTCCTAGTATAGTAACATGAAATGATGACCAAGCATAAGCTATATAATAGTTATATATTGAAATATATGGTTTCTTTTTGAAGTTTTAGGTATACGTTCTTTGTTGATATCATTGTTACATTTCTTAGCTTACTCCCATCATTCCTTTCTTGCTCATAATAATTTACATTTGTACTCATATTATAATAATATTGTACCTTTTAAATATCCCATATTATAGAATATATACCTACTTGTTCGATATCGATATGTACGTGAAACATATGTGATAAAGTGGCCTAATCTATTTTTCTTAGCGAAGAAATAATAAATGACAGTATTATTTTATTTATATCATCTTTACAATTATATATACTTATGCAGTATAAACTTGTCGTAGTTGTAGTCGTCGATAAACACAATTGTAGATTGTGTTGAGCAAGCAACCAGCTATCTACTATCTAGTCCACCAGGAAAAAGAGTGTGGTGCGGAGCATTTATAGTAACCCATATTGAGCCTCTTTAATCTAATAAATTTACTCAAATGATTAAATAAAAAAAAAATTTGAATATTTTAAAATTACAAACGTGACCTAGTTACGAAAGTTCTATGTAATTCGACTAATTTCTTATCGATCTAGCTATTATATAGTTTGTAATGATCTGAGATTCTGAAATGTCCCAATTCCTTAACTCAAAGATTTTAGCGATGATGTTATGAAATTAAAATTTTCACAATGTCAAGTGATAAGAATAATAGTTTCGGCAGATATATTGTAATGACTAGTGGCGACGATCAATGTCTGTAACTATGAGTGTTTGATTTCAATTACCACCACCGCTAACATATAATGCTTACGTCAATACGCAACGTAGGTACATTGGCGATAAGTCTGTAATTAGAAAAAATGGGAATGAATGATACGAATTATACTTCAGTTTCCGAAAAACAAAAGTTAAAAAGTTTGCCGAATGGATTGTGGTATGTCGTTACCTTACCATCTATGTTAGAAGGTACATAAATTATTTTATTTCGTCTTTCTATACTAGGTATGTTTTTCTTAATTCAAGTAAGTAAGCGAGAATACGGAGCTAACAGAAAAAACTCAACTCAATCTCCTAGGTTAGGTTAGGTAAAATATTTTTCGATAATTAATTTAATAATTATTAATTTCGATTATAGAGGTAGTTTGATTTCATACTACTATACTAGGAAAGTATTTTTGAAGCAAGTTACCTGGAAGATGAAGCAAACTGAAAAAAAACTCAACACAATCAACTCCTATTATAATATATTACCTATATTACAAATACAAATACTACTATTAGGGTTACCTATATACCTAATGGTTAATAACCTATATTAGAATATTAAAAAAAAAAAATAAAAACTTTACATCACTAAATGAAAGATACAAAAATTTTAATTATTCTAAGGTCTAGTAATATACAGCGAACATAAAAAAAAATATTATAATGATCATCTTCTTAGTATAGGACTCAAAATTTTAAACTCTTCAATAACGCTATTGAAATTCACCGATTTGGTCATTTCTTGCTCAACAAATAAAAAGAAAAGATGATACTCCTGCGCCAGATGTGTAAAGTAAATCATATTGTTTAATTTTTATTAGAATTTGAATGCAATGATAAACTATCGCATTCGAAAAAACGATTCTGAGCGAAGTTCAGTAAAATAATGTAGATATTGATTATAATTTTGACATTTTTTATTAAATATTTAAAACACAAAATACATATAGGGATCATATAGCCATATGCCCATATAGGTACACATATAGTACATAAATGAACGCCCTATAAAATTTTCAAGTCTCCAAGTTCAATATAAATGCTCATAAAATCGCGTAAAATCGCTTGTCACCCAAATGCCTATATCTGACAGAACTAAGCTCAAAATAGTTTTTTCAATTGCGATGGTTTATCATTGCATTCAAATTCTAATTAAAATTAAACACTATGATTTACACATATACTAACTGTTTACTGGTTGGTTTGATTTGGTTACCTAAAGTTGTTGATAGTGTTCATAACATCATACATTAGCCTTAGCATATTGCCATTTGCCACTTTTGCTAGTCCTCGAATGAATGAAAGTTGTACAAAAAGCCACGGCACACATGGCACACCTGTGCGCATGCCTATGATTATTAGTAAAAATACTGATCAAGTCATCTAAGAGTTAATGTTATAATAACATAGGTACCGATAAACAGAAAAATTATACTTATACCATCAGTTAAATTAAACTGCAAAAGTTAATATAGGCTATATAGAATATAATAGTTAATAAACCTGGACTTAGAAAGATATTTTTACTTCGTTTATTTTGTATTTCCGAAAATAGGTACTTTGCATTTTATATTTTTTCTTATTTCAGTCCAACAGCGGAGAAACGAGAAAAATTCGCAAAAGTACGACGAGGAATCGTTACCCAGTTACACGATCGTCACGGGCCTGCCGACGTACGACGAGGCGGTGGAACGCATGAAGCGTTTGTCGTCGTCGACAGCGGCCACGTCGTGCAAGTCCGTCGCGATGGCAACCGGAAAGCAACAACATTCTGCCGCGGCGGCCGTCCACCACAAGACCGCCGCTGTGTCGGTGGTGCATTTGAAAAACGAACGCACGCAACCGCCCAAACCGGACCGTAAGTTCGGCGTGGTGTCGCACAGCCTGTTCGTGCATGACGCCGGCTGCAATCACTGTCTGTCCGTCCAAGAACTGCTGGAAACCTACGACGTCCGGTAATGACGACGGAGTCCGTTTTCGCTTCCTGTACAATATGTCCTAGATTTATACGTATATAATAATAATTATTATTTTATTATTATATTATTATTTATTATTCTAACGTGTTACCTACGTTTTACGTTGGTACAAAAATTATATAATATTCCCGTGTAACTATTGTAACTATAGTAAGTAAGTTAGGTTACAACAGAACCACGGTATCGAGGGATGGGCAAGATGCTCGTAAAAATACACAGCCATAATATTTCACTACTAACATCAACATAATTTTTCTTTTGTTTTTGATTATATTATATAGACACACACAGAAATACTCATTTTACATCACAAAATTTTGAAAAAATATAATATTATAATTTATAACAATTTTTGAAAAAGTCTAGCAATTTCAATATACGACCTATGGATTTTTTAAAATTAATTTCAACTTTATCCTCGATGTCTTTTTATTTCGTTTCTAATAAAAAAAAAAAAAAATAATAATAAAAAAAAAATATCTCTATTTTACAAATGTACGTAATGTAATATTTTCTTTCTTCCACTCAACTACACCATATTTACACATTACAATAATAAGGGTCGAAATTGTCTTATATAAAATTTAAAATGAAGTGTAGGCGCACAGTCCATCCCTGGCCGCGTTTTTGGATTTTTTTTCTTATTTTTATTTTTTATTTTTTTGTATCATTTATAAATAATATTCTTATTAGGTAATATTATTGACGATAATATTCATGGGCGTCCTTAAAGTTAATCAAGGGAGGGACAACTCTCCCCTGGCTTTTTTGTGTTTGTGTATATGAAATGTATCTCGGAAATCTGTTATTATACCAATATTTTTAAAATAGTTTTAATGATTACTTATCACTTATGACTTATCAGCATCAGTCATCATCACTCGAATAATAATTTGTCTTATAAAAATAAAATAATAAAGCCGTAAGCAGTGTAGATAATAAATAATTATTATTATAAATTTCTATTTCATTATTTATATTTATTATTGTGTGTAATATAAATATTATCAATAATTATCCTATAATAATACAATGTTTAATGTTTAAACTAGGTATAAGTGAAATAAAAAATATTGCTTAAATGTTAATTTTTTTATACCTAGGTATATGTCGTATCATGTCCCCGCCCCTAAAGTTATGAATATATGGACGCCCTTGATAATATTATTGACGTGACCGCATAATATCAAATTGTTACTGGCAGGAAAGTCCGAAAATATATTTTAAAACCATCCCGGGAAAACGAATTTCACGTTCTTCGTACAACATCGATTTTGATTCTCGACGTTGGAAAATTTCGTTGTTTTTGTATTATAAAAACACATATAGATATAGTACGTATATAACACCTATTATATATCATTAATTATTATTATACACATTTCAATGTGCGAAATTCGCGTGTGCGATTTTACTTTGCACTCGATAATAAAATAATAAATCGCCATTGATATTATGCGATCTACATACGATTTGTAAATATGTAAACCGTCCGTCGAAATTATATTCACCGTATTTATTGTACCTACTAATTATAAAAATATTATAGTCCGTAAGTTTAATAATATTTATAAATAAGAAATAACTCTGTCGTTGTCCGGTAACGCGTATACGGTCAAGTCGGTTTCCGATGCGCGAGGAGAACGCGTTTAACGGCGTACCTACCGCTGAAATAATCGCGGGAAGACGTCGCGTCCGTAACGCGAATTATTTAAAATTTACACCAAAATAACATCGCAGTGACACTTTTTTTTTATTTTTTTTTTTTTATAAATGTTACTCTTGTAATTTATAAAAGTTAACGTATATGCAATTATTGCGTGCGTTTGTAAATATCGGGTTTGCGAAAAAAGTTGCCGACGAATATTTCCCCGCCGAAACGAACTGTCCGGGAGATCTTGTCGTCTGTAACGAAACGTGACGTGACCGATATATTATTATTCGTTTTTTTTTTTTTATTTTTTTTCTTTTATACACATGCCAATATTTTCATATTGATTCATCAATGATCATATTAATATTGTACCCGTATACCTGAACGCGTTTGTATAATATTATTATATTATTAGTTGATTAATTTCGATTGTATTTGTACATATTGTGTTGAACATATACGAAACCGTTAGATTGAACGATAAGTAGGTATTGTGTTTCTAAGTTATAATAATATTTATTGAACGAATAAACGTTTTTTTTTTTGGTTCTAATACGATGTATCAATGTGTTGTTTATGTACATAGGCGGAACCAGGGTTTAACATTGGGAGTGTGCCACCAAAAGTGATCACGAAAGATGTTAAAGGTATAAAATTACTAGACCCATATCTTTAGAAATATACAAATAATAAACAAATATTTTTAAAAAATAAAGGAGATTTGAGACATTATTTTGTATATATAAATTTAATGTTTTCTATAGTAAATATCAAATTTTTGGTAATTTTTATTTTTATCACCCTATAGTTCCGCCTATGTTTATGTAATTATATGATGTCCTTTTTCCATGAATTTTTACTCTTTATCTTTTATATATTAGATTAAAGAAATGCAAATACTACTAACACATTTGCACGGTTAAAATATTCGCAGAATCACTCTCGGGGAAACGTTTTTTTTTTTTTAAATGACGTTCCGCGATCGTACCGACATTGTGCAAGGCGCAAAACGTTCATGGTTCAATCGTTTTCGACTTACGAACAGTGAACACACAAATGTATACAAGATGGTTTAAATACATAACACTACTATTACCTATAGAAAAATCTATAATTAATAGTAGTAATTTATAAGTAACAGTAGTAGGTAATAAATTTTAGTAATTTTAACAAAACTAATATTATAAATATTACCAAAAATTTCACTGAAGTTTATTTATTTTGCACTAAATAAAAAAACAAAATAAATAATTATTAAAAATATTTATTCTATTTTTGGATTTCTTACTGAGTTCCTAAACGGACGACGAAATTAGAGAGGCAGCCCAAAGATTTAAAGACAATTATTCAGAAAACATCAAGTTTGAATTTATTGATGAAATTATTCATTTCAAATATTTCATAATATCTCAATGTGATAATTTTAAAGTTAATATTATAATAGATACCATAGCATCGCGATAATATTAATTAATTATTGAAAATAAGATGGATTCTACGTTTCCTAATGTTATGATAGCTTTACAAATAATGTATAGATGCCTTATGATTACGAACGCTACTGGTGAACTATAGAACGTTTTCAAAATGAAAATTATTAAAAAATTGTCATCGATGTTTCATGTCACAAAAACATTTAAATTCGTTGGCTATTATGACCATAGAATATAAAATTAGATTTTAAAGATATTCTTAAAATATTCACTTCACAAAAATGAAGACGAGTTAATATTTAATATAAACAAAGAATTATACATATTGTCAATATTTTTTTGTTGGAAATAAATTTTAAATGATTAGGTAAATTGTTTTGTTTATTGAAATTATTTGATTATAAATTTATAAAATATGTGATTATAATATAAATTATTAGTAGTGTAAAATTAAAATTTACGTAGTAGGGGGCCTCGAATTTTTCATTGCCTAGGGCCTTACAAATGTTTAATCGGGCACTGCTTGGAATTATTTATAACAGTATGCACAGAGATTCAATTAGAAATCAATAAAAAAAAAAAAAAAAAAACTATGGAGCTATTATTTGAGTTTGCACAAAGGTCCAGTGACTTTTAGCAACGATATTGCCAACTACATCCACTGTCCTATGAAAAACATAATATGCTATTGGTGAAAATCGGAGCATTACTTCGGATCGAAAATGTGTTTACATAAATAATAAAAAAAAAAAAAAGACACAATCAATGTGAAACCATGATACATTCATGGCTTCGCTCAGAATCTAAAACAACACTTGTGCACACATAAAAGAATAGTTTAATTATTGAAAATTTTAAATTTTTTATACCTAATATGTTTCTTGTTCAAAAATATTATGAGTTAAATAAACGATATTTTAAATTTTATATTTTTATTGACGGCATATTACTCGGATATACTCGTATAATAAATAATGCTATGTATAAATTTTATGTAATTTTTATTGAAATTATATCTGTAACCAGTATTTGATTTGAGAGGGGATGCAGGGGAACGGAGAACCACTAGTATTTTTTTTCTTTTTAAAGCGTACACCTACTAATTCTTAAATTCCTACTTATATAGTATATATACTTAATATTTTTGAGGGGACACTAATTTTTTTTAAAGTCAATATACTACCTCTAATTTTTCTTTTCCAATTTAAGCACTCTCTGCTCTCTGCATCCTACATATTAGGTAATAGGTATATGATCTTTGGTAATTAGGTATACTTAAAGATTTAATATAATGTAATATAGGTAAAAAAAATATCGTGCACTATTTCATCTTTATTAATTTATTATGTTATTGTACTTTATAATACAAACTAGATTGTAACACATTATATACATTGTTACACAATATTGTTATATTATTTTTAATTAATTAAAATCATTTTATGATTAACTATATCTGTTTAAATCGTTTATTCAAGTTCATGGAATATATTAAAATTGAATTAAACGTTTTTAAATTATTTAGTTATTCCGAGTTTAATCAATATTTAAATGTTGTATTTTAAATTTAAATTTCTAATAGGTATATTTGGAATAAATATCAAATGAATATTATAATAGGTAATAAGCGTTAAGCAATAACACAAAAATAAATAACATTAACATTATTCTAATAAATAATTATAAATCCTTTCACCGATATATTATTTTTCGTCAACATAAATATCGAATAATAGGTATAAATATACCTAATAATAATTGGTGGAATTATATAAAATATGCGATCTCTTTTATCCTCGTTTTGTACGCCTTTATATTATAATATTATATTATGATAATAACGAGTCGAACGCAAAATAATTCGAATTTTATAAAATTCCTTTTACATCAATCGAATGTGTAATATAATATTAATATGTTATATAAAATACCAATCGGCCATAACCTACATCATGTGTATATAATCATATGTTCTATATTTATGTGTATATCAATAGTGATCAATCGATACGATATTTTTATTAAGACACACATACAAATAAATATGTAGGTACCTAATATTGTTCGTAGGTAGGTATAATATAGTACAGTTGAATGAAAATAAACCAGTGGTCGATGAATAACATTAATAATATATCATATTAAATGTAATAATAACATTATGTATTAATGTATTATTTATATTTTATATAATATGACTTTCAACTTAAATAATTATTTTTACGTTTGATTGACGTGTTCGTATAATGGAAACAATAGTAAACGCGTATTTTTGATGTACCTACCTACCTAGTACCTATAAATGTAAATCGAAGGCAATGGATTTTAATAATATTATTGGTTTACATATTACATTAAAATCATGACAAACAATAAAATACTTATTTCAGACTGCTGTTCGAGCGAGTAAAAATTACAATTTTTTATTGCAGTAGGTTACATACGATTATATGGAAATTATACTGAAAATTACAAATACAATAATATTAGTATAATCAATTTTAGTGCAAATCATAATGTTTAATTTTAATTAGAATTCGAATGCAATTACAAACCATTGCATTCGAAAAAACGATTCTGAGCGAAGTTCAATCAGATATTGTAGGTATTGATTAAATATATTGCCGTTTTTCGTCGTTTTTTCTAACGCACGAGGTCAATTTTGAGGAATTCGAAAAATTACCCAAATAAAATACCAACAACATGCACTTTCCAACCGGGAACGCCAGTGCAGTCGGATTGAGTGGTATGTTATTACAAGAGGACAACCAAGGCAGGTTACGACTAGTCCATGCAGTGTCCAAGTCCAAGAGAACAACGTATGCGGAGAGTCGTTACCATTCGAGTCGGTTGGAACTGATGGCTGTTGCCAACAATAATAATTGTATGGAGTGTAACAAGACTTCGTCACCAGACGGGATGCAAAATTGGTGAGGTAGGAAGTCAATTAAATAATTCACCTAATGCAACGATTGGAGATACACAGTTTCATGTGTTGTTCGGATATTATCCAAGTTTCAGTAATGGCGCACTGAGACATGTTGTGGCGGTAGATGAGGTAGAAAGTACAACGGTGTTACAAAACAGAGCTCGGGACCGAATATTAAAAGAACATCGCTTAGAAGCAGCGATATGATTCACATCACGCTAAACCAGTAAAGTACCAGGTTGGTGATGTGGTGTTTCTGCGAGCGGTACCAGTCTCAACTGGAGAGTCAACCAAACTGAAGAACATGTACCGGGGACCTGTGGTTGTCACTGAGGTGTTGCCACGAGATGTATACAGGGTGGCGGCATTATGCAACCACAATGCATGTGTCAAACATCAAGGGTTTCCGAGTTATGGACGATGATGAAATGAAGGATGATGATGATCCGAACGAGGAGGAGCCGGAAATCAGACGTGGAAGTCGAGTAAAACATCGACCGAAATATCTGGAAGACTACACAGACTGATTAACCCTTTGTTATTATTTACTACTATTTGTTCTTATTTGTTAAGATTGATATTGACAATTATTTCTGTTATTTTTTTATATTTTAAAATTTTTTATTTTTTATATGTTATGTGTTGCTCACTACTCTGTTGTATCTTAAGTGAGGACACTTAATGTTAGGATGGCCGAATATTAATATAATATTTGGTTGGTCACCCTGACTATGACGGGCGACTGTTAGGGTAAGTCAAGTACGTCGTGAACGTTCTACCGTTAACTACATGTGTTGCAGGCGCGGGTTCAGGGGGGAGCTATGGGTGCTCAAGCACCCCCTGTCGTTTGATCACCTATAAAATTTATTTATTATTTAAAATAATTTTTTAATTTATTTCTCTGAAATCAGCTGATGATTACACAGTATCCATTAATTTATTTGCTACAGTATTTATTTTGGTAACTTTAACAAAATTAATATTATTAATATTACCAAAAACTTTCACTGAAGTATATTTATTTTGCACTAAATTAAGAAACCAAAATATATAATTATTAAAATATAATAATATTTATTTTCTTTTGGTGATAAAGTACACTTTATACAGGTAATTATATAAAACAATACATCTACATTTAATATAGTAATAAAAAATTATTATTGCTAAAAAAATAGTCAAATTTATGTTTTACATTTTACATTACAATTAATAATATAATGAATATAATATCATATATCTTAATGAAAAAAAAATTATATATATAATATATTTTATACTTACATAATATTTATACATTATAACAATAAGATCTACATTGGCCATATTAATATCTGCATTAGTGCTCATTATTATAAAACAATGTAAATTAAATGCATTTTTTAGTGACTTAAAAAAAATTATTTTTAGTATTTATGATGTATAAATTAATAATAATTATTAATTTACACAATAAAAATAAATTCAATGATATAAATAAAGAAATACAGACTAATATAATTATTGTTGTACTATAAGTCTTATATAATAGGTAGTTATAAAAAAATTACTCTTTTTCTGTTACAAACATTCAAATTAGAAAGTTTAAAACAAATATACTTTTTTTTGTAAGATTAAAAAGTTCCTTATATGTCAGAAAATAATAAAATTTTAAAAAGGTGATGCCCTAATTTTTTTTTTCTATTGCTTATAAAATATACATAATAAGGCTTGAACTATACAAATAGTCAAATAACTTTCTTAGACGCTATGAACTTTAATTTAAAATTAAAGTGGTTGGTGGTGGTTCATAAATTATTTATAAACATTTCTAGTTTACCTTACCATCAAAATCTGACGAGTTTTTATTATTTTTAGAAATTTAATTATTTCACTGTTTGAGAAACAGTGGGGCAAATGGAAATTAAAAGTTGTTGATTTATTTTCATTTTGGTTTGATATTTTTATAGTTTTATTTGGTTTATTTTATACAGAGAGATTAGGAGAGATTATTAAGCATAGTTTTATAATTTTATTATTTATAATCATAAATTTAGTATACAAAAATTTAAATAATTTCCTGTTACTAACCTACGTAATTTTTCATAAAAATTCGAGGGATATTTTCGATTTTCGGAGCCTACAGAAGTGAATACACACAGGACTACTTTAAAATAAGGAATTTTATGAAAATTTTAAACAATAGTACAAAAGTTATATCGTGATTAAAGAACTCGTGTACCAGTGCTTAATATAGATATGATAAGCTATATACTATTAGACCACAAAACCATACCCAAATGACAAGAATTTGAAAACAATTAATTTCCGCAAAGTTTTGTCTCATACTATCATTTCTAAAACAATAAAATACATAAATTTAAAAAAAATAATCAAAATCTGAGGGACAGCTAAAGTAGAATTATTCCCATTTTTTTTTTTTTTTTTTTTTTTTTTTTATAATAAGAGTATATAAAAGAAAAATTAATAATTATTTTTAAATAATTTTATTTAAAAAATGTATATTTTGTAACATAATAGATATCATATAATATCTTCTTTCATTGAATTTAATTAACTTATTAATTTTTAATAGTAATGTTATTAAAAAACAGAATAATTAGTATTAAAATTAAGTAATATTTAATACAATCCTGAATACATAACAATCATAAATGTTTACCCAACAATAAAAAGTGCATTTTTCCCATGTTATATTGAACTGTGAATATTATTGAAAATATTCGTATATCTTCTAAATAATTTATATTATAATTATTATCTACAAAATTCATAATAGCTAATAAGAAATTAATAATAAAGCCTATATCAGTTTACATTATTTTATGAGGATAAAACACAATTATTTTACTTTAATGTTTATATTAAACATTAAATTATTATTTTTCCTTTTAATAAATAATACTAGTTAAAATAATTTATTAAATTTAAATTTGTTCATAACATAATAATGTCACAATTTATGAGATATTTGTAAATTAAAAATTGATATATATATATATTATATTTAATTCACGTATAAATAATGCTATAATTAAATATTCCGACATTTTAATTCTTGTATATATTATCGGCAAAGTATTAAATTATATGTATTCTATAGAAATTTTTGACATCTTTAGAATCCTTTGTATTATTTGTCAATGTATTAAATTTTAATGTTATTTAAACCATGTTGTCATTTTCAGCACTCACCAATGCCAGAGTAAGTAACAAAAGTGCTTGGTGAACACAGAATATTACAACAGAAGTTGTCAAAATATGTATTCAGATATAAAAAAATTAATTAATTTTGTAATCAGGGTTTTGATAAATTATAAAACATCTCAAGCGCTTATGTTTATTTAGAAAATCTATTCAATACTTAGGATTTCTATAGAATAACAATGCTTTTGATAATGTTAAGTAAAATATGAAATTTTAAACAGTATTAAATCAAAATATATTTATAATTCTAATTTATTTATTACATTATACAGTTAATATGTGCCATTTTAACTGTAAAAAATATATTTTATACAAAAGCAATATGTGTATCACATGTTCTCAATATGTATACTTTTAGATATTATTCATAAATCAAAAGTATATTCTATTAAAACATCTTTAATAATAATTTATTTATTTATTTATTTATTTTTGCATATCACAATTTGCTAAATAATATTTTAATTGATTTCCTTAAATATTAATAAAATATTAATATAGAGATTTATTAATTTGTAATATAATATTTATAAATTGATAGTAAATTTATGTTGTACTAAAATACATTATTATTTATAAATGTAATATATATTTTATATATTGTAAAATATAAAATTCAATACTTTGTCAATAACTTATACGAGTGTATATATATAATGTATCGTATAAATATACTTCATTTTTTGTCGTAAATTTTTAATATGATCTATAAGATTATGTTTAATAATTGTATCCGTCTAATATCTTGGCAGTAAAATTCGTTATATTGAAAAGATCTAAATTTTATTAAAAAGTCATTTTTCAAGATAACACACAGAAAATTTCACTTTGTACAGCTATTGTTATTTTAATATTTTGAACATATATATTATTAATTGTGCTATTGCATTTATCATATTCTACAATTTAATAGAACTTTCGAGTATTTAAAAATTAGTGAATAATTATGGCACCACCTTTTGAAAAAATGTATACAATTATATATTTTGTTCTGTTATAATTAAAATTTTTTTATATTTTTACAATTAATTCAACAATTAGTATTATAAACATTTCAAAAATTATAAATAAATTAATTGAAAAAAAAAAATGTAATAATCTATAATTTAAATACAAACCAAAAAACTTTACTGTAACTTTGTCCTACTATTAATCATTCTAATTTAGATTCAAATAACTAAATAAGGTAATTACCACTGGTTAATTTTATTATTTAAAAAAAAAATCTTAATATTAATTAGGCAATCCTTTCCAATATATCAAGAAAATGTATATAAATATTCTTAAAGAACAATATACTATTAATGTCTTAATTATATTTTTTGTTAATTGTATAATTCAATAATAAGAAAAAAAACAAATATAAACATACTAATTAAAAAAAACAACATTCAATTAAAAAAATATTAAATAAAATGTGATTTTTAAGTTCAGACCTTATAATATGTGTACATACTTAAGCAATACTTAAGATCAAGTGTACTAAACATAATAATGGTCCATTGAGCACTTAAAAATTTAATATTATCCATAAAAATAAATAATTCGCTTCTTAACAAACAAAATTACACAACAAATAAATTATAAGATACCTGATTATATCAAGAAATCAGGATCACTATAGACATTATCACTTTCATCAGAACTTCCACCCCCTTTTGCTTTCTTTCGCTTATGATGATGTTTTTTAGGACGATCAGCTTTCTTTGATTTATGCGATCGATGATGATGATGAGAATGTTTTGATGGTGGTTTGGGAGGTATTATAGTCAACTTAGGAACCTTTGGTGTTGATTGTAAATTATTCTAAGAAATAAAAAGTTTACAAATATAATAAAAAGTTCACAAATATAGAAATATTTCATAATTCCTTTTCCATATATAAAATAATATTAAAAATGATAATTTTAATTATAATTAAATATTTTCTAATTCATTAAGGGTAAAAACAACTTAAAGTATATTACTTTACCAAGCTTATATCATCTAGGCAATATACTTAAACAAGTTTATTTATAAAATTAAATACAATAATCAAAAAAATGTATAATTGAAATAAAATAATTTAAGATATAAAAAGTATTATTAATATTTTGAAATATATTGTTAATTGAATGTCAAAATTTAAAGATTGATATTTTTGCTAATAAATTAATTCAGAATTTATATTTAGATTCAAAATTACTATAACATTTGACAAATATAATGTTAAAATGTATTAAAAATAAATATTTTAATATTATTGCACAATTATTATATTATAATAATATATAATTTCAATATTTTATAATTGATATATATTCTTTATATTTCATTAGAATAATTATGAAATTATTCATATTTAATCAAATTAATTTTTTGTTTTATTTATAATTAAATTACTCATAATGTATTATATAACTGAAAACTAATGTTCCATGGAAGTTCATTTTTTTAAAAGTATTTTGTTCATTTTCAACTATATTAAGATATTCATGGAAAAAATACAATTAATCACCTTAATTATTTTATTTATAAACTAAATAACAATATATTCTATTATAATCAATTTATATATAAATTAAATAACAAAATTATGTAAATGTAATAAATGTACATATTAAGAAAAATATACAGAAGTAAATAAAATAATTTAAATAATATATTTATCATCAATTTCTTATTACTTACTTGTTTTTGATATTCTGGTGATTCATATGATACATTTGATGAATCAATATTATTAGGAGTCATTAAATCTTGAGTGTTTCCTACATAATTATTTGGTGTTGAAGGAACAGTCTTAGGAATTTTATGTGTTCCTAAATCCTCATTACCTTCATCATCCGGATCAAGATTTATAATCAAATGTTTTAACTGAAATTAAAAAAATATATAATATAAATATTTTAAAAATTAAAATTATAATACAACGTACTTCTAAATAATAAGCAATCAATTCTTGTTTAGCTTTTTCTAAGTCTTCTGTGTCAATTTCTAATCCAAATTTAAGTTTTTGTATAGTAGCTTTAGGATTAAATTTTGAATTTGATTTTCTACTTAAATTTTTGTCATACATTTTACTAGATTCTGATGGTGAATATTGTGTAATTTTTCTAAAAAAAAAAGTTTTTAAACATCTAGTCTCTAGTACCATTATTTATATAGTTATAGTTTAATGAATACATACAAATCTGTTATTCCATAAACAGTTTTCAAATATAGCTTGAGAACTAAAAGTAAAAGGCAACCTTGAGATTTTATAAGAACTTCTTGAAGATTTGTTATATTATCAGGTACTCTATCTACTAATGATCCTTCATCTTCATCTTCTTCGTCTTCAACTGTACCATCTGCTTTATGCTGTAATGATGTATTTGGATTTGGAAGAAGACCCTAAAAAATGAAATAATTAAATTAAAATTTTTTTGATTAATGTATAGATATATTACATTATTGTTCAAATTTATAATGTGTATTTATTTTCATTATAAGATATAAACTATATTTATATATAACTTTATAAACAGTATTATTTAATTTCATTTTAATTTTTTTAATTTTTCATTAATATTTTAATACTCAACTCATGGAAATAATATTGAAATAAATAAAATAAATATAAATTTGAATGAATATTGATTAATGAAAAACTCAATAACTTATAGAAAAAAAAACCATTTATCATTTTTACACAATCTTAAAATTATCAAATCAAAACATATAAAACATTTTTATAAAATTAAAGTTAGGAAAATATAACTAAATACATATCACATTTTACTAACTTCTCTAAAGTTCTGTAATAAATTCGTTCCATTAACTGATATCATTGTATTTATATGATGTATAATAAATAATGGTTCATCTTGTGATTGAAATGGAAAATATGCCAAGTTATCAGCCAAGTATAACATTTGAGCTAAATTTGTTTTCTATAAATGAAAAATTAATATAAAAACATTTCTTTCTTTTTTTTTAAACAAATAAGTCACCAACCACTAAATCCTCAAACTGTTTTAAAATTGACAACACCAGAGCTCTTCGTTGTTGTTTTGTTCTAAGAATGGAATATAGACAACCATTCAATGCACTTGGTATGACATCATTTTCTTTTAAACGAAATCCACGAACCAATTCACCATCAGGCTGTACTATACTTTGCAACTGAAAAGACAATTTTATGCCATTCTGAGCACCCATATGTATAAAACCTGGATACTTTTTCTCAATCTCTTGTAAATGCTTATCAGCACGACTACTAATTGACTTTTCTGTGTCAGTACTCATACATATTAAATAAGGCACAATCTACAAACAAATACACTAAAATATAAATTCATTATACATGTAAATATACAATTAATTTCAATACCTGAACTGGGTGCACAAGTCCTTGGGCTAAAATTAATTGTATTACTTTAAGTACTGCTTGGCGAACTTGAACACTTGTATGTAAAAAAGAATTTAATATTCCTTTTAAATATAACTGAATAACTGTACTAGCCATTCCTGAGGAAACGTCTCCCATTTCTTTTAAATTTTCTTTTTTAGACATTTTTGACCCTAAAATCAATAATAAATAAAATATATATTTATTATTATAATTTATAAATAAGTAATTCTTACATTCTAAATCCTGTTTTATCATTCTTTTTTCTTCCTCTTCTAAATATACTTCAATGTTATTTAAAATCTATCAAAGTTAAATTATAATTAAATATTTGTCAAATAAATAATGTTAATAGAAACAAAAAATTATTTATTTTTCAATAAAAGTGATTATTTTATTATTTTTATAACCGGTCATACTTGAGATTTCATTATATCTGATACATTGTTATTTGATAAAATATCAAGATACATATTCATCAGATCTTGACATAACATAAAATCATAATGCCGTATACATATTGATCCAATTGCCTTTAAAGCAAATAATTTAGTATCTTCTTCATTGGCATGCATAAAATATGACAATATACCATATACTAAATGTGTAATATTTTCCTATAGATATATAAAAAAATTGTTTAGGTATTTTTAATATATAAAAATTGATATAAAAACTTACTGGATATGCATCACCATAAACATCTTTATCGGTAAAGTTAAAAAATCTTAACATTAATCCAATAATATAGATTGAGCGACGGAAAATAGGCCGTAATGGTATTAAAACTTGAGGACTGGTATGGCTATCTTGATGCAATTTTTGAAAATTACTTAAATATTCTAAAATTAAATTAAATAAAACAATTTTAAAACTGCAATTTAATTATCTGAAGAATCCATAATTGATAATAAATAAGTTCAAATAAATTTTTTTGTTAATTATAATAAAAATGTTTTAATTTTATTAAAATGTTATATTCTAAACTTGTCATGTTTAATTAATTTATAATATATTTAGCAAAACACTTTAAAACTTACTATAATAAATTCCAAAACAATCCCTTATTAACTTAAAATTTCTTGTTACATTGTTAACTACTGAACCAAGACAAGAAATGCAACTTAAAATCACAGTTTGATCATGTTTCATGATAAGTTTAACAGCATCTTCTTCAAGTTGTGATAAAAATATTTCACTAGGATGTTCTATTAATGGAACAACAAGTTCAAGTGTTCTTGCAACACAACTAATAATTTGATAATCACCTTGAGTCTAATAACAATAAAAAATAGGATAATGAAGGCAAATAATCATTTAAAACATACGATTCAAAACTACTTACTTGACATTTTAAACTTAAATATGGTTGAAGAGTAAGAGAATGTGAAGCTAATAATTGTGGCCTTATTTTAGCAAACAAATATAATGTAGTAAGACAAGCTACAAGTTGTTGTGATGTACCTCCTCCACCACCATCAAGCGTCACAACATTTTCTACAAGACAGTCTACAATTTGTTTACAAGCTGTAAGAAGAGCCTTTGGAGGTTCAATAGAAGCTTTTGTTGTGTCATCTTTATCTTCTTTTGGTTTAAATAAACTTAATAATAATTGTTCAAACCATTCTAGACCCAATTCCTTTGACGCTGCCACGACATCAGTAATATTTAATACTTTTCTTAATAACATTTTTGTATCAAGTGATGGTTTTTCACGCACAGGAGTGAACCACATGTTTTGAAATACTTCCATAACTAATTTTTTGATACCATCCTCATCATTAACACGACGAATCATTTTTACACATATTTCTGGTATTTTAGGGTAATCGGGACACTCAATACATATATCTTTCATTATTTTAATTACTCGTTTCCGAACACTAACACCCGTATCCAATATGCGAGTGGACAACATATCATAATATTTATCAATTAATTCTGGACGGCTTAAAACAAATTTTCCAACTAAATCTACAGCAGCTTCTCTAACTGATGTTGAGTGATCTAGAAAAGAATGACTTACGCCCAATTGCATTTCTTTTAATCCCAAAACTCCCGGATCTACTTCAACAATCATTGTCAAACATTTCATAGCTTTTGTTCTTATATTTACAGAAGTTTCAGTCAAAACTTTTATAATCTAAAATTAATAATTACATAAATTTAATTATAAATGAAATTTAAATAAACAAATTGTAAACATACATGCTTAAGATAAGTATCAAAACTTTGAGAAAATGGTCTTTTAGATGCTAAATATCTTGCCACTAGTTCAGCACTATCGTAGTCAATGTATGTTTGCATAACTTGTGTAGATTGATTATCATATGGATTAATTTTAGTTAACAAGTATTCTTTTCTTTGTTCACAGAGCTTTGAATTTTCTGTGGCTTTATTTTCATTTATTCGCGCTTCGTTTTCTTTACTAGAATCACTACTTTCACCATCGCCGTCATCTTCATCATCTGATCCTTAAACAATAAATTAAAGTAAATAATATAAATGCACAAAAACACTTATTTTATAATATAAATATATATATATACAAACCATATTTTCTTCGAGAACGTTTTTCCTTTTTTTTTTTTTGACGGAGAAACATTTGATTTTCCAGCATCAGTATTATCTTGGTACCATTGAGCTAAATAAAAATGACGGGCATGCCTTAAAGCTGGTTCTGAAAGACTTCTAATTGCTAAATAATCTAAAAGTACTCTTTGTAAAAACTGAATTCTTTCTTCGTCATTTTTAACTTCATGTACTTCTTCCTATAATTATAAAATTTAATATACATTATGTAGAAAGAGTAATTATAAAATAAAATAATAAATTAATAAAATATAATGTAGAAATAAAATATCAATGGCAAGACGTACCATTAAATTACCATCTTCATCTTTAAGCTCTTCTGTTCGTATGTCCAAAATTATAGAATCAATAGTTTTTAATCTCAACTGAGATGTAACAGAATCTTTTCTAAGTCTTGCTGCTACTACACCAAGATAGTCTAAAGAAGCTACCCTCAGAGACATATCTAAATTTTTATTAACAAAATTAGCTACCAATAATCTCCCAAGCACACTTAACATAAGTTCAGATGCAGGCCATTCAGGTTTATTCACAGTAGTCAATAAATCTTGAATAAAATTCTCAAAAATTGGACGATAGTCAATTTCTTCACTTTTACTACTGCATTTTGATAAAAATACATGCAAAAAACTTGATGCAGTTGATCGAGCAGTCTTAAATTTACTAATAACCAACGTATCAGGATCATACTAAAAAAAAAGGTAAAGTTAAATAAAAATAATTTATTTTATTTGTAATGTTAAAATCATACGTTGGAATGTTTATCCGCTAAATTAGAAGGAAGTACAACCATACATTGTATTAATTGTAAAACAAGAGCTGACAACATTTGAATATATTCTTCAGAACTAATTCGAAATGATTTCAAACTTCGCTTTGAACTTGGTAATCGTGCCATCGATGCAAGTATATCATCCAATAGTAATTTTCTATGTTTATCATATTTTGTGAATATCTATTAAAATATAAATTAAAAAAACATTTTATACAGGCATAATTAACATAATTAATTAACAATAATTAATAATAATATATTAATAATAATATATTTAAAATTAAATAAAAATTTCCATTATAACCATATTAAAATTATTTCTATTAAATATTTATTACTGTTGTAACAAGTTTTAATGCAGATAGTTGTAATTCACTGATTTCTTCAACAAAAAATGGTGAAACTGCCATTGACGAAGTATGAAGAACAGCTGTATCTGTAAGAGTTTGAATTTGTAGAAGCTCAGCCAATAGAGATACTACTTCTGCCAACTTGGTATACAATGATAATACATTTTTATCACGGACTTCTTTTGGATGTGCACGTTTCTTACGTGCACTTCCAGAATAGGAATCATTACTCTTTTGTATTCTATAATAAAATAAAATTGATATTTTAAATACTATTTACAAAAAAATTGATTTATAATTTTAACATACCTGTAAACTGGATCAAAAGCAGGATAAATTGTATTATGCAGTTGATATTTAGTAAACATAACAACTCTGTCAATAACATCTTCTAGATAAACTTTCTTCTGCATTTTAGGCGATGTTAAAACATAAAGAGTAGTCAGAGATGCATCAACTGCACGCATAACTCTTTCCATAGCTAACTCCATCCATAATTTTCTTTCACATTCATCATCCTCCTATAAATATAAATTTAATATTATATAAATATAATATTAAATGATATGAACCAAAATTATAATTAATAATTATATTTTTGTTTACTGGATCAGCTATGGGTGATACTTTGGCACCATCTCTAATATTTTTTTCTAGTATACTCAATAAACGAATAATTTTATTTGATGGAATGGAATCCATTGCACCAAGTGTTTTGAGTTTAGCTGATTCACTGCATAGTTCTTGTAGTACATATTTTGGTATTAAAGCTTCTGGAGGAGCATCATTTTCACCTTTTAAAATGATGAATTGTAATTAAATATTTAATTACAATAAATTCTTATTATTTATAAATACCAAAATCTATTAATGTATCAACATCTTCAGTACTCTCAAAAACTTTTTCTATGCATTTGTTAAATTTTTGATATGTATTAGTTTCCATTAGTTCTTCTACAGATAACTTTTCAATGACAGGTACAAGTTTTCTTTCAACTTTTCTTACTTTAGGTTTTATTACACATTCACCTAAAAAAAAAAAAAAAAAAAAAAAAAAAATAATCAATATACTATTTTATTATTGTTATTTTTAGAATATAATTACTTTCATCAAAACTATTATTTTTGTCATTTACACATTGAACAGTTCTTTTTCGTTTTTTAATTCTTTCAGTTAATGACACTTCAAAATCATTAGCATCAGGATTTTCATTTTCTACTTGCCCTTGAAAACTTTCTTTTTCTATGAATTAATCAAATAATAAAATTTAAACTTCAGTCACAGAAAATTGAATTTTAAGTTTTAATGGTATAAAAAAAAAAAATAGGTATTATATACTAGAGTACTATAAACTGATAAACTAAAATATAAAATATAAACTAATTATGTTTAGAAATAATTGACAAATACCAGGTTTTTATTTGACATATCAATCAGTTGGCTAATCACCAATTACTTTAATCCATCAATTAAAACGTTGGTTAAGGGTCAGTTTTACTATAGTGGTTTAAATCTTAGTCAGAATTTGAAGAAAGTTTTAATAAAAAAATGTGTATTATAATTCAATGAACTTGGTTTAAACTGCGGATTACTTGATCCACCGATTTCAACAAATTAAACTGAGTTCAAAGATAACCTACAATTTTAATGGTTGTTCATTAATGTTGATAACGGACAATTATGTTTAATGTGTTATGTTATGATAAATGGTCTGTTTAAAACTTTTGTAATTTGTAAATAATATGTTGTATGTTTTTATTTTCCAAAATTCCATATCATTAATTTCATTCATCTCTCCACTTGGTAAAATGATAAAAAAAAACACTCAAGAAACGTATTTCTTTTTTAAGGAAAAACTACAATTAATGCCAATTCCATAAATTTATCGATAAAATATTCATCTTTTGACATCGGACTAGAATGAAACATTATTGAGACGTTCTTTTATTACCAATGTATCTAATAAATTAAATGTAATATTGAAATAAAAACGAAATCAACATCAATAAGAGTAACACTTCAGTAATAATTGATGAGAGACACAATCATTATAGTATTATAAATTTATCAATTGTTATTATTACCTATTCTATTACCACAGATAATAATTTTTTTAAACGAAAGCTTAAACCATGGTTTAATAACTAGCGATTGTAATACCAGCAATAAGTTAAACCAGATTCAGCTTATCTAGGATTAAACCAAGAATTGTAAAACTGGCCCTAAATAGCAGACTGTTAATCTGTCTAATTACTCAAATAATTAACTAGAGGTTAGTTATGAATTCAATAAATTTTAGAGTGATCATACAAATGTTTGATTTTTGCATAAAAATAACATGTAACCAATACTATATGTTCAAATAATACAAAAAATTGTTATCTATATTTATAAAGTATTCAATAATTTTTATTATAATATATACAGTTCAAATTATATATTTTATCATTTGTTATGAAATATAGTAGAAGTCAACATCATAGTCCGGCGACCATGGTAATCGTGTACGTAAATAGTTTGTTCAAAATTCCGGGGACCAAATTATTAATCCATGAAATATTTTTATCGACAATAACAATTTCATTTTTTTTTTATTACCTATTTTTTATAATTCATTATGTTTAAGTTATTAATTTTAATTTTTTATAATTTAAAGTTCAATAAATAAATATAAATATAAATGTAAAAAAAATCTTAATCATTAGAGTAAGTGATCTCGAAAAATTTCTGATAATTCAGACGATGATCAGTCTGAACTCGTCCAGATTATCAAAGCTTTAATTTTAATAATAAATATGCACAACAAAATATTAGTAACACAAATTATTTTACTACACCATAAATTTAATTGCTAGTAAAAATCAATAATTCTAATTTAAAAATATATTAATTGAACAATATATAATTAATTTTAAATTATACATAATATAAATTATATTATATAAGAATCAATAATATATTGTAGTACCTTGATTTATAATAGGTTTTACTGAAAGAGCTAAACCAAAATCATTGTCTTCTGTTAATTCTTGCATATTTATAATATTTGCTTTATTCATAACTATAAAAAAACAATTATGCATTACCCAAATAACTTCTAAATAAGTTGTTTAAATAAGTTATAAATACCATGTTCACTAATATCAATTCGAGTTAATGCAACAGTTGGTTGATTTAAAAATACATCATAATTGGTTATTTGAGAAAATTCATGTTCTAACTTTTGAACATTTAATTTATCATTTTCTGTTATAACATTATCCAAAATTTTATCTACATAAAAAGTCAATAAAAATAAAGAAAATTTTTTAAAATAATATAAAGAACTATAATACTTACCATCATTATCTAATAACATTCTAGGTAACTTTGTAGAATTTGGTCTAACTATAACAGGTTGGTGTTGATGTGGAAGTTCATTTAATAACTCAGATTGGTGCAAAAGATCATTATGTGACATATTATGTTGATCAATTAATGCAGTTTCAAAACTATTCATTACATTTAATTCATGTTCAGTTTTATGTTCAATCATCTTTTCTTTATCTAAATTAAAAAATAAAATAATATAATATACTTCACAGCAAAAATAAAACTGGTATATTTTTCATATTTGGCATAAAGACCTTAATTAAAAATAATATAATAAAATTAAGTTTTAATTTTTAAAAACTAATTTAATTAATACTTTCTATTGAATTTTTATAATAAAATAATTATTTGAATAAAAATAAAATAATAAATTGTATAAAATAAAAAATAAAAAAAACATTTATATAAATTAAAAAACAACCCACTATTAAAAATAATACCTACATAGTACATATTTAAAAAATTGAAATTACAGATTAAATTATAAAAGGGTAATGTTAGCCAAAAGGGGTACAGTAGAAAAATATAACACACTAGGGATATAGTGTAGTCTGCCAAACCGCTCATTTCTTAATGATTTTTATTACATTTATCAATTATATTACCAAACTAATGACAGAAATAATATCATTACAATGTTAACATTAATCTGCCATTTATTTTTTCTACTGAAATGTAATAAGTTTAAAGGAATTATTTTTTTTTTAGTAATTTAAAAGATCTGCCATGCAAATTTCTACTTGATTTTCAATAAGTCTTAAAGAAATGGTTCCCAACCGAGGAGGAGGGGAATATAGTTTTAATAAAATAACGAGAATTTTATTGTTAATAATTATTTCATTTTGGTAGGGACGTGTGGTGTAGTCAGCATGATATTCACGAAAACTACTAAGGTATTAAGGACCGTAACCAGGCATTAACAGCGGATAGGACCTACTGTCTCGACTACTACCCATTCCCTCTAATATCATTTAGGTAAAAAAAAAACAAACTCAAATTTCTCATTAAATTTATTTTACTATGATATTTAATTATTATTTATAAAATTGTATTCAAAAATATAAATTATTAAGTTGATTTGTGTTTTATTTTTAAAACAATGAAAAAAATAAATAAGTCATTAATTGTATAATATATAATTATCTGTTATTTACAAATTTATTTGTACGGATTACTAAAAAAGGGTGGTTTAACTTCTAATTAAAGGGAAGGGGTGCATGATATTTTTGAAATTTTATAATAGGGAATGTATTAAAAAAGGTTGGGAACCACTATCTTAAAGCATATAAAAATAAAATATTAAATCTACAACCATCTAAATATTGAAGTAGTTATCATTAAAAGTAGTATTAATGAAAGTCCGATTTTAATTTTAAGATAAGAATAACCAAAGTCAAGGAGCTGTTTTGATTTTGAGCAAAACAAAAAAATGTATTGGATTTACAATGTGTTTTTTTCTTTTTTAAGTTTTTATGTCTGAAGACACTTTTTTACACGAAATAATGCTCCAATTTTACAAATATCATATGTTTCGGGTGGGAAAGTAGATATACTTTATTTAAGTCATTTTACGAATTTCCTAAAATTAACCACATGTGATATGAAAAACGATAAAAAAAAAGATGAAAAAACAGCATTTTTCTGAAAAACTGGAATATTGATGAATTTAATTTCTATATTTTCTTGATAACTCAGGCAACTTTGAAATTAGAAACTTAAAATTTTTATTGCGTAATCACATAGGTACTATATATATGTAATACAATTTAGAAACCATTTCATTAATTTTTTACAAAATATAGAACTTTGAATATTTCCTAAAATACTTGTTTTTATCTATATAAATATATAATGTTTTATAAAATTGATAATTTTGGATTTAAGATCTGAAAATTTTACTGAAATATACTCATATATTACTTAACACAGTGTAAAAGTATTAGAAAAATCCCAAACCTCAATTTTTGGCTGTTTAAAGTTGAAATATTTAGTTTAAACGAAAGTCTTTAAATCCATACAAGTATTCTTCTTATTATTTCTCAATACTTTTACAATAATGATTAATAATAAAATGCCAAAAATTTTCAAAATTTTATTAAATTTTATTGAAGTATTATGATATATATCTTAACATAGTCATATCTCAATTTTTTTTTATAGGCATTTTAAGTTGAAATTTCAGTAAAATCAATATTAATATTTAAAGTATTTATATGAAATATTTTCTTATTATATTAAATATTTTACAATAACGTTATATAAAATTAACAAAAATTTTTGTTAATTTTATTGAAGCATACTTACATATTAGTTAACATATTTCCCAAACATTGGAAAAATATCAAATATTAATTTTGTTTATAGGTGTTTAAAATTAAAATATGAATAAAATAAATATTTAAAGTATTTACATGGATTCTTCTTATTATATTTCATTATATTTCAATATTTTCCAATAATGTTAAATAAAATAGACAAAAAATTTTGAAAATTTTATTGAAGGCTTAAATACATTTTACTTAAGGGGATTGGAAGTGTCGATTTTCTTTCTCTGTCTAACACACATAAAATATAGGGATTTAGATGTTTTCTACTTCCAACATTACGATCGATCTAGTTATGCGATAAGGGATCTGAAAACAGTCTACTGTAGATCGACTTTCCCACTTTTTTTATTTTTTTGTCCTAAATTCTTCAAAAATTGAATATTTATAAATTTTTAAATACAAACAACAGTGAGAAGAAAATTTCAAAAAAGTGGGAAAGTTGATCTAAAGTAGACTTTCTAACTAATTCAAACCCGTTTTCAGATCCCTTATCGCATAACTAGATCGATTGTAATGTTGGAAGTAGAAAATGTCTAAATCCCTATTTTTTATGTGTGTTAGACAGAGAAAGAAAATTAATGCTTCCATTCCAATCCTCTTAACTCAGATCCAATTAATTGTGAATTATTACATTTACAATTTTTTTTTTTTTTTTTTTTTTTTTATAGCCATTTAAAGTATAAAAAGCAAGAGAAGGGATACTGCTGTGAAAGAGATGCAGGTGTAAAGAGGATAATGTTCGATTATTATTAACATTTGAATGCAAAGATAAATCAATTCATTCCAAAAAACGATTCTTAGTGAAGTATTGTCAGATTTGGGTATTTAGGTGACTCATTTAGGGGTTTTATGATAAATTATTTATATTGTACGTAGAAACTGATAAATGTAAAAATTTTAATTGGTACATATATTATCTCATAAACTTCGCCCAAAATTGTTTCACAAATGTTATGATTTATCATTGCATTTAAATGTTAATCAAAATTCAATATTATCCTCTTTATACTTGTATCCTTTCCACAATAGTATCCCTTCTCTTGATTTTTTGTATTAATACATGTGTCTGATCTAGATGAAATAAATTAAAAATCATGAATAAAACTTGATTTTTATATATATTTGCTTATATCCAACTTAAATAAAATATGATAGCATAAAAGTATATTTATATTTACATATAAGTAGGTATATTGAAAATTTTATAAAAACATACGTGTTTATAATATAATATAAACTAATTACCTTGTTGTAAATATGTTGTAGGTGGCCCGCTAAATACATTAGCATTTTGCTGTAATATAGCTTTAAGAAGTTCTGGTATATTTTGTTGGTTGTTATAATGTTCTGTATACAAATATTTATCTTTTAATTGTCTACAAAAATAAAATAAAAACCACATGATCAATATTACATTTATAATTTCTTCCATATTGTTAATAAAAAAAAAACTCACATATGATCTGATGAAGTATTTATTAATGACTGAATTAATTGTGGTACTAAAGCATCATCACGAAGACTAAGTAAAATATCTGCTTCTTCAGCTACACGAGGATGAAATAGCAAGGATTTGTTACTTACAGTCTGAGGCATTGGTGAAGGCAATGGCATTTCAGGTAACACTATAAAATAAATAAAATTACATAGAAATATAACATTGTTTAAACTAGTAAGTAATAAATATGTATATTTTAATAGTGATTAGTTATTACTTATTACATGACAAAATTCTAGCAATATCAAAAAATTACTATTAAAAATATTTATATAAGTAAATTTAAATTTTATAAATTAGAAATAAAATGTTTATGTTATTCATAAAAATAATAATTATATATTTCCAATTTAATAATTAACATTAATGTAATAAATAATAAGCATCAATATCATATTTTCAAAAATATTATTTATATTATTATAGTATTCACAGTCTGTTAGACTTGAAATGCCAGCCAGAGTTGTTATAGGTACACTAGGAATTTCCCCGTTCATTGCTATGGTTCTTTGATAACCATCGTTATAACCCACTTTCAAGTCATATTGCCTGTAAAAAAAAATAAATAAAACTCAAATTTATGAAGCACATAAGTAATATACGTAATATTAATTATAATTAGAACCTGAAATAAAATTCTCTTAAAAAATTTAAAATATCCTTAAAAATAGTAATAAAATATGTAAAAAATATACATTTACAAACACTTTTTCTAATGCATAATTTGCTTTAATATGCATAAACATTAAATAGTACAAAATAAAAAATAAATTGATATAAATAAATAAATAATAAAATAAGTACTTAAAATATAACTTTGAAAATAATAAACTTTAATTTAACATTTTATTTAGGTACTTAATTATTAAGATTAATAACTATTATGGGTTTAGAAAATTATCATTTTTTAAAGTTTTTCCAATATTAATTTGTAATCTACATGACTGTTAGAAGTTAGTAAAGTTATTCCATTTGTCATTTAACAAATAATAAATTAATAACAGACTATAAAATTACTATTAATATTATTAAATGTATTATTATCTACCATTGCAACACAAAATAACCTCGAAAATAACAAAATCTATAAAACTAATTGATATATTATTTAATAGTTTATTATATAAAATAATTTTTCATCTTAATATATTCCCAAATATGCAAAACAAAAAGTAACCAAAGCTTTATAAGATTCACAATTTATAAAGATTTCAAACTCCATCTGGCTCCATAGATTCAAAAAAAATGTATACAAAAAAATATTACTTTAAAACTCGAATTATAGCAAATATTAAAATGTAATCAAACAGTTTGTAATTCTAATAATAAAAAGGGAAGGAATACTGATATGGAAGGAATACAGGTGTAAAGAGGATAGTGTTGAATTTTTATTACAATTTGAATGCAGTGATAAATCTGAGGATAAATCATTACATTCGTGAAAACAATTTTGAGCGAAGATAATCAGATAATATATTTACCGATTAAAATTTTAACAATTATCAGTCTCTATGTTCAATATAAATCATTTATCATAAAACCCCTAAATGAGTTACCTAAATACCCAAATCTGACAGTGTGAATAATTCACAATGAATTGGAATTGAGTTAAGTAAAATGTATTTCAGGTTCAATAAAATTATCAAGATTTTTTAAATTTTTTTTGTCATTTTTATATAACATTACTGTAAGATATTGTCGAGGATATTGTAATATAATAAGAAAAAGATAAACCAATGCATTCGAAAAAAGGATTCTGAGCGAAGTTCAGTGGGATTATAATGTAGGTATTTTATTAAATATTTAAAACGTAAAATTTTATCACACATATAGTACATAAATGAACACCATATATAATTTTCCAGTCTCTACGTTCTATATAAATGCTCATAAAAATGACTATATCTGACAGAACTTCGCTCAAAATAGTTTTTTCAAATGCAATAATTTATCATTGCATTCAAATTTTAATTAAAATTAAATGCTATGATTTGCACACCTGTATCCCATGCGGCAGGAGTATCAGCTCTTTTTTTTAATACTGTAAACAGCTATAAAAAATAACCGTAAATGTAATAATTCACAATTAATTGGAACTGAGTTAAGTAAAATGTATTTAAGCTTAAATTAAATTTTCAAAATTTTTTAAAAATATTTGTCAATTTTCTTTAACATTATTGTAAAATATAGTAATATAATAAAAAAAATTCATATAAATAATTTAAATATTGATTTTACTGAAATTTCAACTTAAAACATCTATAAAAAAAAATTGGGACTAGAGATTATTCTAATATTTTGATATGATGTTAAGTAATATGTAAATATACTTCAGTAAAATTTTCAGACCTTAATACCAAAAATTGCCAATTTTATCAAATATTATATACATAAAAACGATAATTTTACAAATTATTCAAAGCCCTATATTTTGTAGAAAAATAAACTTAACGGTTCCAAAATGTTATCACATATATATAGTACCTATGTCAACACCTAATACAATTTTCAAGTTTCTAACTTCAAAATTGCCTGAGTTATCGTTATTGTGACATATTTAAATTGAATTAGTCAAAATTTCAGTTTTCGTGAAAAATGACGTTTTTTGTGATTTTTTGGTCATTATTCAATCACATAGGGTCAATTTTGGGAAATGACCTAAATAAAGTACCAACTACATCCACTTTCTATTTTCTGATTAAAATTATTAATTCATAAAATTCAAATTGATACATATTTAGGTACGTACTTTTAATTAAGAAGCATTTATATTTAAAAAAACTTATAAAATGATTAAATTCCAAAATGTTTGAGTTCCTAGTACATTTCTATAATATTTAACTGTGAATCATAATACTTTAAGATAATGTTAATTACATAAAACTAGAAATATCCATTATCGAAATGTACAAAAAAGGAATATTACTATTGAAATGGCACCTACTTAAATTATTGATTATTGTTAACTATATGAATATCAAACTATATAATAAATATAATTTAGAATTTGGAAAACAAGCAAAGAATGGGTAATGTAATGTGAATAATATTTAATATAAATTTAATAATAATAAACCTACCAACAAAAATAAACAAGTCCCTTTTCAAAGATCATACAAAATTACTTGATAATAAATAAATCGATAAATAATTACTATACATTTTATCAAAATCAAACAAACATGCTAGAAAATACACACTCAATAACTTGAAAATAAATTACGTTAAGTCAGTTAAAAAAAGATTTCATATTTTTATTATTTTTTATTTTATTTTTTGTTTACATAAACAAATTAGGTAATACATTTTAGATTCCAAATGAAGCAAGAATCAAATTGATTTTACAAAGATATAGCCATGTACGTATGTCTTTCTTTTTAGTTATCAAGACAAATTTTCAATCAGAAATAATAGTTCAATTACCACACATAGGGCATGTTTCTAGTAAACAATCATATTTAGTTGATACTTTATTTGGATCATTTTTTGAATTTCTTAAAATTAAGCTTTATGAAAGAAATAACTACAAAAAAAAAAAAAATAATAATAATAATAAAAATTCAGCAATTGGGCGTTCACATATGTATTTTATATACGTGATAAAATTTTAGAATTGTTATGATGAATTTTTGTAAAAATATAAAACTTAAAAAATTTCATAAAATTGATAATTTTAGAACTACTACCAGGGTACTTACTGTATATATTTCTTAATTATTTCTTTTTTGTTCTAAAATACTATATAATAAATTGCAAAGATCAATTATTTTGTAGCTGTCACCTACCAATAAAAATAATTCTTTTACAAGCCTTTAAAGATTAAAATTTTACAATGTGGGAATTATGTGATTTTAAAAGTCTAAAGGTTCTATTTTGAATAGTAAATGTGGTTTGATTATAAAAAATAGGATATGCTTTTGATTAAGAATTACATCTAGTTTATGCTTTATTTGGGTCAAAAAATTTCAATAAAAAATCAAGTCAAAATTCAATAATAAGTTAATCTTGACAATCTTGATTTTACTACTTGATTTGATATATTTAACCTAACCTACCTATAGCCAAATCACAGAGATTTTAAATGTTATTGAGTATTCACATAGATACTATACACAAGAATGTGATAATTTATCATTGCATTCAGATCTTAATTGTAACACAACACTGTACCAACTACACCATGAACTTTTTCACAACATTTTAAAATAATATTATAGATTTAATAAATTAATAATAAATTTGTATTTATATAATATTAACTATTTAAGTATTTTTAAATGGGTTATTAAACTTATTTAAAATATGACTGGCTTTATAAATAAACATCTCGAACCAAAATGAAAATATTTTTAATAATCGAGTGAATATAATGCACAGTACAAAAAAAAAATGAATAAATTAAATTATTAATATAAATAATAATAGGTATTTGTAAATATAAAACGATATAAATAAGTAAGTTTTATTTAAGTACCTATATTAACTTAAATCTATTTTAAGTAACTAATAAATAATTAAATAAATAATAATAATAATAATAATAATAATAATAATAATAATAATAGATTAAAAAAATAATAATTTGAAACAAATTAAGTCATACCTAGTTATTTAAAAATTATAACAGTAATAAATTTAAAGATTTAAAAGTTATGAAAAATTAAATTAAATACGGGATTAAATATTACACAATTATATAAATAATTATCTGATTACTGATTAATATTATGTAGTTATATTATGTAGGTAATATACCTAAACTAAAACATAAAAAATTGGAATGTAAGTTAAGTGTTAAACTTTAATTGGACCAATCATAATCATTAATTAGCTACTAACTACTCAATTAAATATTTTTATATTAATAGAAAATATTAATTAATAATGTTTATAATTTTAATCCTGAAATACTAATTTACTTAATTCTTTACTATTAGTATTTCAGTTAAATTTATATATTATATTCATAAATAATATAATATAATAATAAATTATTAAGTAACAAAATGTATATTACTTCAATGCTAAATTTTTAAATCAAATATTTTTTTCATAATAACTAAATATTAAAGGACACTACCCACATATTTATTATCTTTGTCTTACTTATGTATAAAATAATAATTCTACATACTGTAATAGTGTAGCTTTAACTACGTTAATTGATAACTAATTTTAGAATATAATTAGATACCTATCATAAAATTTGTTGAGCGAAACATAAACTGTACTCAAACATTTAATTACTTTTCTATATATTAATTTTTAAACAAATTATAAGTATTTTAAAAATTGAATATTTAACTATTTATATATTGTTTTAAAATTGAAAAATCATACAACTTGAACAGTTCATTTACACTCAAGAAATTTGATAATAACTAAATTTACTCTAAAATTAATTATAAATTAATGCAGCTTACGGTACATAGATTTACTACCTTATGTGTATCCAAGGCAGAGACCACAAATATATGGGACATTCTCTTAAATAGAATTTAATAAAATTATCTAAAAAATAATTCATTAAACAAGTATTATAGGTACCTACTAATATTTAAATAAACACTTTTTACAAACATACAAATATTTATCTTTAAAGGCACAAATTACTTATAAATTATTCTAATTTAACTTTTTATCGAATAAATATGTACTACAATAATGTAACTCATGAAATAAGTACTTTATAAAAATATTATAAAGTATATAATAATAAATATATAATATAATACTTTATAATTTATAATATTTGGAAATTATTCATATTTTACTTAAATACACCTACATAGTTTCATAGATGCATTAACAAAGACATTATTGTTTTAAAAATATCTAATTAAGTAATTATCAATTACACAGTACTTATTATGGTCCAACAAAATATTAATTCAGTAAAATGTAACGATATTGATGGTGCAAAACAATGTTCTTACTACTGTGTTTCAGGTAATTTATTAAATACACGGACAAAATACAATGGAAAATTAAAATAAATAAAAAAAGCTGGTTTGTTCGTCATAATAACGGGTTCGTGCTGAAGAACATTGGCTTCAAATGCAAATGAAATAATATTGTAGTATTTCTCAGTGCAATTTGAGTGTACATTAAAGAACAAACAAAAAATAAAATAAAAGTGGCATTTACTCACAGGTTGGAGTTGTGCGTTGGTCTGTACATTAAACGATCTGGAATGTTTGATAATGTTTATAATTCCAATAACATCTGACGGACTTCACTGGTGCTGTCAAAGCACAGAAAAATATTTGTGATGGCTGTTGCAATCGTTGTTGTAACGAGAATTTTCGTTTTGGACGACTGACTGTTGTAGACGTTCCCTTCATCACATGCAAAAATATTTGCGTTTCCCGCGTCTGATAATATCCATCGACGAAAACTGTAGGTCAGTTTATTAGATTTTCCGTATGCCGCAGTGTATCGTTCAAATCTTTTTTTTTTTTGCCAATGTTTTTATTGCATCTGCGACGCCGATGTAATTTCTACTCGTCGTCGTTGTTGTTGACGGCAGTCGAGACGATGAAGGACGGAACCTGTACTGGAGAATAGCGTTCGTAACCAATCGCAGACAACGTTCATAATATTGTTAGTGGTATTATCGGTAATCTGTACAACAGTAACGAAAACGGGAATTAAATTTTTTTTTTTTTTTTTAACTGTCTACCAGAACCAGTACAACCGAGAATATATTATACGAACTAAACGTTAACTATATGCAAAATAATAATATATACATGAATATATATAAATATAAATATATAATATATACTTTATACGTATATGTATATATGCTAGAGTACATAAACAAGTAAATAATATAATAACTATTGTGTGTTTGTGTTGCACTTTTGTACGCACGCACGCACGCACAGTATTTACTATATTATGTATACGCGGATGCTAAACACATAGAAACGCGCGCGGCGACCACAACACGCACGCACGTACACACACACACACAACACTGAATCAATCGTTTGATTAGTCGTCACAGTGGGTAAAATAAACGACGAGGTCCGACCGATGCGTCGTTGTCCCCGTAAACCGATAACGTCTGAAACGAAACGGTTTCTGTAGTTACGTAACGTTGCACGTAAACACTAGAAACGTTCACGTCGCGTCGAGTATCTACCGAATGCTCACAAGAGTATGTTGACGTCGACCTGCTTAGTTGTAGTTACGTGTACATCCACCAGGCACCGTTCGAGGTTGACGCATTCGAGTGCACAATGCACACCGGACACCGAACTCGATCTCTCGACCCTCGATATAGTGCTATGATACTACATATTAATATGTTTATTGTTTAATTGCTTATATTATTAAATGTATCTACTAAAACTAAACTATTAGGTACTAGCACTACTAGCAGTACTAGCTAATAATAACTATTGTTATAAAATATTATTCTTATAAATTATTATTTATTAATGTATTCTAATAATGTTTCATTTTAGAGTTACGAGCATAAGCGGAAATGGTGGTGGGGGCTAAGCCGCCCCCCCCCATATATCTGGTTAGACCCTCTAAAAATTAGGTACTACTGTACTAGTGTTTTACATGTATAACAAAACATATAATATTATATTATATTTGCAAAATGATTGTTATTTTTTAAAAAAAAATTTAATTTAATTGATGAATAATAGAAATTTATAATTTTAGAATAGTCAATAGGTAATCAATATTATTTAAAATTATAGTATAAAATATAAATTATATACGATAAAATGTTACAAAGATAACAACAGTACAATAATAATGTTTAACAATAAAGTAGTGTCTAAAAAACCTATTGTTGTTTTAACCAAACAGAATCAATTATCCACAGAAGTACAAAACGTGTAACCTTTATAGACTCGATAACATTGTTATTGTCAATATCAAAGATCATTTAAATTTATTTTACCTTATTATTATTATTTATTTTATTAGTTCATAAATGATAAATCATAACCATAAAACTTAATCTTTATACCAATATGATATACTTACACAATAATTATATTATTAATTAAGATTATGATTTACGAATTTACTCGTGTGTCGGGTCTCGTTTAATTGTTTGGTTAATTGAAAATGGCTAAATGGTTTATATTTTTCATAAAAATATTAGCCCCCCTGAAATTTTATTGGATTTTCGCCAATGGTTACGAGATAAACGACTGAATATCTGAACACAAACGGATTTTTTATAAAAAAAAAAAAAATTTGTCAATTGAACATTTAATAATATTAAAACATTATACCTATAGATATATTGCAGTTGAAATTGATATGTCATTATACAAAATTGAGATCTACAAAGAATTTTATTAATAATATTCATTGGCGCAACTAGGGGGCTTAGCCAACATTTTAATACTTTAATAGTCGTATTTATTAATAAATTAGGTATAAATAAAATTATTTGGGACTTTAGCGGTCATAAAAATTTTAACCTAGTTGCGCTTATGACAATATTATATGGGAGTGGTTTATATTTTAATAAAAAAATTTAATTGTAGAAGTAGGTAGTTACTAGTTAATTAAAACTTGGAAGCTTAAATTGTGATAAGTTAACCAAATACTGTTGAACTAAATTACTGTCTACTTATTTAAATTTTATGATTTCTTTTCTTTTACATTTTGAGCGAAACAAAAAATGTATTGATTTTACAATGACGGCACAGCTCCAATAACTAGGGACATAAGGCCCCCTATGTCCCCCATGCGTTTTATAAATCATTATTTTAAATTTTTTGCATCATCGTAATGATCGTCTTATATCGTTTATAATACGTAATACCTACATAAAAATATTTTTAAGAGTATTTTAAAATAAAAATATGTTCCGAAAAATTTTCTTGGTTAAAATTTAAAAATAACATGATGTATGTTGTTTAGAATAATAATATTTAATATTTATATACAAATTTGCTATATTTTCTAATAAAATAAAATAATAATGATATGGAGTTTTCAATTGTTATGGTATCCAAGGTTTTATCCATATCAATATTTCATAGAATCAATATATTTATTATTTAATATATAATTTAATATGTTTTTGTCTTTCGTCACATTATCAACCGGCATGATCATTAATCAAATATTGTCATATTCAAATTTAGGTTTACCTATAAATTATAATATAATATTATTATTTTACTGGTTTTTAAATAAATATTTCCATATTACGCTTTCTGATTTCAGTATACTTTTTTTTTTTTTTTATGAAGGTATTTACTATGTATTAATACAAATAGGTATGGATATTGTTTAATTTATTTTTAAACATTTCATATATAAAAACAAAATCAAGGGAAGGAATACTCCTGCCGCAGGGATATAGGTGTGCCAATCATAGTGTTTAATTTTAATTAAAATTTGAATGCAATGATAAAACATTGCATTCGAAAAAACGATTCTGAGCGAAGTTCAGTCAGATAATGTAGGTATTGATTAAACTTTTGACATTTTTTATTAAATATTTAAAACGCAAAATTTTATCACACATATAGGATATAGGGACCACATAGGTAGGTACACTTATAAGTAATAGTAAGTACCTACATAAATGAACACTCTATAAAATTTTCAAGTCTCTAAGTTCAATATAAATGCACATAAAATTCCTTGTCACCTAAATGCCCATATGCCATATGCCTATATTATAAGAATGTTTGTCAATTTTATACATCATTATTGTAAAATATTAAAATATAATAGGAACAAAAAGAATCCATTTAAATACTAATAATTACTAATATTAATTTTACTGAAATTGCAACTTTAAACACCTATAACAAAAAAATTGCGTCTTGAGATTGAGATATTGAAATACATTTTACAGGTCACATGCACGTTAAGCATTTATTAATGAAATATATTATATACCTATTATATATATGCAAGGGCGCCCATATAGGGGGCAAGGGAGGGACATGCCCCCCCTGGTCCTGGAAAATGTTTGAAAATTGTTTACTGTGATCAGAATCGATTTATTTAATTAGGTAGAATTTAAAAATTTAATTTAATATATGAAAATCTACAATTTGTATATGAAAAATCGGTTTATTTACTTTGGAAAATCAGGTTATCAGCTGTTAACATAACACGCTTTTTCGTTCCTCTTCTATGGATAACTATCAATTCTTAAAATATTGTGCATTCTCACAGATATGATATGTACATGTGTGTGCAGGGATGTAGTGGAGGGTATGCGCGGGTATGCGCCGCATATAACCACTTCCCAAATATTAAGAAGTGCGTATACCAAAGAATAAAACTTAAGGTCGTGGGTAGCGATAGAAAATGTTCGTATACCCACTACCCATTATACCATTCAAAAAGTCTTATTATAATGATTAAATTAAATAATTTATTGAAAATTATACCTTGTTCTACTGCTGAATATGAACGAGGATTTAATCCTTAATGAACATTATTTGTAATGACTTGCGTTCTAAATTAACCATTCACAACATTTCAAATTTGATGTTTATTAATATTAATGGTCCGCCATTAAGTTTATGGAATCCTAAAGACTATGTTAAAAATTGGATTTCAAATCATAGAACTGCTGATAACAATAAATCCAGAAAAGTGAACAAGTGTATCAAAGAAATTGATAAAAAAAACATTTTATAGGATATACTCTATTTTAATTTTATTATTTAATATTAATTATTATAATTTAACTGATGAAGCCATACTTTTTGAGTTCTGTATAATAAAAATATTTAAAAAAAATACATGACCATTATTTATTTCTAAGCATTGATACATGAATAGTGGAATTACCTACTCTTAATAATAATAATGTTTAGGTTATTGGTGAGGAGGGGAGAGTCAAAACCTCTCATCCCATTTTATATATTTTTTAGGTTTTTGCGCATACCCATACATTATTTCAGGACTACATCACTATGTGTGTGCAAACACCATCCATCATATACTATTTTATTTATGATCATTGATCACATATATACTCGTATATATAAATATAATATATACAAATATACGATAAAGAAATACGGAAAGGGAATAGGTATTTTTGTACATGCACATTGCCTGGTTGTCATACCCAGAACCTATTATCCAACATTTATCATTGTTCAATTTTATATTGTAGAATATCTAATGTTAAATTATTTTATGATAAAAATAACAAATAAAATTAATTAAATATTATTATTATAAATAAACTAATAAAGGTATTAATAAGTAGGTATTGTAATTTATAATTATAATATTAATTTTATGATAGGTAACTAGAGAGTATAGAGATTAAAGTTGAAAAAAGAAAAGTGAAATTTACAATTTGTATTTATAAATTAATATTTTAATAAATAGAATTAATGTATTAAGCGTCCAATTTATATTTTAAATAAAAATTAAATTAATTACTTTTATGGTTAATTTGTTAATTAATTACCCATTATTTATCATAATAATATTCCAGTTCGATATACATAATGTACCTACTCGTAATAGTATAATGTAAAATTGTGAACTACCTACTTCCTATGTCATGGCTATGCGCTATGCCTATTAATAAATGGATTGAAAAATCAAAATTTTGTCCCCCCCCTTAAAAATTTTCCTATGGGCGCCCTTGTATAATAATTATATTATATACCTATATAAATATATAATTTATATATATTATATGTATAATTTATATTATATTTATATACTCGTATTATATATATTATATAAACGAATTTCTGTTTGCCTTTTATTCATTCCTAAACGGCTGGACCAATTGCAACAAAATTTGGTACAGACTTACAGAGATATATTAGGCCTATGAATCCTGGTCGAGTTTTCGAAAGTCAAGTTTTATAATGCGTTATACAAAAACGAATTTTATAAAAATCATTTTTTATAAAAGTCATTTATTATAAAAGTTTTTTTTTATAAAAGTCTTTACAAATATTACAAATAATTATAATATAAATATAAAACCGGATACAAATAAAATATAAACATAAACATATTATAGGAAAATAATTAAAATTATAAATTGTATGCTATTACTTTTAAAAATTCAATTAAATCATAATCTCTGTCCAAAGTACGTTTACATAATATATTAATTAATCTATTATTACGTTCGGTAATTTTTGTTGTTCTTGATTTTTTTAAAACCTGGTTCTGTATAAGTCGTTCAATGGGCGCATGACTATGATCATTTAATGAAAACGGCTTAACCTTTAGAATCTATTTTATGTTGTTGATTAATAATAACAGTCTGAATTCTCGCACCGCATGACACACCCAATAATAAACACGGTGGTCGTCCATTTTGACCGTTTTCCGTTCATAAACCCGGTTAAATCCATTTATGGATAACATGTCTTGTTTTTCGTGAATGGAAGAAATAATTTGTATACCCATGTTAGTCGTAGATATAAAAAAAAAAAAACACAAATAAAAAATATTTTATGCAATTAAAATAAGATACAGATACAGCACGCTCACATCGGTACACGCAGAATTTTATAGAAAAATAAACATAACCGTTCCAAAATTTTACCACATATATATATATAATACCTATGTTAATAGTACACAATACAATTTTCATGTCTCTAACTTCAAAATTGCCCGATTAATCGTGAAATATTGATATCGAATTCCTCAAAATTTTAGTTTTCGTGAAAAATGCCATTTTTTCGTCATTCTTTCGTCGTTTTATCTACCGCTTAGAGTCAATTTTTAGAAATTCCAAAAATAACCTAAATAAAGAACCAATAACATCCACTTTCCTACCGGAAACATACCTATGCTTAAAAAGAAAAGAAAAAAGACACACATCGTTGTAAAACCAATACATAAGCTACGCTTAGAATATAAAATAATTATAGGTAATTAAAAATTTTAATTTATTTACACAATTTATACAATTTTAGATTCTGAGCAAAGCGAAGAATGTATTGGTTTTACAATGATGTGTCTTTTTTTTTTATATATGTTTGAAAATTGAAAACACTTTTAATAGGTACCCGAAATAATGCTCCAATTTTCACAAATAGCATGTTTCCAGTTGGAAAGTGAATTGACCCTAAGTGGTAGAAGAAATGGCATTATCACGATAACTGAAATTTCGACGAATTCGATTTCAATATTTCACGATAATTCGGGCAATTTTCAACTTAGAAACTTGAAAAGTTTATTGGGTGTTCACATAGGTATATATATGTGGTAAAATTTTGGAACAGTTACTTTAATTTTTCTATAAAATATAGGTTTTTGAATATTTCGTAAAATTCTCGTTTCTATGTATAATGTTTGATAAAATTGGTAATTGTCGTGGGCATATAGTCAAATCAGGCATTTTATTAAATGCCTAGGCAAATAGTAAAAAAATATAGTTCAAATGCAATTTTACTATTTGCCTAGTCATTTAACTAAATGGCTACTGGCTAGGCATTTTCCTAAATGCCTGTTGTGCATTAGTCAAATAGTAAAACTACTTATATTTTACAGTTGTACGCTGTAGCCATTATTACTTGAGAAATGAACATTCTGTATTTCTGTTAACTTAGGAATTTCATTTTTCAATGAAAATATCCATTTTGGAAGCTATTTAAAAACTAAATAAGTATACAAGAAATGTTGATAATTATAAAAAAAATTATTTAAAAGATATATATCCATATATTAATATAGCTTTAAGAATGATACTTTGTTCACCAGTAAGTAATTGTTCAACCTAAACTACCTAGATATCATTTTCTGTACTAAAACAAATAGTTATACTTAGATATAATATTATAGAAGAAAGAGTTATTGAATTAGCCATCATAAAGAATCTGATATCACTGCAAAAATTATTCTACATTTTTCACAAGAAGAAAATTGTAATTATCAGATTCAACTTTTTAAAATTAAAATTTATATTATGATTCTATATTTTATTACTATTATTAGTTATAAATTATAATGTATTAATGTGAATTTGTATTCAATTTTATTTTTAATGTTTATAATATAATTCAGCTCATAAAGAGGGGTTCATATTTTTGCCTCACAGAGGGAAATGTCTAAATATGCCACTGAATGTTGGTATGAAGGGGATAGTGTTGTATTTTGATTGAAATTTGAATGCAATGATATATCACATTTGAAAAAACAATTTTGAGGGATGTTTAGTCAGTCAGATATGACCATTTAGGGATTTTATGAGCATTTTTATATGTGATGAACATTAATAACGAATGACTAATGAATAAACAAGTGACAATTCGGTAGTATATTCCAGCATATTATCCAGACATTCTATAAGTATTCATTGATAATAAATGTATGTGGTTTATAATAAATTCTTATTGCTAAAAAAAAAAAAAACAAAACAATTTTTATAATATATTAGTTATATATCACTATGCATAATATCTCATCATTAACATAAAATGATAAACATTTGTTTAAATTAATTTGATTATGATGTAGTTTTATATAAATGATAGTTTTTGTCGTTAATAAGTAGTTTTCATATTAATTGTAAATCTTAACCATCATATTACATTTTAACTAGAATTATTAACAATTAATGTATTTCATGGGCACATACAAATAACTTATTAGAGTCTACTTAAATTTCAAATAATGACAACTATTCCAAAAAATATTTATTATTGGTACTCATTACATATTTACAGGAACAACCAAAATATAAATATTAAATAGTAAATGCGTGTAAATAACTACTTTTAAATATTTTAATATCTAATAATAAAAAAATACAATTATAATTCACTCATATTTTCACAATCCACAAAAAACCTGTGGCTAATTAATGAATAAAAAAATGAAGTACAATTTAAGTATTAAAAATAGCATCTTTGATCATTTTTTAAATTAAATGATTTCAAATACTAAATTACAATGAATAATAACTTTAAATATAAATCTATCTTACATGGAATAAGTTTATAATTTAAAATTAATTTTTTTTGAATAATTCAATACATTCATCTCCTTCTAAATCTAAGCTTTTAATAGTATCTGAGTTTTTAATTTTATCTCCATCAAAATGCAAAATAAATGAATTAATATCTAGTCCTAATTTTTCTGATAACTTAATATATAAAATTTGCATTTTATCAGTCTTTTTAATACTCATAGTTAATGGACGTTTCACATTTTTCTGTAAAATACGAAAATTTATTTCATCATCAATCAACTTTTTAGATTCTATAGTTTCTGAACTTGGAAGTGTTTCATCAAGACCTCTATAATATACTATATCGCCATCTATAAATAAAAAAATATATATTTCAATTATTATTAAATTATAATACTTGTAAAAAATCAGGTTATTTATAAACTTTTAATAATTTTGTGTAATTTGTAAAATTAGAATAACCTTTAACTTTAACTTTAACTTTAACAATAAGATAACTTTTTTCAACTACAAAAATATTTTTTTTTTTTTACATATTTGTTTATACTGTGTATATATATAATATATTACCAATAAAATCAGTAATTTTATAATTTATGGAATTCGGTGTATCAGATGGCGAAAGACTCATTTTATTTAGTTCCAAAGATATAAATGATTTATTCGTATTTTCCAGTTTTGCAAAATGTTCATAAATACTTTCAATTGTCTGAAACTAAATATAAATTATTTATAATAAATTTAACAATATTTAATAAAATTGTATACCATTCTAATAGGAAAACGATATGTTCTAGTTTTACGCCAACAGACTTTAACACTAATAATGCGATTTAATTCATCAAAAGTACATTCATCATCAACTTCCTTTGATATCTAATTACATTAAATAATAGTTAAAAATATGTTTAGTATTTAAAATCCATTGAAACTATAAATAATAATGCTTACAATCTTATCATAATCATAATCATCATCATCATCATCAATAGTTATAATTTGAGTATGTAATGGTTTAAACTGGGGTATGTTATATCCATCGTCAAAATCTCCTATACTTATTACAGGTCCAATGACATTAGTTGAACGACATTTTCTCCTAAAAATCAAAATTATAAATTAGTAATTATCATATCAAACGCATACATTTTTATATAGTTACTTATTTCTTGTTTGTATACTGTTTTCTGTATTATCTGATTGTTTACAATCATCTTTTCCAGTAGCATTAATTTTTGAACTATATGAATTAATAATATAATGTAATTATTCACAATTCAATTAATATATATTATAGAATACAAATTTTGATTTACTTAGTTGGTTCTGTTGAAATTTTCTGAACATTAGCTTGACTAGTTGATGGTTGGTCAGTCTTTGAATCTTCTTTCAATAGTGTTTTATTTTTTTTCTCTTGTAGTAGCTCTATTTTTTAAATTTATTAAAAAAATATAAAAATTATAAAATCACTTTTTATTTATACAAAATAAATTGAATTAAATATCTTTTATATGGAAAAAAGTTGGAAATACGCAATTTAAATAATAATTTTTTTTAGTCGTAGTTGTATAGTGTGTAATGTCAAGAAATTCATAAAGAAAAAATAAATAAGTAGATTTATTCAAAAATTAATTAATCATTTTTTAGTTTATAAAAATTGCAATTGATAGAATTTTCAATGGATTAGATATTCAAAATTCTAGAACAATATATTTTTATAAAATTACCAGTGGTGGCGCTAAGGGTGGGCCATGGCCCTACATGAAAATACCAGGCCTGACCTAAAATTTTTTTTATATAATATATTAATTATTATTAAATAATATTGTATATGTATCCTATGTTTAATGTTAAAAATTAAAATAATATATAACTTATTAGTTATTTATTATGTTTATGGTTTATGTTGCGTGGAATAATAATTTTATAAACGTATATTTGATATTACTTATTACTTTATTAATTATTAATATAAATATAATATGTAACAGTTGCATTTATACCAGTCGTCATTTTATGTCACCTCAGCATTATTTACGTGTAGGCCAGACACGGATGAGCTGAGTGCGATATATAATAAATTAGTCGAGTCTTGACAGTTGAAACGTGAAGTCGAGTTTAAATAGTCGAAACGTGTAATAGTTAAAACATATAGAGTTATGTATTTGTTATATTGATTCTTGTCAACTCAACTAGAAGCTCGTACTCCGCTACACCAGTGATCAACAATAAACTACCCTCCAAGATCAGGGTTACTCATGTGATAATGTATTATTTGTATTTATTATATTTGTTTCGTTGTGTTAATATATTACGTTTATGTTCGTTGCTAAATTACGTGTTAGATATTGAACGCAGGTCATAAGTTTCTGTAAAATATAAATAAGAAACCTTTGTTTTATATCGGTCTAACAACCCGGTTCAAAAGACTGGTTAGTGTAGTAGGAAATAGCCAACCGACTGCTCTTTAACTGAATAGGATTTGATAGAAAACACTGAACGACACCCTGTACTGTAAGGTACGAGGCGTGTAACGTTACAATATATATACAAATATATAAGCAAACAGTGTATAAATTATGTTACAAAAAGGGAAGGGATACAGGTGTAAAGAGAAGTGTTGAATTTTAATTAACAATTGAATTCAATGATAAATTATTACATTCGTGAAAACGATTTTGAACGAAGTTCATTACATTCTATATAAATAATTTATCATAAAACCCTTAAATGAATCATCTAAATACCCAAATCTGACAATATTTCGTTCAGAATCATTTTTCAAATGTAATGACTTATCATTTTCATTACATTCAAACGTTAATCAAAATTCAACACTATCCTCTTTATACCTGTAGCTCTTCCACAACAGTATATCTTCCATTGCTTTTTAATATTGGTTATACAGTTTACTGTATTATAATCGAGATTATAATAATATATTTAATATTTATTATATGTATCAAGTCTTGTAATTAATTGTAGTCTTTCTATATAATATTATTATATAGAGTCAAGTCGTTCGGTATATTATAATTTATAAGATGGTTTAAAATTAATTAACTACACGTAGTTAAGTAAAGGAAATAAATTATAAAAAAATAAAAAATATTAGTCTACGTTTTCTACTAAAGATGACAACATTGTTGTTGAAATACGTTTACTAAAATAATAAAGTAAATTTTTTGTGGACTTGGGTTTTTTATTTATTAGTACCTATATAAAATATCCACAAGAACTCTTCTTATAAAATTAAAAAATAACTATAAAAAAAAAAATCTTAAATATAATTAATTGGAACTCAGTTAAATAAAATATATTTGAGCTTCAATAATATTTTCAAAATTTTTGTCAATTTTATTTAACATTATTCTAAAATATTGAAATATAATAAGAAGAATCCATATGAAAATTGATTTTACTAAAATTTCATCTTTAAACACCTACAAAAAAAAAAAAAATTGAGACTTGATAATTTTCTAATATTTTGGAAATATGTTAAGATAGATATCAGTATGCTTCAATAAAATTGTCATAAATTTTTATTTTATTTTATTATAAAAGTATTGAGAAATAATAAGAATACTTATATGGATTTTAAGTTTTGAATTTAAACTATAGTTAATTATAATATTAGTCATATTATTACTTTGAATTTAATTTGAATTTTTTTCATTACAAGACATTAATTATTCATATCTTACGGCCACCATTAAAAATTTTCGCCCTACAATTGGCCATACATAAAAAAATATCCTGGCTCCGCCACTAAAAATTACCATTAATTCTAAAGTTTTATACTAGATTTTACAATAGGTATTTAAATAATTAATAATTTTGATAGTGTTTATTATTTATACAAAAAAAATAAATATAAATTATAACCGAAAACTAAATATTTAACAGGAAACCATAATTATTTGTATTTAATATAATATGTATAATACTCACTTGCAATTTGTGCCTTAAAATCGTAAGGATTATCATCTAAATCCGAATCCAAATCCATATTTTCAAATTAAATAATAATGTAAATGTCGATTAATAAATAATAGCTAATATAATTATAAGTAATAAATAGCATAGGTACCACAAATTTACTAAATACTTATATCTACCCTTCATGAAATATCTAAACATACGAAATTGAATAATGAATACTCATTCACGTGACCATACATATATTAATGTGAACCACAAATATATTATATTATATAAAATAATATATCTGTGTGTGTGTAACAAGGAAATTCACAACCAAACACTAAAGTAACGGCCGGAAATGGTTGAATTCTGACTTTTGGGTTAAACAATAAACTGAAATTGTGGACAAATACTAAACACTAAATAGTAAATAGTATCACGGTGTAGAGAGTAAGGTAGTTACATGAAGCTACAATCATCCACTAGTGGTACCAACATTACCGTGCTATATTTTATCAATATTATAATTTATATAACTATATTTTAATATACAGCGTAGGTATATTGATATTGAATCGATTTTTCACATTTGAAGAAATGTAAAAATATCGAAAAACGTCATGTAAAACACTTATTCCAACGACTCGTCGTATAAAGAATCTAAGATCATAATTTCGATTTTTTCATTTTTCAACCATGTAACCGTGTAATCGTACTAGCGACACTAGCGTACGAGCGAAAAAACTATGTTATAATATATTAATATTATAACACCGTATATTGGTATTGAATCGTTTTAAAAGTCAAAATATCGAAAAATAGTTTATAGAAATTATTATTTCTATGACCTAGTATAACAAGAATCCGAAGTCAAAATTTCGAATTTTAAAAATTTTTACCCCAACCTTGGACGATTCTGACTTTGGAACACTTTAAAAATGTTGTTACAGTATACGCATTCCTCTGTCCTCATAACCAATAATTGTCCTAAGGCCAAGGGGAGTAGGGGACAGTTAAACATTGGATAATATGTAAATTGGAAAAAGTAGTAGCAACCCGTAAATTTTATTTTATCTACAATCGTGATAATTCATGATAATGATAAAATAAATCTATGACAATAACATAAAATATAAAATACACTTTTTTTTATTCCTTTTCTATGACACTTTGTACGGACAAAATCCTGATTAAATAATAAATTTTAAATAGTAAATACTAATAAGAATACTGTACAAATGAAAAATCGTGTTTGTGTTGCGTATTTGTTTATTAGATACACTCAAAATAGACTAATTCTATTTTTTTATACTTAAGTGATAGAATTAAATTATGTCTATTAATTTTTATAATTATTATTTCATATTAGGTATATAAGTATTATTTAAAAAATGTCATTTTCCGTTTTCTTATAATTATGTTTGTTCTAAATATGTTTAAAACGTTTAATTTAATAAAAATACCTATTAGTGTGAAAAGAAATATTTGCATAAAAATTAGTGGGGAAAAAAAAAAATTACCATGTAAATACAACATTCAATATAATTTACAACAGGATGAAAAATATAATGAATGTATTAAAAATGGTATATCCTCTGAATTAATTTTATTGAATAAATGGATTTTCAATTTTGATATTAGTAAGTCAAATAGCAATTGTATATAGGGTTGCCACCTCTCCGGGTTTACATATAAATCTACGTGCTACGGGTTTAGTGAATTATTCTCCGGGTCGTTGTAAAATTAGTACTATTTATATGTAATTTATCGATGAGCAACAATATTTTTGTGTATCATACCTTACGCTATATGCCAAAATATAAAAATAAAATACTATTTATTAACTTCCTGTTATATTTTTCACTTTTTTTTTTTTTTTTTTTTTTGCTTATCATCCTATCTCCAAGTTTTCTGTCTTTCAAAGGTGGCAACCCTAATTGTATAAGATCATACACATATTATATATTTTATATTAACTAATTAATACTATTAATCTATCAATTGGAAAATAATTATAAGAGTAATATTTATATTTTATCAAAAATAAACCAAAACAGAATCCGATAGGAAAAACGCCCTCGGGAAGACCAAAATTAATGTTGAAAGAGGGATATAGAGGAGTTATAAGAAAGAGCAAACTGGAAGAATTTGGCAAGAAATAGAGATGGATGGAGAATTGGTTGTGAGATGGAATATTACTAGTGGCCGAATAACCCTAAAAAAAATTTACATTTTATATTTCAATAGGTATTAAAATATTTTTCCTAATTTTAGGCTATAAACAAAATTATAACACAAGTTTTACTGCTATAATTAAGGTTCTATTATTTAAGTAAGTTTTTTTCTTTTATTTTCAGAAAATTTAAAAAATGGATTAGAACTACTTAAAAAATGGAATCCTCAAAAAATGGATGATGTGTTTATATTACTTCAATTACCCATGTCAAAACTTTTATATTTTACTAAAAAAACTGTATTAGAATCAAAATTTGTGCCATATGGAAATAGAGTCTATTATTTTGCTACAAATTTTGAGGTTTGAATAAAAATATTTACTATAAATTAAAACTAAAAGATTTTGTTTTTTGTTTCATTTTTATTACTAGGTACTATTAAGGTGTGTCCAGACCAAAACAACATCGTGGAAAACTTTCTTATCAACAATTTTTAATAATTATTTCCAACAAAGTTGTTAATATTGTGTAAAAACTTGTACGTCCAAACCTAGACAGATAGTCATATAGATTTAACAAAAATGATGTCAACAAAATTGCTGAAAATGAGAATCAGAAACATTGTTGCTCAACATTGATCTTTACTGCTTCTAATGTGGAAATATAATTTTATTGTCTATTTTATTGGAAATATAAATGTTGCCAACATGGTGGAAATTGTGTATTTTCCATAATGTTGCTTTGGTCTGGATGTGGCTTAAGATTAATGTTTATTTTATTCATATACTCAATGTTCATCAAATGTTTAAGAAAATACATTAAACATACCTAAGATATTGTTTATTTTTATGATATAATCATATATTAATCTAGAACATTTCGGCATGAAGGCAGTTCTGCATTATTTTATAGTATGTTAAAAAAAAAAATTCAATTACCTAATGAAATTTAATTTTATTAATTAATAATTACATTATTAATTTATCACATTTTTTAAGGGGTATAACACATAATTTAAGTATGATGAATTTATATATATATATATATATATATTTTTTTTTTTTTAATTTATATTTTTATAATTATTATATACATATAGGTATATATATTTATTAATTGGCAATTATTTTATATATGAAAATTACATTATGGACATAATTAGGCAATTGAATACATTTTACAAATTATTGATTAATTTTTTAAACTACTTTAAAATAACACCTAATTGTCTTCTTGTCAAAAAAAAATTGGTTTTATCATATATATCTTATGGTGAAAAATATTGCAGTTTATCATAGAGTTATAATTAATCTTTGTAATACACGGGATCGGGGTTATTAAAAACCTATGTTCTATAATTCTATATCAATTAATACAATAATTAAAATTTTATTGAATATACCCTGTTTGCTCCAACATTACTTCACATAGTTAAAACCAGTTATGAATACACCAATGATGTAATCAGCAATTAATATTGTTTAAAAATCAATTGTGTTTTGTTAAACATGTGTTAAATACATGATTAAGCTAGTGACTATGAATAACACAGATAGTTTTTAAATATTTTGCAAATGTTAAATATTTTATAGTAAAAACTAAACTAAACTAAATAAATATTTATAATTCAAAATAATTTGTTTACTATTTTTGTGTTGAACTCTACTTTTATTAATTATAAAATGCAAAAAATAGGAGTACATTATTTTAAGATACGACTTGTTAATAAGATTTATAATATTCTGTATTAACAATAATTTATATTTATATTTTATTTTTACTTACAGAAAAATCCTCAAGATGTATGTGTTCATATGATACTATACAAATTTTTATTCACAAGAAATTTTCAAAAGCTTGACCAAATATATCAATTTTTACAAGGTAATTTTTATTTATAAATAATTATTCAAATGATCATAGAAAAATAAACTCATTAAATAAGTTAGAAATTGAATGATTATTTTGTTTAAAGAAAATAATATTGATAAAGAAGATATTTGGAAAGATATGTGGGTGTTAATGTATAGTTTCGAACATATAAGTGAAAGAATTTCTATGACGAAATCAGCAAACTTATATGCTAAGCCATGGATGTTACGATGTAAATTTGACGTTTTTGAACGGTAATTTTTTTTAATATATTATTAAAGAGAGTAATGAAGTTTTAATTAGTAATTCAGTTTAGATTAAAAAATTTAAAATATTTTTTTTTATAGAAGTAATTCAATAAACAAAAATTTTTGAATGAACATTTATGATTTGCGGTACAATTATTTGTAATATATGATTCATTAATTTACTTATACAAAGTACCTTTATTTCAAGAACCTATCACACTGCATGTCTTAATATAGAAGACACTATTTATATTTTCTTTATTATTTAGAAAATAAATATTATTGTTTTGTTTTACCCAAATAGTGAAACAGCTATTGCTTCACTTGTTTATTTTATATTCTTATGTAATAATATTTTATGATTGTTCCAGTATAAACCAAAGAATATATATATATATATTATATATCATAACAAAATAGATTATCAGATTTTTTATACGCACGTTCCCCTCGACTATTCCCTCATTTATCTTATATTATAGTTTACTGTCTGTAATTGATTGACAAATTAGTAAATTTGTTATAGATCATACTAGAAAATAAGATAAATTAAGTGCAACATTAAGAAAAATCAACCAATATGAAATGGTGAACTATAATATAGGTCAGGCAAGAAAAAAAAATATGTGTCATACTGTGATGATAGCTATCTATTAATGTCATGATGTTATACTATATATATATATATATATGTTTAAAAAAAGCTTAGCTACAGGTTTTATGTAACTCAAATTATTTTTTTTACAGAACAATAGAAGTTAAAAAAGAAAACAAAGTCATACTGAATAAAGATTCAACGGCCCAATATTTGGCTAAAAGATTAAAAGTACCAGAAAATACTATTTATTCAATTAATTCAAAATATCCTACAATGTTAAGAGTTAGCCCTACAAAACTGAAAAAAATATTGGATTTTTTACTTAAAGAAGGTTTCAGATCTTCTGATATTATGGGTACACCACGTGTATTTACCCACAGAATTTCTACATTAAAAGTAATTTATGAAATATTTACTACAATTATTTAATCAATAATTTATTTATTTGTTCGTATTACTGTGTACAAGTGTATAAATAAATATATTTTATTTTATTCCACAAGACACCATTATGTCAAACAACATAATAAATACAAATTGTATTAGTTAAAAATATGTTCAAAATTGGTATGGTCTCTTGTGAAATAAAATATAGTTTAAATATTTTTTTCAAAACTATAATCCAAAAGTAATTATGTTATAATATATTATATTGCCTATATTATTACTTATTTATATTGTAAAATAAATAGCATCAATAATTCGATTAGTAATTTTAATATATCACAATATTTGTTTTATTTTAGATGCTTATTTATTTAACATTAATTAATTTTTATTTACAGGAACGATTTGCTGAATTAAAAGATTTGGGCTATAATCCTCCATTAACCGCTCTTTGTAAAAATAAAACATCTTATCAAGTATTAGTTGATAAATTAATTTTAATGAATATTAAAGAAAAAAATATTGAAAACTTCTAATATTATATACATATTTGCTATAAAATATTATTGTCACCTAAAATTTATATTTTTAATTTTTAATTATTTAAAATGTTATACAATAAAAAACATTTATGACAAATTTAATTTATTTTTATTTTTAATTTATAATTTAAATTTTGTAATAATAGAGAATAAAACGTTTTGGATTATATTTTATAAGCATTATTCAGTGAATATTTTATGTACTCGTAGAAATATTGTGAATCTTGCTCTGATATAACAATTATAAAATAAGTTTTATAATAAAATTTGGTATAAATTAATAATTACCATAATATGTTAAAAATCTGAAAAAAATATATATATAAATTAATTTGGTAGCTAAATAATTTTTAATTTAAAAAAATAGGAAACTGCCATCAAAAAATCTTCTCTTGAATATGTTTTATTTTACTTTACTTCTATCTTTCTTTATAATTAATAATGAATATTTCAAAAATTATTTTACGTATAATGTAAAATGTCTGTTGAAAACTCAATAAAATTTTCAAGTTTTTTAATTATATTTCATAAATTATAAAAATAATATAGTTTCTAAAATTTTATCGTTTTTTTTTTTTTTTTTTGCTGTTTTTCTTATTAGCTATTAGAAAATTATTAAGAAATTCAAAAAATTACTTGAATAATTGTACCATTATCTCTTACTCATAAAGAAAAAAGCACACATCTTTGTAAAACACATAGGCGGAATTAGGGACAAAAATTCAAAATTTTGGAGGGGCTGAAGCCCCCAACATTTTTATTTTATAAACTATTAAGAATCAAATTTTTTTTAAACACCACTAGTTAAAACTTCTACTTCAATATAATTTATTATTTATATCACAATATAAAAACAATATTTTTTTTTTATTCATATAAATACACATGTATGTATTTTCACAAACATATTATATATATATATATATATTTATATACATGTACATATACATATAAATTAAATATGTAATGAATACATTTTTATATTAAAATATCAGAGAGTGAAAAAGTGTATAAATTATTTATCAGACAAAATGTAATTAATTTATATATTTTATTAGTTCATTTTATTTATTAATCATTAATAAAACAAAAACTTATTTATATTATTAAGGGGCTACGAAGCGTCGATTTTCTTTCTCTGGCTGACATACGTAAAAGATAGGGATTTAGACGTTTTCTATTTCCAACGTTACGATTGATTTAGTTATACGATAAGGGATCTGAAAACGGATTTGAATTCGTTAGAAAGCCTACATTAGATCGACTTTCCCACTTTTTTGAAATTTTCTTCTCATTGTTGTTGAAACAAATTTTATTTAAAAATTTATAAATATTCAATTTTTGAATAATTAAGGACAAAAATGTTTTTATCATAAACATAATATATTTATTATATTAATATTTAATATTTATTAATTATTTATTATTACAAAAATGCAGATATATTAATCTTCATTCATATTATCAAATAGAAAAAATTTAAGAATATGTTATAGAATTGCATCACGAAAATATTTTATTATAAAATATTAGAATTAAATTGTCATATTTTGCTAACATTTTTGGGGGGGCTTAGCCCCTCTAGCCACCTCCTAATTGCGCCTTTGGTAAAACAAATACAGATTTTTCATATTAATTAATCAATGATATGGTAAAATAATATGAATGAACGCGGTAAAACGTCACGAAGTGAAAGGAATCCGAATCATGTAGTTTTCTCCTTCTTACGAGGACGTTTACCCCTCCATGGTGCACGTTAGCCTCTACCAGGAATAAAATATTCTTCATACTTCTTTAAAAGTAAAATATTTTTCTGCTAGATAGTTATTCTGTTTCTATACGAACAATGTTTTGTCTACATCGTGTACACGTACCAAAAATATCTCCTTTATGAAATAACAATAGTGTTGCAATTGCATAAATATGTAATATCCATTTTTATATTATCAGATCTGGACAACAACAGATTATAACACAAACAACACGAAAAAATTTTTTGCATTAAAAGTCCAAGAAATGAGTAATACGTAATCCGGCGATTTGTCAAGTGAAATCACAAGTTTGTATATAATACTATTATTTTAATTTAGATTTTAGATAGTTTTTAGCACACACAGTTAATTTCATTTTATATTTCACAGTTACATTGAAATAAATTTCCATTAAATGTTTATAGTACCTACCAACCTATATTAACGGACGTGAATTTTTATGAAAAATATATATTTTTTTTTTTTTTTTTAATGAAATTTCGGTTTTGGATAGGGTGACCATACGTCCTGTTTTATACAGAATTGTCCTTTATTTCGGCTTTGTGTCCTGTTGTCCTAACAAACTTCTTGTCCCGTAATTTCAAGTCCGTCCATATTAATCTTGTTTTTTGCCTTACTATTAATTTATAATTTTTGAAATTATTGAATAGAATAATATACGAATCAATAGAGGTACTTTTCAATTGTATTTTTGTTTTTACCATTATTAATTGTTGCATCTTGCATCACATTGTTGTCGGCGACGTAAACCGTACGTATAATAAATTATTATACGAAATTTATATTTTATATTTACCGACCGTATATTTTTTTTAAATACCTACCTATAGATTTTATGTGATTAATTTTAATCTTTAAAGATTTAATAATTTTATTTTTTTTTTACTATTAAAAAATAACAACAAAAAAATATATAGGTATACGTATATAATTATAATAAATACTTATTAATTTAAAAAATATGAATAATTTTATTTTGTTAAATATAGTCGCCCTAGTTTTGGAGTATTATAATTTATAATTACCTAAGTACTTAATAATTTCTCTATAGTTATGTAGATGTGTAACGTATATGTTTTTTCTGCTGAACTTATTGAATTATAATTTATATAAATTATTGTTTATTTTTTTCACATCCAATAATAATAGTTACAAATATATTAATATGTTAATAAACGTTTAATTGACTCGGGTTTTGAAAGTCAATTTAAATAAACATAAAATATAATTACCTATTTTCTATTATACTTATATACGTATTATGTATAATGTCAGGCGCGGATCCAAAATTATTATTTGGAGGGGGCCATTAGTACAGGTTAAAATAGATTTTTTAATCTGAGAATTTCATACAATTTCTTTGAATAAAAATAATACCTACGTTATTATTTCAATTTACACTATAAAAATAATAGATGCTAATATTGACAATAAAATTATATTCGTTTTGTATAATGGAACGATGACACAAATGCGACAGTTATGCGGATAAGAAAATACAGGTAGAAAAAAAAAATGAGCTGATACTCCTGCCGCACAGGATACAGGTGTGCGAATCATAGCGTTAAATTTTAATTAGAAATTGAATGCAATGATAAACCATTGCATTCGAAAAAACAATTCTGAGCGAAGTTCAGTCAGATTATAATTTTCATTTGAACTAAAAATATCAACTTAAAACAGCTATAAAAAAAATTGAGATAAGGGATTTTTCTAATATTTTAGTATGATGTTAAGTAATATGTAAGTATACTTCAGTAAAATTTTCAGACCTAAATACCCAAAATTGCCAATTTTATCAAACATTATATACGTAAAAACGAAAATTTTACGAAATATTCAAAGTCCAATATTTTGTAGAAAAATTAACATAACGGTTCCAAAATTTTACCACATATATATAATAGCTATGTGAATACCCAATAAAATTTTCAAGTCCCTATCTTAAAAATTGCTCAAGTTATCGTGAAATAAAGAAATTGAATTCGTCAAAATTTCAGTTTTCGTGAAAAATGCCGTTTTTTCGTCATTTTTTTGTCGTTTTTTCTACCGCTTAAGGTCAATTTTGAGAAATTCGAAAAATGACCTAAATAAAGTACCAACTACATCCACTTTTCTACCGGAAACATACCCTATTCGTGCAAATCGGAGCATTATTTCGGGTCCTAATTTTGTTTTCATACATAAAAAAAAAAAAAAAAAATCACACATCATTGTAAAACCAATACATTCTTCGCTTCGCTCAGAATCTAATAGTACCAACTATCTATAAATTAATATTTTAAATGAAGAAATGCAAGAAGTAAAAGATACAGATAGTGAAGAATTTTTAAATTAAATAAATAAATAATGTAGGTACTAAAATTCTGTACTTAATACATTTTTTTAGAGCATATTTTAAACGCATATTTCTTGTTTTTTTTAGTACCTACATTAATGCATACATATTTCAATATATTTAAGTACTAGAAGTCCTCAGCCCTAATTATAATATATCCTATAATATGGAAAACAACGTAATAGTCAATAGAACAAATTAAATACCTACTCAGAACAATATTATTATTAAATTTTAAATAATAATTAATATTCTTCTGGATTTGGGGGGGGCCATTGCTCCCATGGCCCCTCCCTTGAATCCGCGCCTGTATAATGTATAAACATTCTATAACTCCTATATGTCTACCTTAGAGTTACAATAACTTTAAAAATATATGATTATTATTATTGTTTCTTTTTTTATGTAGAATTGTAGTCGTAATAAAGTTAGGTAGGTACATATATCATAATAAACTTGCGTAAATATGTAACTCAAAAATATTGACTATAAGTAGTAAATTTCAGTAGCATTTTATAATTGCAATTTGGCATTTATAATATACCTACTTAATGAAAAGTTTATATTTCACCATGCAACATGTTGATATTGTAAATTTGTAACGTATTGCGTATACATTTTATACATTAGAACGCAATGTTAACGTTTTAATTGGAGAAACGTTAGGTAGGTTAAGTACAGCGTCGGCGGGAGTTTTTGCAGGGCCCAGAGCAGATTTTTTCATGGGGCCCTAGAATTTGTATATTATGTTTTGTAACACATTTTTTTACGTCTACAATTAAATAAGTGTTTAATTAAACATAAAATTTTCAAATAAATATGTACATATTTATTTTTAAATCCAAATACAAAAATAATATTTGGCTCGTCTACTATATAGATACAATTTTCATTTAAAAAAAAATATATTAATTAATTAAATCCCATAAAAAAGTGCGGGGCCCCTCAAATGGGCAGCTGCCCCTTCTGCCCTGCCCTTCCGCCGGCCCTGGTTAAGTAGGTAGAAGGTAGGTCTTATTCAAAACCATTTAACCATATAAAGATTGAAACTAAAGATAGATACATCTCAATATCCTCATATCTTTATGTCTATATTATAATAATTAATAATTAATAGTCTTCATGCTCACAAGTCACAACTTTGAACATTACGAATTTAAGATATTATATAAGCCCGACAAAAACACAAACTACAAAGTTTCACTTTCACTATATATGTACGATTTACCTATAGGAATTGAAATAATTTAATTTATTTATAGAATATTACTCCTAATATTGTTCCTATTCAGAATACATAAAAACCGAATAAAAAGTATTCCAATAAGTACAATTTAATTAATATATTCTAATTATTTATTTTAATAAAAAGATTCAACAAGAAATAAAGAACTTATATACAAAAACATTTCAAAACTATACCCATATTTATATAGGTACATTCGTATATTAATTTTCAATTACAATAAATTTAAAAATATAAGTAGGTACCTACACGTAAACGTAGTACCTATATATAATTTAAATCCAAAATTAGGTATGATATAATAAATTAATAAACATCAATATTATTATAACATATTTTTAGGTACCTATATTGTTTTTTATACCAATATAGACATTTGTAATGGATGAAATAATATGAATATTAAATATAAAAATTAAAAGTTTGAAATAAAAAATTGCATTTTAAAACTAAATAAAAATACTATAAGTAATTATTAATACATAAATATTAATCAAAATACGTATGCTTAATATCTACCTGTTAGATATTAGTCCTGTACATGTTCGAATAATATTAAAAAAAAAAATATTAAAAATATTATTGGAATACAGAAAACGTACCTATTTCGATTTATTATTATTCTGGTTTCTGGATACTATACAAGTCTGAAATTATGGATATAAACTATATTATAATAAGCACAGAGTCGCTAATATGAAAAAATTTACTTAAATGCAGTGGCGAAGCTACCTATGAGACAAAGAGACATTGTCTACCCATTATTTTTTAACTGAATACTGAATGCACATATACCTAATATATTTTGTCAATATGTATATGTTAATATATTAAACGCCGATGACCATATGACTTAGTATAAAATATTAGACTAAGACCGGTTAGGTTACTGCATTGGGAGTGACAACTTAAACATGTTTTGTATATATTTACTAAAAAATTTTCATTAATATTTATGTAGACCTATGAAATGTATTGTTAAAGATCATTGATCGTTATATAATAAAAAGTCCTTCGGGGCTTCGGATGATAAAAAAAAATAAAAAGCAAGGGAAGGAATACTCCTGCCGCAGGGATATAGGTGTGCAAATCATAGTATTTAATTTTAATTAGAATTTGAATGCAATGATTGCATTCGAAAAAACGATTCTGAGCGAAATTCAGTCAGATAATGTAGGTATTGAATACAATTTTGACATTTTTTATTAAATATTAAAAACGCAAAATTTTATCACACATATAGGGACCATATATATAGGTATACATATTACATATATTATACATATAGTACATAAATAAACACCCTATAAAACATTCAAGTCTCTACGTTCAATATAATGCTCATAAAATCCCTTGTCACCTAAATGCCCATATTATAAAAAAAATTGTCAATTTTATTTAACATTATTGTAAAATATTAAAATATAATAAGAAGAATCCATATAAATACTTTAAATGTTTAAATATTAATTTTATTGAAATTTCAACTTTAAACACCTATAAAAAAATTTGAGTCTTGAAATTTTTCTATAATTTTGGAAACTCGTTAAGATGTAATATGTCAGTATGCAACAATAAAATTTTCAAAAATTTTCCAACTTTTATGGCTTTTATATTAATTTTCATTGTAAAAGTATTGAGAAAAACTAAGAAAAATATTCGTTGGATTCTAAGATGTTCTTTTCAAGTTTCAACTAAAAATATCAACTTTAAACAGTTATAAAAAAATTGAGACTAAGGAATTTTTTTAATATTTTGATATGGTGTTAATTAATATAATATGTAAATATACTTAAGTAAAGTTATCAGACATTAATGCCTAAAATTGCTAATTTGATCAAACATTATATACATGAAAACGAGAATTTTACGAAATATTCAAAGTCATATGTATATAATATTTTTAAGTCGAAATATAATTTGGTAATATTTTTTAAATTTATAGAATAAACAAGTAAAATCATATTATAAAAATATTAAATTATATAATTTAATATAATAAATTATGACTGTTTTATAACTTTTCCCAAGCTATCTTTTAGCATTAAGATTTTATTTTAAATAATTATGAGGGTGTTAACATTAGATTATAATAACCTACTATAATTGACTACCTATTTTGAAAAAAATTTCTTTGTCGCCCAGTAATAATTCCATAAAAAATGTACTGGTATGGCCACAACAACCCTAATCACAAACTCAAGCTTCGCCACTGCTTAAATGAATATAGAAAAAACATGCTTATACTGCTTATAGGTACATTCTCACGGCCGCAGGAGCCCGAAGAGAATTAATACAGATAAATAAATAAATACCTAATAAAAAAAAAAATAACGTTTAAAATTTCTATGTCCAATATAGACGTTTGACCGAAGACATGGGTTTCTTAGTATATATCGTTTTAATACTCTACACATATCGCGTCCATAGCGAATACCAAGAGCCGGGACCCAAGTACAGATGTCCGAAAGCAGGCAGTTTAAACGAACAGTCATTGTACCCGTGTCGGTGTACGGCAGAATCCGACAGCGGGTTAGCCTTACACTGTGAAAATGGCAATTTAGCAACATTATCCGTCGGACTTTCGAACAGCGCATCACTTGGCGACGGCATAGTCGTGGACAATTTAACTATATCGTCGTGTAATATCGGTAATAAAAAATATTAAAATAATAGTCATAAATTAATAAATAATAATAATAAACAAATAAACGATATTATGCAAATGCGACTACTATATACAATATACGATATATGGTAGGTATTACAGACCTATTACTAACCTATTACAGACGCTGATCCAGAAAATTTTAAGAGGACATTCTACCAAAACGAGAACGCAAGCAATCGATCATAGAATGCGCTATTACTACTTTTCTCACGGCGCTAAGATAAAAAAAATTAATAGTAGAAATATACTTTTTTAATTTTTTAAAATTTATGTATGTCAACAATAACATTTTTAATAAATATTACTTTTAATTAACATTAAAATAATAATTATAAAAAAAAATTAAAAAATTACTTTAATAACTAAATACTTTTTATTGGTGGTCAAACGACAGGGGGTGCTTGAGCACCCATAGCTTCCCCCTGAATCCGGGCCTGACCTACTATGTGCTAGTGGTGCTACGTAGTAGCATGTAGGTATGTAGATTGTAGGTATGTAGATTGTAGGTATAGTTAGGTATATACGTAAATGTGTTCAAATGTATAGAAAAATATAATACGAAAATAAACTAGGTAGCTTAATTCAATAATGCCCATTGTATTAGGTATTTAGGTCTATAATATATTAATATAGGTACACTATAAATCTATAATTATATAATATATTAATATTATACCTAATAGAATAGACAATTATTATTATCTTCCAATTTTCCATACCTAGTCAGTAGTCATTATTTTAGATTCTGAGCGAAGCGAAGAATGTATTGGTCTCGGTATTGGTTTTACAATGATTTGAGTCTTATTTTTTGTTTTGTTATTTTTTATGCCTGAAAACACTCCCAAAATAATGCTCCGATTTTTACGAATAGAATATTGAGTGTTCACATAGGTATTTGATATAAAAAAAATTTTGGAACTGTTTCGTTAATTTTTCTACAACGTATAGAACTTTAAATATTTCATAAAATTCTCGTTTTTATGTACCTATATAATGTTTGATAAAATGATAAATTTTTGGTATTAAGATCTGAAATTTTTACTGAAGTATATATATATATTACATAACATCATGTATAAATATTAGAAAAATCTCTAGTCTCAATTTTTTTACAGCTGTTTTAAGTTGATATTTTTAGTTCAAACGAAAATCTTAGAATCCATACGTATATACGTATGAAATTTTCACGAATACGATTTCAATATTTCACGATAACTCAGACAATTTTGAAGTTAGGGACGTGAAAATTATATTGGATGTTCTCATAGATATTATATATGTGTGATAAAATTTTGGAACCGTTTGGTTAATTTTCCTACAAAATAGAAGACATTGAATATTTCGTAAAAATTTGTTTTTGTGTATATAATAAAAATATAAAATTGGTAATTTTGGGCATTAAGGTCTGAAATTTTACTGAAGTATACTTATATATTCCTTAACACTTAACATCATACCAAAATATTAGAAAAATCCCTAGTTTAAATTTTTTATAGTTGTTTAAATTTGGCATTTTTAGTTTAAACGAAAATATTATGAAAAAAAATGACAAAAACGATATTAATAACTGACTGAACTTCGCTCAGAATCGTTTTTCGAATGCAATGGTTAATTATTGCATTCAAATTCTAATTAAAATTAAACACATGAACACACCTAAATCCCTGCGGCAGGAGTATCAGCTCTTCTTTTTAAAGTTGATATTTTTAATTTTTTTTTTTTTTTTTAAAAAAAATATCGTATCCCTTCTATTTTTTATTATTTTATAATAATAATATGTTATAATTACCTATTATAAATATTTTACGGTATAATAATATATGTTTTTGTTTAAGGTCATTTATATGGTGACATATTTTATTCGATTCCCGTAAACAGATTGTTCATACAAGATACGCCAATAAGATTATTGAACGATGACCTTTTTTTCGGAATTAATCATACACTTTTCGAATTACACATTGTGAATTCCAAACTAGACGAATTCCCTTCGGGTCCATTAAAAGTGAGTCATTTATTTTGTTTACAATTTATTATTCATACAATAAAATATTATAATATAATTACAGATATTGGGTAATTTAAAAGTTCTCAATCTCAACAAGCATTTAATAAATAATATACCAGTCAACGCATTCACTTCTAGTCAACTTCCGACTCGATTGGAAAAATTACACATAACAAATGGACAATTGTCTTCTCTGTCTCCGGATTCGTTAGGTCCGTGTAAAAAATTGAAATACCTCGATCTTCAAGGCAATGCATTTGGGACGTTGCTAAAAAATCAGTTCAAAGGCCTGAGAGATTTAGAAACATTGGATATGTCTAACAATAACATAACTAAAATAGACTCTTCACATTTCGGTGACTTAACAAAGCTCGTGTCAATTAACTTGGCTAATAATTCACTACCGACTGTCGCAAGGTTTTATTTGATTACTTAATTACCTATATATGTTTACAGTTTACTCACATACGTATTACATACTATATAATTTTATTTTTTATATTTTTTATATTTTTATTTTAAATTAATTGTATTTACTATTTAACTACCTATTTTAATACATACCTACCTATATAGTCTATACATAATTTATTTTTATAGAGGGACTTTTGCAAGAAATACATTACTACGGGTTTTAAATTTGAGTCATAACAAATTGTCAAGATTGGATTCAGAGCTATTTCGTGGTATGCGCTTTCTTCGGAGATTATATCTTAGTGATAATGAAATATCTCAAGTTGATCGAGGGACGTTCTCGTCCTTAACAAGAATAGGAACGATTGATTTAGCCAGAAATCGTTTGAAAATTATCGACTATCAAATGTTTTCTGGTCAAAATTACGTCGAGGTACAAGCAGATATCAATACATACCTACATATATTAATTTAAAGGAATTTAGTTTTTAAGTACTTATACATAAATATTACCTATTAGTTTAATAATATACTTATTTGCTTAATTCATGTACTTTTAATAATATAATTATAGATCATCGATGTGTCTGAAAATCAAATAACCAAAATTGAAAAGCTATCGTTTAAAAATCTGTATTTGGTTCATATAAATTTGTCGAAAAACAATATATCGGAAATCGATACCGGTGCATTTGAAAATTGTGCCAATATTACGATTTTGGACATGTCGTATAATTCAATTTCTAACATACCCATTACGGCGTTTGACAATAATACGTATGCAACGCTGTGGCAGTTGTCTTACAACAACTTAACAGATATGTCCCAGGTAGGTACCTAAGTTGATACCTAAGTAAATGCTATAATTGATCGTTATAACTAGGGAACGGATTTATGTGTAATTAAAATACAAAAATATTTACATTAATATTCAATTAAAATTTATAAAACATGTGAAAAAACATCAAAATATGTGTTTATAATTTTTTTTTTTTTTAAATAAAATAATAAAGCATACAAATTAAATAAATAAGTATATACATATACGAGTAGGTATATAAATAATTCAAATTAATGTAATTTTTTATTCAAATTCAGCATTACATTGAATAATTATATGTTCATTCTTCATTCAAATTTCGAAATGTTAAATGTCGCCTCTATTACTCTATTTTCTATTAGATCTTAAAATATATTTAAATCGACCAAAGGATCGTTCCACATCGACTGATGTATTCGGTGCATTTTTTAAGCATTATGTAATATCTAAAGGGGATAATTCCTTATTTTTACAATGCGTGCCAATCATTATATCTTTGATTGTCTGATAATCAATAAACCCAGTATTTTTTTCTATAACAGCATAGGTACAAACTTTTTTTTACAATACTCCCTATTTGTCTATTTACAAGATTTAATTTGTCTATTGCTGATCCAAAAATTTTCAGACTATCAAGTGAGAAGTATAGACATATTTTTACTATCAATATTATAATTGTTTGTGCTATAAAACAAAAATTTACTGAGATGAAAACCAAATCATTTTGCAATGTTTCATTTTGTATAATGTTTTGAGCTTTTCCAATCGCCATAAACGCCATTTGGATCTAATTTTGAAATGATAATATCTTGTATTTTTAAAAAGTGTTCACAATAATATTGAGTTGCTATTAGCCACTTTGTAATTATTGGTTTAGGCGGTAAAGCGAGACCAGGGTACATTTCTTTCAAAATTGTAACACGACTGGAGCTATTAAGAAATATGTTTTAACAGTTGCTATAAAAAATTCGACAATAGGATATTCAGCCATCAGCCCGTATTGTTTCTAAAACACAATTGAGTGCTTTTCCTGCTTTCACCATATAAGAAGCTGCGTCACTAATTTTACACGAGTAAATGCGGTGTTTTTATCAGTTTTTTTTCTCGTTGTTGTTTCAAAGATAGAATAAATGACTAATCGTCAAAATATGTTTGAAATATGTACAAATTAGTGAAATACCTATGTAAAAATATGTAAAATAAAATTGATGTCATTTTATTAAATATGGTTTGAATCGTGGACATTTTATATCATAATTAAAATATCTTATTCTAATAAAAATATGTAGGTATACCTATTGTATTATATACCTACATAAAAATCCGTTCCCTAGTTATAACTTTATAAGTAAATGATAAACGAAGGGATTATTAATTATTATTTATATTGAAAGTTGAAATGCAAAGAACATTACTTATAGCCTTATAGGTAAATAAAATAATATTATAATAATTTCGTCCAAATTTGCTTAAACCAAAAATGCCTAAATTTAAGAAAGATACCTATCTACTCTTTATAAATTATAGGTACCAGTTGGTAACATGGCCGGCATAAAAATCTTAAACGTGACGCACAACAGCATCAAAACAATACCCAAAGGAACGTTTCCGAAACTTTACGAGCTTCACACCATCGACTTCAGTTACAACCGTATAAAAACAATAAGTCCCGCTGTTTTTCAACCGCTTCTCAGCCTACGGTTCATCAACCTCAGCCACAACGCGCTGGAAGACTTGAAGTCCGGGACCTTCGGCACATTGCCGACCGTACTGGAGTTGTTATTAGACCACAATTCCATAAAAAAAATCAACGCCGCGACTTTCGTACAAATGTCGTCATTGAGTCACTTGAACCTACAGCATAATAACATTTCGCATATACCAACCATACCGATTTCGCTATCGAGTCTCGACGTGAGCAACAATCGCATCAAAAGTATCGGACCAGAACGTGCTTGGCCGTCGATGAATGCGCTACTTCAACTGGACTTGAATAACAACGAACTGGGTGACAACATGGACGGCAACTCGTTTTCAAAATTATTGTCTTTGCAGAGCTTAATCCTGGACTATAATTCCATCACGAAACCTCCTGCCGAAGCTATGAGTAGCCTCGTATCGACGAGACATTTGTCGCTAAGGGTAAGCATACGAGTATATTATTGTCAATTTTCATTTCATATTGATATTGTACCTATTAATCAACAGGTAGGCACGCTAGCTGCAACGTGAAGTACCTACATAGAGTACATAAGTACTTACGATATTTCATACCTAAATACTCGTTTTATTTTCTAATTTAGGGAAACGAGATTACTGGTCTGACAGCCAAGGCTTTTGGTGTGTTGCCTGTAGTATTCTATCTGGATTTATCACAAAACAATATCAGCCGGGTGGAACCTCAAGCGTTCGACGGACTATTACAGCTGCAATTATTAAATTTGACAGGAAACGGTTTAAATGAATTACCAAATGGAGTATTTAAAGGCAAGTTCATTTTATATCTAATTTTATTTGGATATAATTATAAATTGTTATATGTATATCTTATAAAAAAAAAATAAATTAAAAATAGTAAATATTTGAATTTATAAGGTAGGTATAGGTAGAAAATATTAAATAAATAATCTATCTATAGGTATTTAGTAAAGCGTTTTAATAGGTATAACAAATAAAGCAAATCTTGAAGAATATATTAGTTATATTTAGAAAAAAATGTATTTAATATTACACTTTATAAGCACATAGCCATAGCTCAAACTTATAAAGTTATAAGCGATGTTTTAATACCTACCTACATAATAGGTAGGTATTTAAAATTATTAATATGTAATTAGTATGTAGTGTTCTAATCGAATATTGAAATATTTAACATTTAATTATATAAATATATATTTTTTTTTTATTTGGAGAATTGTAAAAATTATACATTTATCTCAACAATTAATATATTATTTTCTCTTCCTTTAAATAATAAATGTATTTGTATATAGGCTTAGTTTCTTTGACAACTTTGGATGTATCATTCAATCAACTCAGTTCTTTGGATAACAAAACAAATAGTTTATTGGAAGATTGTCTTTCTCTTAAACATGTAAGTTAAAAACATCATATAAATATTAAACTTAACATTTTGATATATATTGTATTAAAAATAATTATTGTTTTACCTCATCTTTTTATAACTTTAAATTTACAGTTAAACATAAGTCACAATCAGTTTTCATTTTTTACTAAAAAATCATTTCCAAATAATGTATATACACCTAATTATTTACAAAGTATTGATATAAGTTACAACGAAATACCAATTATAACCCAAGATTTAACATTCGGAACAAGTAATGTCAAAAACTTAAACTTAAGTCATAATTATATTGATGAGATAAGACCAGGTAATGTAGTAGGTACCTAATGAGTTTTGTCAATAGTATAATGTTATAACTAATCTAATTTTAAATATTTGTTTATTTAGGTGTACTTGAAAACTTAAAATCGTTAAATGTATTAGATTTATCATTTAATAATTTAGAAACAATAAAAAATATAGTATTGCCTAAGAATTTATATTTATTATTTATATCAAATAATAAATTAAAACAACTTACAAAAGAAATTATTAATTTTGTTCCAAAATTAAAATTATTAGATTTGGAAAATAATCAATTTAATAATTTTCCTGCTGAATTAGCTAAAGTAGTATCCAAAGGAGCTACAATATTATTTAAAAGTATGTGTATCAATATAATATTAAAAAATACCTATTTATTTTGAAGCAAAATTGTAATTGATTAATGTGTCCAATTTTAGATAATCCAATTGAATGTGACTGTACACTGATTCCAATTAAAAGAATTTTAAATGCCAAATTGAATCCTGATCCACAATGGATTAATTTAACATGTGTGCAATTATTAACATCAGAGATATCTTACGTGTCAGACTTAAGTGATAATGAATTAATTTGTGATATTCCCATACCAAATGACGATGATATATTTACTATAACGCCTGATATAAAATTTAGAAATATACATAAGTAATTAATACCAAATTCAATATTATAATATATTATTATGAATTAATTACAGTATAAATTATTAATTTCAAATTAGCAAATTGTATTATAATTGACATTAAACAATAAATCAAATGAATCATGTAATTTATTGAAAATACTTTGACAAAATATTTTTTCTCAACTTTATGGTTAATTTTTTTTAAAAAAAATATTTAAGATTAATATAAATTACAACATTAACATAAAAAAATTTTATACAAAACAGTAAAAACTTCAACATTTTAATCAAATTAGTAACATTTGATCTCTATTTTTTTAAATTTATATACATTTTAGAAAATCAAATCGTAAATAATTTTTATATATTTTAGAATAAAATTAGTTTTATTTTATAATACACATTTAAGTGACTTTTATATTGTCATATAATAATAAATTATAATTTTTATTTTAAACTCATAATACAAAATTAGATTTTATTTATTGTTTAAATTTGATTTTGACATTTTTTTTTCAAATGTTATATTTTAGATCTGGAAGTAGTCACACAAAAATAGATTGGATTGTCCTTCAAAACAAAGAAGATATTGCTGAATTTGAAATAATCAGTTTCAATAATAAATTAGATGAAAGGAATTACTCTAAAATAGTTCCATATAACTTACGATCTCAAACAATTAGAAATGAAAACATTAAAGTAAGATAATATTAAGATAAGATAGAATATCTTCCACCTTAATATAAGATGGAAAATCCTAGTAAAATGGTAAACATAAATCAATTACTTTACTTATTGTAGGAAAATGTATGTATATTATCAAAAGATAGTTTTGGTAATGAGAGAAAAATGAAAAAAGGACAATGCATTGATACAAGCAAGTTGGATAAATTAGCACTAAAAAGTAATGCTAATGTAAATGTATGCAAAACATTTTTCACTTATAAAATATTAATAATATTACCTGTGATAATATTAAAGATTTATTTATAATAATTAATTAGTTATTTTTACTTTTTAGATATAAAATTAAGTTATTTATTTAAAACTTTAAAATATTATTTGTGATTCCTATATATATATTATATAATATACCTTTACTCAAAAAAAAAAAAAAAAATAATAACAATAATAAAGAAATCAATATTTTAAAAGTTTATTAATTAAATTTTACAGAATTTATTATATTTATCCATAGATATATCTACGATTAAACTTTGTGTTATACAAATTTTCCACACTAGATAATTGAATATTTCATGGAATGTTTTTGTAAATAAATCTAAAAAAAAAAAAAAATATAATTAAAACAATAAAATAAAATAATTTATTTGATTAAAAATTCCAAATAAAAGTGCAAATAAATAATAATTGACTTTTGTAGTTTTGTTATACAAAATACTTATTTAATAGATAATATAGTGATTATCACTATATTAACAGAAAGATAACTTTTATTAATTTGCATTCTTATTTTTAATAAAGTATAATAATAAAGAAATAATTTATTACCAAATACATATATAATATATTAGCCGCTTCGCTTTTTGACATATCTGACCATCAAAAATGGAAGAGCAAAACCAGAACTAAAAAATAATGCCGTATATAAAGTAAATTTATACCTGCTGTTCATGTCAAACGGCATATTCTAAAAAATATACATATACATATTTTAAATAACAGATTAATTTACAATTTATACAAAATTAAAAATTTTAAACACAGAAGACCAAATAGTTTCTTTTTAATCTTTCTATATCACATATTTTTTTTACTACCTTAACATTAGATCATATCAGTTTAATTATTCACTTCTTTTATTTATGATTTAACAACTCATTTCATCTTTGCCCTCTTCATATATCATTGGCTATTTTTCACATATTATTTTCTATTGTCATAGTCTTTTTTCCTCTAAAATCAATATATTCCATTTCTTTTTATAAAAGGAAATAGGTTTTAATCCTTCTGTTACCCTTAAAGTAATTCAATTATTTTCAACAGCCATTTATTTTTATAAATATAGGTATATATATCTAAATTTTTTTATATTTATTTTATGTATATTATCAGGGATATTATCTTAAATGCTAACTTAAAATGAATGTACAGTAAAACTCGCTTAAGATGTCATTTAAGGGACCAGCTCTCTAGAGCGTATTAAGCAGAAAAGGGTCTTATGTGAGAATTGAAAAAATTTAAGTAATTGAAATATCAAGTTAATTTTTTATTATTGAACATATGTAACGGTTAATACATTTATAATTTATAAATGCCGGTACCATTGGCACAAATTCAGTTTTCTTTCTGGGGGGCTAAATACAAGTATATATATATATATATAAACAATAAAACATAGAATACTTATGTACTTATATTTTTATTTGAATTATTTTCTATATTATAATTTGCACAATATGAGTGGTAAACACAATAACAAATGCACGTATATATTTTCATAAAATAAAATGAACTTTGGCACCACAAAGGTAGAAATAGAACGCCAAGAAAAACCCATAATCACTGGCATCGAATGAACACAGCACATACTAAATCTCATAATTAGATGAATTACAGTAAAATTGTTATAATAAGTAATGATAAAATAAATTCCATAAAGTAATAAAAGTATAGCCATTAAATTAAACAATAAATCCCATAAGGCCATAAACATGTAAAATTATATTTTTATATTCACACAATTACTAAAATCTGCTGAACAAAAGAGCATCTTATCCGATTAAATAGGGAATAACCGAGCATTTAGCAGATGGTTTTTACATTGAGGAAATGTCTAGGGACCGATGGAAAATAGCGTATTAAGCGGGAGTGTCTTAAGCGAGTTTACTGTATTTTCAAAAAATACTGTTTCATTATACTTTAATTCAAAATTTACTCAAGGTATAATGAATAAAAACAATTCTTATTAATAATTATTTAACTCTGAATTATATTGTCATATTAATTAATAATTATACCTAAACAAATAAGTATACCTATAATTATTTATTATATATTTAATTTGGATATAAATAAGTATAAATATGCAATTATTTGATTAAAATTAACTAAAAAGTTCTGGTATCCTGACCATAGACCAAATATTACAATCTATTTGGCAAGGAATCGTCACAGAAAATTATAAAACACATTTACTAATTTTCTTTTTCACCAGTATGTTTGAAATATTATTTAATAGTCATTACTCATTACATTTGCCATACTATAGATTCACAAAAAATTTGAATACATATGTAATAATATCAATTATAGTCAAATTTCATTTTTATTTTTTTCAACTTACATGTCCGGGACCTTGATACGCATGACTCCGCCTAACTACAGTTGTTGAAAATTGTCTAGCTGCCTGTATAGCTTTTGAGCCAAACATGATGGAATAGTTTTGAAATTATTAAAGTGAATATTTCCTGACACGCTTTTGAGCTTTAAAAAATAAAAATTGTGACAATGACAAGCAAGAACGACAAACGACAAACGAGGTTATCAATATTCAATTGGGTAATTGAGTTTTACGACTTTGTAGCAGCTGTTGTAGTATGCATAGTAATAATAATCATGGACTAAAAGATTTACATCACTCTTATTCATGGGGAAAAAAATTTTATAGATAAGATAAAATATAATCTAGTTGAGTATAGATAATAAAAAACAAAATTTTCAAATTCAATTACTTCAATTAGTTCAATTTCAATTGTTGACTCTTGAATTCTTGTTCATGTTACGTGTTAATGGTCTTGATATTAATTTAATTTGTTTAACCCTTGACAGACAAGGCTATAATCTTATCGAACGAGACAAGGCTGGTCACGGGTGACCCAAGTATTTTTTATTCATTTTTACAATTATTTAATGCTCTTTTTGTATCTAAATACTTGTATTATTGATATATACCTGTGTGAAAATGTTTTTAAGGTAGTATTTGAAAAAACAAACCTCTTTAATTTATTTATAAACTTTTTAATGTGGTAATAAAAAATATGAAGAAAACATTTTGGTTCATTTGGTGTTCAGTCGCCAGTGACCGACGTGAGAACAAACTAATTTCAACGGAAGATGAACGAACACTAACAATTAAGATAGTGGTGAAAACCATTCAGGCCAGTAGTAGAGATGTGTTAGTTAGGATATGAAGGGACAAAAATGGGTTATCAGTAATATTTTATGGTAAGGAGTACTTAAAAAATAGTTTTGGTCATGGGTGACCTGCCTTGTCTGTTGAGGGTTAATAAATTTACTTCCTAGTCCCTTAGTTGACTTTCTATTATATTTATTTTTTTAATTATTTTTATTACCGAGTACCCACCTGCTTCTCGTTTGTACGTTTTTTTCTAATATTATGTATAAAATTATGGAAGTGGCACTGGTTACTGTTGTATATTCCATTATATATTAATACTTATAATTAATAAGTTATTTATTCATAACTACTTGTAACACTATATATGACATATTTATTACTGAGTAACTAACTACTAACCAATTACATTTAGTAGATTGAGCCAACCTTTTCCCACAAACACAATTTGAAGGATTCGTGTGTGAACACATTAATATGCATCGAGATCGTTTTATGACAGATCCAACATAATTGTACTTTGTCTGATTATTATAATTATTGATACCTACTACCTACTAGGTACTTGATTGGGAATTGCTAGTAATTGGAATAAATTAACATTGTATAACTCGGTGTTATTAAATTAATGTAATTAATACACACATCTATTAATTTTATATTTAAAATTTTTAATTATTTAGGTATATATATCTATAGAATATAGATAATACTTTCTTTAAATTATATTTATAAATTTAAATATAAAAATGACTAATACAAATTATAACATAATATATTATAATTTGTAATAATAAAAAAAAGAATATATCTTTATGCATAATAGAAAATATTATTGCGTCTCATTACAATAAAGTCCTTTCTTCCTGTATAATTTTTTGTCATTACCTGAAACCGTTCTATCAGTTAAACAATTATTTAAGAAATTCAATTGCTTAAAATTGTCTTACTAATTTAGTATATTAATATTAAATATTGAAAAAGCTCATACAAATAAAATAAATATAAGAAAAATAATTACCAATTTTGCAAATTAAAATATTAGAAAAAATAAATATTAAAAACGAAAGATATGATAAAGATTAAATATATGTACAAGTATATATTATATATTAATTTTATTGTTATAATATGTATATATATTACAGAAAACATATTTTTAAATTTATAAATATATTTTTTATTTATTTAATTTTATTAATTATAATTTATAATGTTTTATTAATTACTTGTGTGAATTACTGAATTGTAATAAATCTATAGTAGGTATGTGAGAAGAAGAATAAATATTAATATGTTATCTATAAATTAACTAAATATTAAAATTGTAATAAATTAGGTACTAATTAAAAAGTATAACTAAATACTTGGAAATTATATAATTCTGATTTTTAGCAAAAATATGACATTTTTCTTTGTTACTAATTATTTATTTTAATGAATATGTTTTAAAAATTTTCATTAATTTAATGAATACTATAGTTATTAGTTAAGTATTTAATAAATTAGTTTAGTTTTACTTGATTGGTTTTTATGAATATACTTTTGAATTACAATAATTACTTATAATTTAATTAAAATATTTTAATTGTGAGAAGAAAAGTATGAGTTATGAATGTTATGATAATTTGAAGTAAGTAGGTCCTTAATATAATATGTGTATGCAATGTTATATTATGTAAACTAATTAATTTTAAGAGGTTAAAGTTAAACCCGGTACTACAATAATTTTCATACATGATTTAGATATGTGCTTCCCCCCTCCTTGATATATACCTAACTAACTAGTTACAGCACTAGTGTTTGATGTACATTTTGTAGTAGGATAATAAAAGATAGGTAATATTAATAATTATTATATACAATATGCATAAATAAATCCCAAGTAATAAATTTTTTTATATATTATATACCTATTCCTATATTATCTACGATCCACCTTAATTTGTGTTATTCCTATAATAATAATTATTAAAACTGTGCAATTAAATGTTTGAATAATATTTTTTTAAATTAAAATCATATAAATTGATATAATAAATATTTACAATTCATCAAAAAATTATTTATGTATAAAAAAATTAAGTGTACTATTGGCATGGTAAGGTCGGCTGAGAGAATGCAGACTCCCCATGAAATCACGAAATTTAAAATAGTTAGATGCATTAAAAATTATTTTTTAGAAAATGTTTCACTTTTTCGTTTTACAATTAAGTGTAAAATGTTTATTTATTTTTTTGAAGTTACTGGTTAAGATACTATTGCAACTTGAAATGCTTTATAAATTTATAGAATATTAAAAATGCACACCTATTATTTATTAGTTATTATAGGTACCTACTTACCTATATCATAATCGACCAGTTCCCCAAAATATACTGTTTCTAATATACAAAATTTATATTTAAAATAAAAAAATTACAAAAAATAATAATCACCATAATGTTGGTTAAAAATATTGGACATAAATGTATTTTAATTTTCTTAAAGAAATGTATTTGTCTCTTTTTACATTATATACTTACCAATTACAATAATTGGCAATATAAATTATAAGTAAAACTATGCTTTTATACTTTCTATATATTTTGATATACAACTATACAAGTATATGTTAGGTATCTTGTATCCATATATATATACTTATATAAAAGTATAATATATATTATTATCTAGAATCTAAGTATGCAATTTTGGTATAAACTACAAATTAATAGATTTTCCTTCAATAGATAAGTAGGTATATTATTTTATGTAAGTATACTTAAATTTGAATATTAGTATTTACCAATTATCAACTCTATTAGTAGGTTATGTGCGCCTCAAATACATTCAATGACTTATGCTAACGCTGCGTGTCAGCGTTTACATTGTTTAGATTTAGAGGGATGTACTCTTCCCATGTCTGGCCATTTCGGCCTATAATAAAAAATAAAGCTTAACTAATTTAGTATTGTCTTCCCATCCGTTCACGCTCCCTTTCTGCTATTTCATTAGTGGTGAGGATGGAGCGATTTAGCATTTAGGTAGGTACCTACCTAAATATTTAATATAGGTAGGTATCTACTTTTTATTTTATGTATATTAAAAAGTAGATCGTAAATTATATAAGACATTACAATACTTATGTAATAGGTACTTAAAATATATTCTTTAATTTTTATAAAATTTAAAATTTGTGTAAATATATTTTCTCAAAGAGTGAACTTATTTTAAAATTTATTTATCTACGTAATAGTACCTAATACAATAATATATATGTTACACCGAATTTGTGAAATTTATGAATTCGTGAAATCGGTAGAAAAATTGCCTATTTCGTGAAATCAGCATCGCTGTTGCCTAATACGTGTAATCGGCAATTATTGTGCCAATTACATGAAATCGGCAAGTGTTTTTATTTTTATTTTTTTCAATTAAGTTTAATGTGGAAAATGAATTACCTACATAAATTTCATACTATAATAATTGACATTATTAAATATTTAAAGATACATTATACATATAAGATATTTTTTATATTTTGATATAGGTATATTATTAATTTAAATTTATATTATTAGTAATGCCACTTTATTATAATAATATAATTATAATCTACTTGTCAGTATTATTACAGCTATGACCTGGATGGCACGCCGAATTACACATAACACCATTTTTATTACATGTACATCTCCTCGATGTGCAATTCACACGACATGAACATCGTTGGTATCCCTAGCCTGTTCCAATTGATCCCAATCTAACTAGTTCCCTTAACGAATATTCATTATTAGTTTGTACGTCTTGGATTGTTAATGAATGATACTTCGTAGCCGCTAAACTTTTTTTAGGGTTTTTCTCTTTAATTAAATCTTAGTACGTTCTTACGCGTTTGACAACGAACGAGTCGTGCTCGTGTCACGGCACATATATAACAAAATATTATATGTCTTTAAAGTAAATAAAGTATTTAAACTTAATAAATTATTTTCGTTATAGGTACAATTATTTTTAAATGAGTACTAATATAATATAGATATATTATATATCATAAGTCATAACTCATAATTATAGGACTTTAGGCAAGTAAGATAACAGCATGCAAAGACCGATATTGACAACGAAATCGTGTGCGTTTGTCTAAAAATATATATGTAGGTATACTCGTAAAATGTGTTGCTGATTTCACGTAATAGGTAACTAAATTCGTGTATTCGGTAATAAAAAGTCTGCCGATTTCATGTAATTTGCAGAATAATTGCCAAATACACGTATTAGGCAACAGCGATGCTGATTTCACGAAATAAGCAATTTTTCTGCCGATTTCACGAATTCGTCAATTTCACAAATTCGGTGTAACATATACACTATACAGTATACAGTCAGTGGTCGAATTGGGGGGGGGATACAGGGGGATGCCATCCCTCCACTTTTTTTAGTAAACAAAATCCATCCCACCACTTCTTATACCCATAAAAAAGCATCCCTCGTTAAGTTTTTATATCACCAATATACCAATAAATAATAATTATAAAAAAAAAGGTTCTATGTATTTTAATAAAATGTATATTATTACTATATATTACTTATTGTTATTAGAATATTTGTTAAGTTTACAAAAATAATATAAAATTAATTTCGATTTGATTTATATATAAAATATATATATATATACCTATCGTTTGTTTTTATAATAGAATTCTTTAATTATTCTTTTAAACTTCTTAAATCTTATAAAATATAAAAAACTGGAACATATTTATTGGGGGGGGGGGGAGAGAGAAGTTATCAATGGAACTGTAACGCATAAAAAATTATTAAGTTCCTTTAATTAGGTGGGCATCCCTCCACTTATTTTACCCCACTTCGACCACTGTATACAGTAATATACCTACTAATATGTTCAGGCCGGGAATATGCATGCAATATTCAATTGCACCATAGCACCATCACTACAATCTTCTGAGTACCTAATGGCTAATGATAATATCTAATATTATTTTCACGGTCACCACAGGTCAGGCACACACGTACAAACACGTCATAATATTTTAATATTTATTTTTAAAAAAATAATTTAAAAATATTATTGTGAAATATTATTATTATTATTATTATTTTATATTATAATGAAGGCAACACCAGTTCAAAGTTTTTGTTTTATGTAGGTATAGCGACATACCTAGCGTATGGGTAAGTTACAGTTTACGGGCAAATCCTGAAACTCAAGAAATCCTGATGTGCCCGGGAAAATCGCGATATATCCAATTGGTTGTCAAGTTAAATTAGTATATACAATATTATGGGAAATTTAAGAATTCTGAATTAGTAGAGGTTCACTTTAAAAAGAAAAAAAGTACCTAGTATAGAGGTACTCTACCTAAATTAAGCACCGAGTAGGTAGATCGTAGATATAATACATTTGAATTTACTTAAATCCAAGTAATAAAATGATGATCAATTTGATACCTAGGTAGATTGTATTTTGTATACCTACACTATATCAATAAATTCAAAATAGTCCATTATTAATTTAAATTTACACGTAGGTATGGTATGAGTGTATGACTACTATGACATGAGTAGGTATATTATCATTATGTGACGGTGACCATATCCAAAAAAAATAAAATACAAGACAAAAATATTATCCATAATCATACTAAATTAATAGGTAAGTATTTACTATTTATTATATATATATATATATATTTTTTTTTTTTTTTGGTTTTTCAATTGTAAAAAAAAACTTTTTAACCATTAAAGATTACAAATGAACACATAAAAAATTTAAAACATTATTTCGAAAAACATACGGTCAATATAAATTATATAACTATTATATACGCATAACGGTTTACGTCACCGACAAAAATGTGATGCAACAATAATAATGATAAAAACTAAAATCCAGAAATCCAATGAGAGTATTGATTCTTATATTATTCTATTCATTAAATAATGTCTTATCAAAAGTTTCAAAAATTATAAATTAATAGTAGGGCAAAAACAAAATTAATATGGGACAAACTTGAAATTAGTAATAAAAAGAGCGTCCTGAAAGAAGTTTATTAAGACAACAGGACACAAAGCCAAAATAAATGACAATTTTGTATAAAACAGGACGTATGTAAGGGGGTATGGCCACCCTAAGTTTACCTACTACCCTCATATGTATGTCAATTTTATTTAACATCATTGTAAAATATTGTAATATAATAAGAAAAATCCATATAAATACCTACCTACTTTAAATAATGATTTTACTGAAATTTCAACTTTAATTACCTACATATAAAAAAAAAATGAGTTGAGATTTTCCTAATATATTGGAAATTTGTTAAAATATTTATCAGTATGCTACAATAAAATTTTCAAAATTATTTGGCTTTTCTATTATTTTTTATTGTAATAGTATTGAGAAATAAAAAGAATATTCGTATATATTTTAAGATTTTCCCGAGGATTTTCCTTTAAAATAAAAATATCAACTTTAAACAGCTTAAAAAAAATTACGAAAAAAAAATTGAGACTTGGGATTTTTCTAATATTTTGATATCTTGTTAAGTAATATGTAAGTATACTATACTAACCTATACTATAGACAAAACATCGATAAAATATTTATATAATCATTATTCATTATTAATTAATAATAAAATTCAAATTTTTCAAAATTATAATTGAAATTTTAAAGTCCAGGAGGGACAAATGCCCCGTCTTGCCCCCCTCCGAGCGCCCATGATTACTTACCTACATGACTATATTTATTTGTTATAAATTATAATCTATATTTATATAATTTTTCAGGTATGAATGTATGATATATAGCATATAGGTAATATTATTTATTATACACTGCAGTATATACGTTTATTTATAATATATATATTAATACATTATATCGTCATATCGACATATTATCAACATTTTAACATATTAATATTGCTTATTGAACACCAATAAAAGTAATATAGGTACAAGGTGATTACTACTTATGAATATTAATATAAATATGTAGATTTGCTATTTTTAATGATAAAAGACTCTCCTCTGTGGACTGCGAATATAGATAAATCATGTAGGTAATATACTTATTATTAGCTATTGTTATTATTGTTTGTTCGTTTGTAAAAAAAAGCAATAAATTATTATATTAAAATAATTTAGTATTAGGTCAATTACTAGAATAGTAACTATACCAATCGTTAAATTATAATCTGTAAGTACCTACTTTATATCCTGTTATACAATATAATTATTTACATCACGAGCCACGATTCTAATTCATGTTTATTTTGAAACATTGCGAAGTATAAATACATTAATAATATTATTATATTGTACTTTATACTTACCTATACGTTATACCTAGTTATTATAAATTTACTGCAAGGTCCCAGACTCAGATGAACTTTTGTATTCTATTAATCTATTAAATAATATAAATATTAATAATTAATATTTAAATTATAATCTTGTAGGTAGGTAGTTTAATTTATCATATTTCAATGATATAAAATAATATTCCTACCTACCTATAATTAATAAAAATATTATTCAATATAAGTTTCAAAGATTATTGTTTTTTATCTACATACGTATATACAGAGTTATATAATATAATTATAATATATTTAATATAATTTATCGAAAGTCATAGAAATTATATTAAAAATACGAGCTGATACTGCTGTGAGTGTGATATGGGTGTAGAGTGGATAGTGCTGTATTTTAATTGAAATTTGAATGCAATAATATTGCATTCGAAAAAAATGATTCTGAGTGAAGTTAAGTCAGATAATATAGGTATTATTATAAGTATAACATTCAAATTTAGATATCAACTTACGAGTTACAATTATGACGTATATAAAGTACACTGTACACTCAGTAAAATGTTCGGGTCTCTTAAGTTCAATAATTCCTAATTTAATAATAAATTTGTTAAAGTTAGATTACCTACCACGTCTGCTATTACTGACTTGTTCATTAGATAATCGTCTTTATTGTATCTATATCACTTATAACAAAAATGTCCATAAATTCCTATAATTGTCCATAATTGACAGAACTTCGATTAAAAATTCAAAATTGAGACTTTTATTTTATAGAATATTTTGGAACCAAGTTTACCAATGTGTGGTTATGCTTCAATAAAATGTTCAAACCTTAAAAATCAAAATTGCCATTTTATTAAACATAGGTACAACGTACAACGTACAAGTAATTGATAAAATATTGAAAAAAAATAAAATTATATTTCAATTTTCTAAAAATTTGAAATTATACAACTATAAACTATAATTGAAACTTAAGATTTTTAAAATATTTTTGAACTAAGATAAGTAATAGGTAGGTATGTATTTGAGCTCCTATAAAATTTTTAGCCCCTAAATTTCAAAAATTGTCGTTTTTATCAAACATTATAAAAATAAAATATTAGAAAATTTTTAATATTATATATTTTCACGAAAAATTGACATAACGGTTCCAAAATTTTATCACGTAAAGAAAAGTACCCATGTGAACACCAAATGTAATTTTTAATTCTCTAAGATTTTAAGTTCAATATTACCTGAGTTATCGTGAAATATTACTTCGCTCATAATCTAAAATATTTTATGATAGAAAAATATTATTGAGAAAAAATTACAATTTTGTGAAATTTTAGAAGTACCTACCTGTCCTACCTACAATATTTATGTTAAAAATTGAAGATTCAAATTTATATATAGGTAGGTATATATATAATATATATGGTATAAGTATATACTTAATTAATTTATTAATTTCATACAATCACAACTATATATTATACGATTATACCTACCTATAAGGCTATAACATAAAATTAACAGAAAAATCATTTATGAAAATACTAACATAATTTGTTTATTATTGGCACAAGATTAATATTAATCTTATTTATTTTATTATGTCGAGAATCGAATAATTAGTTCAAGGCTGAAAGCGAACTATTTTAAACAAAAGTAAAATATTAAACAATAGGTAATTTTTCATAGGTTCAATGAAATTGGACATGATATTCAGGAGATATAAAATTGAATGTTTTTATTTTTTGTAAATAAGTATTTCATTATTATTTATTAGAAATTAGATCATAACTCATAAGTGTATAATAATTAATAATTCTAATAATTGTGACCTAAAAAGAAAAGATATAGACAATTTTTCATTAATGCTAACTACTAATATACGATTAGATAATTATTGAAGCAAAGATGTATTATTTTAATATGTGTACCTACTTTTTAGATTTTAGAAACGAAAGAATCTATTGGTTTTACAATGATGTGTGTCTTTTTTTTTTAAATAGGTAGGTATGTAAACAATTCTTCGATCTGAAATACTCTGATTTTCAAGAATAGCGTATATTTCCAGTTGGAAAAATAGTTGGTATTTTATTTAGGGTATTTTTAAATGTTTTCAAAATTGACCCTATGATAGGAAAAACGACCAAAAATGATGAAAAACGGCATTTTTCACGAAAACTTAAATTCCGACGAATTTGATGTCAATAACTCTGGGAATTTTGAACTTAAGATCTTATTGGGTGTTTATATAGACATATATATTATATATATATGATAAAATTTTGGAACCGAAACGTTAATTTTTCTACAAAATATAGAACTTTGAATATTTCCTAAAATTTTCGTTTTTATGTACGTATAAAATATTTGATAAAATTATAGCAATTTTGGATTTTAAAGTCTGAAAATGTTACTGAATTATACTCATATATTACTTAATGTGATATGAAAATATTAGAAAAATTTCAAATATGAATTTTTTTTTTTTTATAGATATTTAAAGTTGAATTTTGAGTAAAATCGATACCTATTCAAAGTATTTACTTATATGGATTTTTCTTATTATATTTAAATATTTTACAATAATGTAATAATATTGTAATAAATAATAATACGAGTATAATAATGATTACATAAAATTGACAAAAAATTTTGATAATTTTATTGTACCTCAAATACATTTACTTAACTCAGTTCCAATTAATATTGAATATTACATTTACAATTTTGTTTTGTAGCTGTTAAAAGTAGGTATAAAAAGTAAGGGTGGGATACAGGTGTAAAGAGGATAGTGTTAAATTTTGATTACCTACCTAACTCCTAACACTTGAATGTAATGATAAATTATTTCATTAGAAAAATGATTCTGAGCAAAGTACTGTTAGATTTGGATATTTAGATGATTATTTCAGGTGTTTTATGGGTATATACCTGTACATTGAAGGTAAAGAACTAGAGACTGATAAATATAAAAAAATTTAATCTTTACTTACGAGTAGGTACCTATATTATCTGATAGGTAAACTTCGTTTAAAATCGTATTTCCGAGAGTACATAATGTTTGCCTTAAAATTTTAATCAAATCCCTTCCAGTCTTCCACACCAGTATCAGCTCTTCTTTTGATTTCTGTAGGTACCTATTCATATGATGTATAAAATCACTTTTTTAGCCAAAAATAATTGTCCGATTAATATAAATCCAATATAATTGGGATACTTATTATTTTGGTAGACAATTTTATTTATTTGGTCATTTTTTAATTTCTCAATAATTTTCTTATTATAATATATGTTAAGAGTAATTATTAATTAGTATAGGTAGATACCTATAATTTTACTTATTTTTATACATTATACTAAAGAAATAAAATTCAAAGACTTGAAAATTGTATTAAGTAATAAGTTACATCTTACATAAAACATAATATAGGTAGGTAATATAAATAATATATTTTATATTAGATTTTAAATTATGAGTAACATTTTGAAACTGTTATTTTGATTTTAAATCTAAATACCCCTAGGTATAAAATACTATACATATAAAACTTTGAAAATTATCCAAAATTGTAATTTACCTATCTCAAAATTTGCAATTTTGAATTTTACGATTTGAAAATTTAATAAAAGTAGTGTATTAAAATTTTAATTATAAATAATAACACTAAATAATTAATAAAACACTATCTTTTCATCACATTATCCTTTTCACAGCCTGCTGTATCCCATTTTATTTTTATAATAATGTTCAAATTTCAAAGAAAAGGTGAACCGTGAAAGATCGTAATTTAGTTTTTGGGCGGTTGTGATTTTGCTGTATTTTTTATTGTAGACAAGAGGATAGTATTTATTTTTTTGTCAATTATAAATGGTACCCATCTATTTTTAAACAATAATTTTTTTTTAAATTTCTAGACGATACGCTTATATTACTTAATTATAATATTATTATTTGCTACTCAAAGTTGAGAAAGGTTACCTGATAGAAAACAACGATAACAGATTACAGATAACTGATCATCTGGTATGTATTATCTTAACCTTCGTAGAAAGTAATATTTTATTATTGCAAGACGCGGAGTTGTTATCATTTAGCCGGTTGTGTTTTTTAATTGTTCAATGTTCATATTAATGTGGTTTTTATTTTATTGAATGAAATATATTTTTATTAATCTTATCGACAGTACATACATATTAATGTTTTAAATAAATTAAATTAATTCAGTAGTATTGTCTAAACCAATATCAGCAATTAGTTTTACCGTCTTGTGGTATAATTTTTGCAGATAAGAAATTATGATGAACCAATAATACCTTCTTAATCGAATAAGTAGAGGTAAATGTAATTGCACTTTTTGAGTACAATCTAATGCTAACATAATAGTTGATCAGTACCGTTAAATATGTATACCCGTAAAGTAGGTTTCATTGTACGACACAAATATAAATTTAATATATGTGCCAGACTCAAACATGGTTCGACCCCAAAACAACCAGATAATTATTATGATCCAGACGCTGTAAATGAAAACCCGATGGACAGGTGTAAGAGGTTTTTAAAGAGAGATGTCAATGACTTGATGAGATTTTTTAATGATCCATTTAAAGAGTATCAGGATGAGAAATTATTTCCAAAATCCGTTGACATATTAATTGTTGGTGGAGGTGTAATTGGTTCATCAATTGCTTATTGGCTTCAAAATAAATGCAGAGACGGATTAACTATTGCTGTTGTTGAAAAAGATTTATCGGTAAACAAAACTGTTTTGTCTGGTCAAGAGGTATTATAATTTGATTAAATATTGTTAGCGTATCTAATCTACACGGTAAAACTTTTAATTATTATATTAAAATAGTATATTCTTAGTTAATAAAGTAATGGATGAAACATTATAGCTTATCATCCAGTCATTTATTAGCAGACATATATGGAGTCTTAAAACTTGGCAAGACTTAATGAAAAATTATTTAGGATTGTTCCATCTATTCTTTTATTATTAATAAATAATGAGTATTTATATTAATTAGATATAATGTAAAGGTTCATTATATAAGTATATATAATCATGAATTCATGAATTCATGAATATAAATAAAAATATAAATAACAAAATTACAATAGTGATCACTTTAATAAGTTACTATTGTAAATTTAAATTACTATACCTTATTATAAATATATCACAGAATATATTAAATATAATATGTTAATTATGTTAATATATTAATTTTGTAAAAAATATTTGCTACTTTAGTATTCTAAAGCATCTACAGTATTATCTGCTGGAGGAATTCGTCAACAATTTTCAATTAAAGAAAATATTGAATTATCTCAATTCAGCGCTGAATTTCTACGAGACATTAAAGATTATTTAACTATTCCAGAACATGAGCCACCAGAAATAAATTTTAACCCATCTGGTTATTTATTTTTAGCAACAAAAAATGGTGCAGATACAATGTTAAAAAATCATGAATTACAAAAGTATTATATTTGTATGTGTATTGTAATAATAACTCTATTTAATTTATTGTATTTAATGTTTAGGGAATTAAAAGCTAATGTTAATTTGTTATCTTCAACTATGCTAAAAGAACGATTTCCATGGTTGAATGTAGATGATATTGAATTAGGAAGCCTTGGAAGTTTAAATTCGGGATGGTAATTTTTTTTTATTCAACACTATATTAATTTATTGTTTTATATCAATATATTATTATTTAGGTTTGATCCTTGGTCATTGTTAAATGCATTACGGAATAAAACTAAATCACTTGGAACATTTTATGTTGAAGGTGAAGTAGTAGACTTTGGGTTTAAAATTGATGACAGTATTGTAAATATGAATGACATTAATAAAGAATATGAAACAATCAACAGTGTAAAAGTATGTAAAAATATAAATTAATATACCTAATTAAATTTTATGCTATCAATATATACATAATACAAGTTTTTTAAGCCCTTCTTTAATCATAGTTTTCTAAGATAGCAAAAATGTTTACTAAGTTCATTGTACCTTGGGTAATATTTGAATATTTTCCTGCGATTTATTGTATAAGATATGAAAAATTATCTAAAATGTATGTAAAGTGTTTATCATGAACATAGTTCTTCTGGATAATATGGAAGTCAATAATTGAAGTTATTTACAGTACTATTTTTTTTTTTTTTTTTTAGACAATAGTAAAAATATCTGTGCTACCAATACAGCATATGTTACTTAAAAGAAAAAATACATAATATATATACCATATATTATATTTATTGTCTAGTTTTCTTGTAGTTTTAACGATTATTATCATAATATTCAATCTATTCAGTTTAGTTTATTTTTTAAGTACCAGATATATTTTTACTTATGACAAGACATTGTTTTCCAATTTTATTTATGGTCATTTATTTATATTATAAAATTAATATTTAAATATATTCTTTTAGGTAAATTTATCAAATGGCGAAACTCAACAATTAGTATTTGGTATATGCATAGTGGCAGCTGGTGCAGAATCAGGAAATATTGCTCGATTAGCCAAAGTAGGAAATGGAAAAGGATTTTTATCTACTCCATTGCCCGTCGAACCTCGGTAATTAGAAGATAAATAAATTGTCTTTGTAAAATGTTAATATAATTTACGAGACTCTAGACATAATTCTAATACTTTCATTATATTGTTACAGTAAACGTTATGTTTATTATTACCATGCTCCTAAAGGTCCATCATTGTCACCAATGGTAATTGATCCGTCTGGAGTTTATTTCAGGTTAATATTTTAATTATTTATATAGGTTAATATCTCATATATTATAAAGTACTTACCTATAGTTATTTATTTTAAAATTGGCTTAATTATGTAATTAATAATGTTTTATTACATTAAATATTTTTAAATTTATGATCAAGTACCTATTTAAGATATAATATTATTGTTCTTAATATTTCATAAGAAAATATAAATGTTTTAATTATAGTTAAAATTAAAGCATTATAATATGTAATATTAATAATTTCAATTATCTAAACATTGCATATTTGAAAAATAGATAAACAAATTAATTTACTTATAACTATTAATTTATAGACCTGACAGTTTTGATAATCATTATATATGTGGTAAATCTCCAAGATCAGATGAAGAACCAGATACACACAATTTGGATGTTGATCATGAATTTTTTGAAAAGGAAATTTGGTCAAATCTCGCTCATAGAGTTCCTGCATTTGAAGAAGCAAAAGTAAATTTATAAATTTTACAAAATATTAAATAATTTATTTTAAAGATTTATAATATAAAACAAATAATAAAATAATGTAATATTAATTTATAATAACATAAAAATGAGGTTTTATATTAAATGCATTATAATATATTAGATATTGAACATTATTACACCAATTATTATATTATTTATATCTGGAGTCACATTATTCAATTTAAACTTTGTTCATATTGTACTAAGTCAACTTCAGTGACAATTATTAAATAATATATAATTGTTGCATATAAATATTTATGTAATAATACTACATACAATAATAGCAATTTAAATTAATTATACACTCAATAAAAGTAACGTTTAATAAAATTATAATTTAATAACAATACATTATAATATAAATCATAAAAATATTTTAAGTAGATTTTTAACAGTAATAAATTATATTCACAATGTTCAACTTATGATTAATTAATATTTACAGTTATTAATAGTACCCATAATAATAAATTTAAGAATTTTTAATTTAAAAAAAGTATAAGTAGTAATTTTAATGAATATTACACAATGTCTTTAAATGTATGAAAATATTTAATTTGTTCAATAAATTTTTATGATTTTAATGTTTCATTATTTCACAGGTGAAAAGTAGTTGGGCCGGATATTATGATTATAATTGGTATGATCAAAACTGTATTGTAGGAGCTCATCCAAGTTATTTCAATTTATTTTTTGCTACTGGTTTTAGTGGACATGGTACACATATTATAATTAAATTAAATTTGTAAATAATTATAAATTATATTTTTATAAATTTTAGGTATTCAACAAGCACCAGCTATTGGTAGAGCTATGATGGAATTAATTATAGAGAGTGGATATAATACAATAGACCTTACCAAATTTGGTTTTGGTCGGTTAATTGCTGAACAACCATTATACGAAAAACTTATTGTTTAATTATACACTACTGAATTTTAGTGTTTGATTTTTTATTGTTAAATATGTATTTATTTTTAATATAATGTTTGAAATTAACCTGTGTTTTATATTTATTTAATATTTGATATATAATAATTATTATTACATACATTAAGTAAATAAGTATAATTGTATATTCTTGAGGCATATGACATGTTGTAACAGAATGATTTTCCATAGTAAATATGGCCTGAAACAAAAATATTTTATATGTTTTACTTAGTAATAGACAAACAATTTTTTGTTTACTTAAATTATTTAAATATAATTTACCAGTATATAACTTGGATTATATTTATTTCGCCAATTAAATGAAGATACACTATATTCATGAATTCCATTTAAATGTTTTATTTGACATCCATGATGAGTATGACCGCCAAAAACCAAACGTGGTTTTATCATTTTCAATAACTATAATTAGAGATGTGAGTTTGTATTATACAGCAGTATAAAATTGTATAATACAAGGTAATATACATGGTATAGAATATTGTTTTATACCGTAGCCCGTAGGTATAAAAAAAATCTATAAAATTTTAAAATTTTTAACACCAATTTACAAGTGATAACTATAGGCACTAGCCACTAGCTGTTGATATTTCATACTAGGTAAAACAGCCGCTGGTGCATGCTTTACGTATTGTAGCACTGTAGCAGAGTGTATAATTTTTGGTAAAATATCCATGAGGCCATGTAGAATACTGAATTGTTATAAACATATTTTATGAATGTTTAAACTATTATTTTAAGAATTTATGTATTTTTGAACGATACCTATTTTTTATTTATATGAAAAAATAATGTACAATTTATTTATATTTAGTTAGAAATTTAAATTTCAAGAAATTATTATCTTATATAGACTAAATTTAAAAATTTAAAAGTTAAATTTACTATTTGAAAACCAATTAATTATTTTTTAATTTGTATATTTTTGAGATTTTCTCAAAATCAATTGAAAAATTAAAATAAATATATTAAGAAGTTATAATCAGTGATCAATCTCGGAAAATTTAGGATACAACATGATTTTATACGGTATAATACTGGTATAATAACAGTATAATACGGTATAATACAAAACAAAAATAAAATACCGTATATTAACAACTCTAACTATAATAATTTAAATTATAATTATTTTAATATAATACACTGAAATAACAAAATAATATAAATTATTTCAAAATACATTTTGACTATATTTATTAGTTATTACTTATAAAAAATAAATATAAATGAGAACTTTTTATACTAATTAGAGTGAATTACTAAAATAAATTAATGGCTTTAAAATGGATTTTTGAAAAATATGATATTAATTATTTAGTTACCGACATTATATACTTATCAGCACATTGATTATTAATAGCAACTACTGGCTACTGCTATTGTAGTTATTTAGAGTGCAATATTATTTTTAACACACTTATTTGAAAATACTATTGATTTTTAGTGATCCATGAGCATAAAAATGGTCTAATATGGGTAGCTGCTGCTATTATTTTAATATTTTTTTTAGTACTATAATAGCATAATATACTCTTATATTTTAATAAAGTAAATATATTTTTTAAATAATTTTTCATAATAATGTTTTATAGTACAAAATTACTTAGCCAACATTTTAGTGAAAATAATACTATTAGGTTATTGATATTTGCAATTATTAGTACGTTATTAAATATAATTTATTTGACTGTCAGTTGAAATGACAAAATAACAAATGTGCTATGTTTGTAATAATGTATTGATAATAATTTAATTTATATTATATTATAATAATTATATTTTAAAAATTATTTATTTATTCATTAAAAATTAATATTATTGTAAATATAATCAATTATGAAAATTAATTTGTAAATCAAATATTTAATACCTTTTCTGTTGAATCTTGGCGTAGACAATCCCAACCTTCACGATATGGTTTTTTTCTTTCTTTCACTGGTGCTGAATCTAATTCATTACAATCCATATCATTTTTTCTGTATAAAGGAAAATGCTAAAACATTTAAATTTATAACAACTTATTATATTGTTATTATTTATTAACTTTTGCTATTTGGCTAGTACTTATTAAATTATTGTTCATATATATGGTGTTTAAAATATCTCCATGCAATTTTAAACATTTATATTTATTTTAAAAATATATAAGATATAAGGGTGTAATGAAGTAAAAAATATTCATAAAGTAACCAAGTTTTATTTAGTTTACTTACAGATGTTCAATATGAACCACCCTCCTACAACTACTCAATATACATCTATTCTAATTCCTCCTAAACATTACTGATCATATTCTTGTGTCACTTATTCACAGTATCTGTAATCCTGGGTTTTGAACTCTTTTAAGTCAGTAGGTAATAGTCGTGCATAAACTTTATCTTTTATATAGCCCCATAAAAAGAAATTTTACAATGTGAGGTCTAGGGAATGTGGTGGCTAGGAATGAATCACCAAATCATTGTTTCTTTACGCCCAATCCACTGTTGATGGAATTTCAAAACAAACTGACGGCAGTTCACTAATCATTACAGAAGTTATCAGCAACATAAAATAAACTATAAATAAACTTGACTATCTTATCTTTCTATTAGTATATAGGTCGTGAATGTGCGATCAACGATTACTGAGATATATCAGTTCATAATTGGATGAAGACTTTTGAAATGCCGTGTATTACTTAGTTCATACTAAGCGACACTAATTACTAAATACCAAGCCAGAAAATATACTGAAATGGAATTTCATATCAAACTTAGAAGTATACCATAAACACATTATATAACCGTTTTCAAAATTTAAACTACTCATATTGTGATATTCACATGGCTCAATAAAATATGAATTATTTAAGCAATTATATTACATTTTTTTTTTAATCTCAAAAATTGACTGGCATATAGACAAAATTTATATTTTAATAAAAGACCATCGGGCTGAAATATTTAGATTGAACACTAAGTATATTAATAATTTAAATAAATAATTGTTAAAAGAATAATTATATTATACATTTTAAGGAAACATACAACAGTAGGAATTTATTATTTTAGATTATAGAAGTGGAAATTTATTAAAATAGTATACCTATAGTTAATTTATATCCAAAGTTCTTACTTATTTAGAATTTAATTTATTTCTTACTTGTAAAAGTATGGGTTTACTGTAGTTTCCTGGTAGCATCATTTTTTTTGAACAAGATCTTCCTTCTTTGCTACATTTTATCTGATCTACAGAATAATAGTTTGAATGAGTTTGTTTCTTTTTTCTTTTCTTTTTAATTTAGATTTTTAAATTGAATTATTGTATATAAACTCACTAGAAATTTGTTTTAATTTCAATTCAGAAGTATAACATAAGAAACAACCGTCCATTTCCATAGCCATACTATTTATGGATACAAAATGTATATTTCGAATACTTATTAATTCTACAGGACCCGTATTAAATGCTTTATTAAATCTTTTTTCAAGTTGTGGCATTATACTGCATTACACAAAATAATATTAATAAAAGCATATACACATTTTTAGATAATTTTTACCTATAGTGAAATCCAATATCATGATTCCCAACAACTGTATATAATTTTGTTGTTGATGGTACTGAAAATAAATGTTTAAATGTATTAACATAAGAATTGAAATCTGATTCACTACTCCATAATCCTTCATCAAATAAATCACCTGTAAATATACATTAACATAATTTTTATTTTATTAATTAATAATTTTAGTATAATGAAATTACCTAAAACAAAAATTATTTCAGGTTTGTGTAAGTTTAAAGCAGTTTTAAATGCACGTCCCATTTCCCATTCTCTAAAATAAATAAATTTTATAATTAAAACATATTCAATAAAAATATAATAAAATAATGAGATAAATATAGTATAAACATAATCCTTCTTTATTTTATACAAAAAAATATAAGTAGGTATCTAAAGAAAGACCTAAATTTTAATTTAAAATTATTAAAAATGTCAAAAATTGTATTAATATAATAATAAAACTAATATATCTTATTATAATTAAATTATTAACAAACAAAATTGTGTGATTAATTGTAAACAGTTATAAATTTTAAATCAACAATTAAAATTATATTTACTGTAAAACAATAATTATATTTGTTATAGAGATAACAATAATTATACGTAGGTATTTGTTATAGTGATAAAAATAAAAAAAATATATAGTTTAGATATCAAGATATATTAGAAAATGATCATTAAAATAATAAATTTAATATCTAAGTTTTGTAATTTAAACTTGGAATTAAGTTATTTGTTTTAAAATTTAATTTTAAAATACATAGGTAATTAGCAGTAAATAATTAAATCTTCATTTGAATGTATTAATTTTAATTAATTACCTTCTTATTTTATCAAGCCAATGTCCTTTTCTTGTACCAAGTAAATGTGTATCGGCTAAAAACATTACTTTAAGAGGTTGTTCTGATTTTATATCTATATTATTTGTAGGCCAATCACACTGAAAATAAAGACAATGTAATATACCTAATATAAAAATAAATAAATAAGACTACAAAAAATTAATTTATATATATATATATATATATGTCATTTTCACAATATTGATACATTTTATAAAGATATTAAGTGAAAACATCAATATTTCACTAAGTGGATATGATATATGTTAGTTGTGCCATAATATGTTGTGTTATATATATTATTAAATTTTTATAATTGTTTTTCTAATATAACAAAATACTAATTATTTGGAATTCTTGTAAATATTATAATCGTATGTACGTACATAAATATATTTTTTTTATATCTAAGTCTATTATTGAATATTTTTATATACCTATGTTACAAATTTAAAAACCATTATTATATATTTTTTATTTGGTTATTTGATTTACATTCTTAAATACTTTATAATTTTAAATAGTACTTACTTGAATTAAAACAACGTAATATATAACATATTCACAATAAAATATTATTCCTATGGTACATAATATGAATTTAAAAAAATTATTGTTGAGTTTAAAAATGTTTATCATTATTATTTGGAACGTTGAATTGTTGAAATAATATCAAAAATTTAAAACGCAATCTGAGAAGGTTGTAAACGGTACATTTCTATATAGTTATTGGTTAGTAGTTAGTAGTTTAGTACTCCCTAGTCCCTACTAGTTACTGCGACAGTTAAATAATTAAAATAACAATAAAATAAATTAGGAATATTATGAAAATACAAAATAACCGGACAAACCGAATTCAGAAACTTATCGTTATCTTGTAGCATCTGTTATATCCTTAGATAATACATTGGTAAATACAAGGTAGATATATCCATGACAATTAATTGTCATGGATATATCCACCTTGGGTGTGTCGTTTATGTGATATTATTATGTAAAACGCAATACGTGTATGATATATACATTTACATCGATCGTTACAATATTATATCCACCTTGGGTAAATCGTAAATACACAAATTAAATGAAAATTTTCATTTAATCTGTGGTAAATATTTGGTACCTATGTGTTATCTTATATCGTTTTACACCATATTACACCAGTGCATTGTAGTTACACCACCATATAGCCCACTAGTGCAGTCCAGTGCATTGGTTTATCGTATATGGAACCACAGATTTCTATACTATAGTAGGAGGTATACAAAATACAAAAAGCATTCTTGTCGTTGTCATTATCATTGAACTAAGTGCAAAAAACTGGTTGAGTGCACGCATGTGAAACATAAAATATATGCACCAGAGCAATAGTGCACTCATAAGGAACACGTATATGATATATCTTAATTCGTGATCAGGACTCAACTACACGAGGTTTATAGAATATTTTATAATCTATATCTTGAACAGAACTATTAATATTTTTACTTGTTATGAATAATTACAAATTAGATACCTAGATAATAAACGTATAATTTACTGTTTACTTTTTATAGTAAGATACCGGGATATAACTACAGAAATGCAGAATAAATGATTAAATATCCAATTTAAATAGATACAAGGTACCTATGTTGCATATACGGTGTAAATTATGGCATTATGCAACTGTTTCTAATATAAATTATTTTCATTTCGAATTATGGATAGGTATTTGAATATTTGAAAAGATAATGTATCATCAAACGAACAACTAAGAATGTACAAAGAGTGATCAACACATTAATTCCCATCATATAAGAATATTTTGTTTGTGACAGCCAGAGCCGGATTAATAAAATGAGTGGTCCTGGGCTAACATATTTTTAGGGGCCCTAATTTTAAAAATACATTTTTATACTCATATACTTATTAATATTTAGTAATTCAACAACAACAAAAAACATTTTCCCTTAAAAAGTAAATTTATATTAAATTATTTATTTATTAAAAATATAATTTAATTAAAATGTTAATATATAAAAAGGTAATAATACAAAAATTACAAATAACTATACAATTAGAAGATTATGTAAAATTCATTTTTCTGGATTTGCTAGTTGCGAAGGTGTCCAAAACATCATCAAAGGAAAGGTTTTTGCATATGTCATTTTCAATTGACATTATGGTTAATGCATTTAACCTCTTTTCCACTTGAGTGGACCTAAGTCGATTTTTAATTAGAGCTAATTTTGAAAATGATCGTTCTGCCTCACAATTTGTTAAAGGTGTTGTCAAATATAACCTCAATGCAATATATACATTTGAAAAAACATCAATAAGATTTCATTCAAATTAACATTTACTTTTAAAATAAACGTATAACACGGTGTACAGATTGACGCGACATTACTTACGAGCATGAACGACAAACTGTTACTGAGTAGGTATATACAATTACAGTATATTGGTATAATATGTATAATAGAAAATTAAAAGATAATAAAAATATATGATTATTTAATAAAATATATGATATAATTATTAGATATAATCTTTAAATGATACGATTATGATTAACGATAAATGATTGTAATTCCAGGTTTATTTTTATGCGAATAACCCTTATATCTGGAGCTATAAAATAATACATATGAAATAATGAAGTATATTGTGTATAATGTAATTCGAATATTACTATTGCAGGCAATTTTAAATTATTTATATGAATGTATCTAACAATATAAATTGTTATAATTTCTTTTTAAAATTGTACAAAAATTACAATTTTATAATTTTTTTGGGGGCCCTCTTTTTTTTAGGGGCCCTGGGCTATAGCCCTCTTGCCCCCTCCTTAATCCGGCTCTGGTGACAGCAAATAAAAAAGAGTAAAAAGACATAATATATTTTAGATTCTGAGCGAAGCGAAGAATGTATTGGTTTTACAATGATGTGTGTCTTGTTTATTTGTTTTTTTTTTGTTTTAAGTATGAAAATATTTTTACTACTCGAAATGATTCCGGTTAGAAAGTGGATGTAATTGGTACCTACTTTATTTAAGTCATTTTACGAATTTATTAAAATTGATCCTATGTGATAGAATAAATGACGAAAAAATGGTATTTTTCACGAAAAATGAAATTTCGACAAATTTTATTTCAATATTTCACGATAACTCAAGCAATTTTGAAGAGATTTGAAAATTTCATTGGGTGTTCACACAGATGCTAGGTATAAATATGTCGTAAAATTTGTCAATCATTATGTTAAGTTTTCTACAAAATATAGGACTTTGAATATTTCATGAAATTCTCGTTTTTTTATATATAATGTTTGATAAAATTGGCAATTTTTGGCATTAAGGTATGAAAATTGTACTAGGTAAAGTATACTTACATATTAGTATATTACTTAATATCATATCAAAATATTAGAAAAATCCCTAGTCTCAATTTTTTTCTAGCTGTTTAAAGTTGATATTTTTAGTTTAAAGTTTAAACGAAAATATTATAAAAAAATACAAGCTGATACTACTGCCGCAGAGATATAGGCACAGAGTAGATCTCACTCTTTTCATCTACTCTATGATATAGGCATAGGCGCAACTAGAGCCTAAATATTGGGGGTGCTAAAATTATGTAGGTACCTTACAAAAAATAAACCGTGCCCCCACACCATCAAGTGCTATTTCCCAATTATTTATGTTTTTATGAATCACTATAACAATTCTAATTAAACATATTTTATTATCCTAATAAGTAGACATTTACAATTTATATTTTTTCTAAGTTTCATGCAGTATTATCAATTTATTATATTCATAGATTACAATATTATAAGCAAGGTTCGGGACTTAAAGCACTTAAAATCATCAAAATAAGCGCTTATAAAAGTGCCTAAAAACTTCAAAATAAGCATTCAAATAAGCACTTCAAAACATTAAAATAAAAAATAAGATGAAAGTAGTAAAATTTATTACTAAATTTTAGTAATAAAAAAATTTTTTGTCTAAAACTGCAAATTTTGTAGATAAATATAAAAACTTTATAATATAATTTTTTTTTCATATTAAAATTACAAATTTAATAATTAAATAATAGGTAATCTACTATTATTGTGTTTCTTATTATATGTCAGGAATTAATATTTATAGTTTATTTATCTAAAATAAAACGTAATTAAATTATTACAGTGTTAGAATAATTTAATTACCCGTATCTACATAATGTGACTACAATAAGTACATAACGTTAAAAATAAAATAAGTAAATTAATAAATTAAGAGAAAACTATTTGGGTACAATACATTATTATATTGATGCACAATGGTAAAATTATTTTTAGTTTCAATTTTTTTCTATATTGCCAACAAACATTAAAAAAAAAACCCCAAATTTTTAGTATCATGCGTTGTTAAGTTGGAAATATGCAATTAAAATAAGAAAAGAGCGTGAAAAAGCATTTTTCGAATAAATTATCGAAATAAGCAAAAAAAAGCACTTTCAAATTTTATATTTGTAATTGTTGCAACATGACATAAATTTCCATATCACTATGCTAGATTTAATGTCAATCTAAAAAAATAAGCAAATGCTTTAAGTCCCGAACCCTGATTATAAGACATTTGAACAAAATAGTTCTAAATAAAACTTTATAACTTAAAATTGACAGTATTTTACTGTAATTATTATAATAAGACCTAAAGAAAACAAGGGGTGCTAAAGACCCTCTTGCGCCCCCCTAGTTGCGCCTATGGTATAGGTGTCGATGTGCAAATCATTGTGTTTAATTTTAATATATGTAGGAATTGATTAAAATTATGACATTTCTTATGAAATATTTAAAACGCAAAATTTTACCACACACATAGAAACCATATAGTATATAGGTATATATATAGTACATAAATGAACACCCTATAAAATTTTCAAGTCTCTAACTTCAAAATTGTCCGAGTTATCGTCAAATATTGAAATCGAATTCGTCGAAATTTCAGTTATCGTGAAAAATGTCGTTTTTTTCGTCTTTTTTTCTGCCGCATAGTGTTAATTTTGAAAAATTCAAAAAATGACCTAAATAAAGTACCAACTACGTTCAATTTTCTACTGAAAACCTATACTATTAACTATTCGTAAATATCGGAGCATTTTTTATCGTCGAAACAATGTCTTCATACATAAAATAAGAAACAAATACTTTAAATATTGATTTTACTGAAATTTCAATTTTAAACACCTATAAAAAAAAAAATTGAGCCTTGGGATTTTTCTAATAATTTGATATCATGTTAAGTAATATGTAAGTATACTTCAGTACAATTTTCAGACCTTAATCCCAAGAATTGCCGATTTTATCAAACATTATATAGGTACATATATAGGTTAGGTTAGAATCAATTTTGGGAAATTTGAAAAATGACCTAAATAAAGTACCAATTACATCCACTTTCAACCGGAAACATATGCTATTCGTGAAAACGGAGCATTATTTCGGGTAGTAAGTGTTTTTAGACATAAAAAGAAAACACACATCATTGTAAAACATATATTTTTAGCTTCGCTCAGAATCTAATAAAAACAAAATAATCTTAACTTATTTCTTAAATTGAAAAATGAATTCATTAATTTCACGTTCAGAATCTAAAAACGACGAAAAAACGGCATTTTTCATAAAAACTGAAATTTCGACGAATATGATTTCAATATTTCACGATAACTCATGAAATTTTGAAGTTAGGGACTTGAAAATTTTATTGGGTGTTCACATAGGTATTATTATATATTATTATATAGGTATGTGGTAAAATTTTGTAATCGTTATGTAAATTTTTCTACAAAATATAGGACTTTGAATATTTCATAAAATTCTCGTTTTTATGTAAGTATATAATGTTTGATAAAATTGGAAATTTTTGGTATTTAGGTCTGAAAATTTTACTGAAGTATACTTACATATTACTTAACAACATACTAAAATATTAGAAAAATCTCTATTCTCAATTTTTTTTTTATTGCAGTTTAAATTTGGTATTTTTAATTTAAATGAAAATCTTAGTATTCAAAGGAATATTCTTCTTATTATATCTTAATATTTTTGCAAAAAAAATTATGAGAAAAACCAAAAAATTTTATTGAAGAATACATTTAACGAATTTTCAAAATATTAGGATAATCTCAAGATTCAATTTTTGTGTTTAGTTGTTTAAAGTTGAAATTTCAGTAAAATTAATATTTAAAGTATTTATTTGGATTCTTACTATTATATTTCAATATTTTACAATAATGATAAATAAAATTGACAATTTTTTTTATGATATTGGCATTTAGGTGATAAGGGAATAAGTGAATAAAAGGAGCAATTATATTGAACTTAAAGACTTGAAAACTTTATATGGTGTTCATTATTGTATGTGTAGGTACACATATAATAACCTCTAACCCTTATGGTCCTTATACATGTGTAATAAAATTTTGCGTTTTAAATATTTAATAAAAAAAAGTCAAAATTTTAATCAATACATACATAATCTTACTGAACTTCGCTCAAAATCGTTTTTCGATTGCAATGGTTTATCATTGCATTCAAATTCTATATAAATTAAACATTATGATTTGCACACCTATATCCCTTTCCTTTTTTAATTTTGATTTTGATTATGTAAAATTATTTTTATTTTGTAAATATGATTAATAAAAATTTTAAACAATGTTAATACAAAACTTAATTTTTTTCTTATATTTTTAAAATACATATTATGATACTATAATCTTTTAATACCTATGTAATAAGTTCATTGATTTAAAATTTAGTATATTCACCTAAATGTTAACTAGCTATTTAAATTTAATAAATTAGTATTATAAGTATAACATAGCTTAATATTTTTAATACAAGTACTACAATATTTTATTTCATACTGATTTAATCAAAAGTAATTTGCTAATTTTACAGTTTATAAATAAATGGTTATTTTATGTATTAGTTTTATAAAATATATAATAGAAATAGAAATTTTATATTAAAACAATATAAATAACTTACAAGTTCTTATAATTTTTAATCTATTTTTTTTCTTTAAAATTATAATTTCCGAATAATTGTTTTTTAGAAATAAATACTTAAAAATTTATTGTGAACTAATGATTATTTGTTGTTAATTTAATATGTATTCAGTGAAATATTTTTATATGATATCATATTAGTGATGACCCATTGGCCATTATACGATGAGATTCTTCTTTATTTGTTGTTTTAGTTAAATATTTAAGGGTTTACATAATTTTATAATTATAATTTATTGTTTAACTATGGATCATATTATAATATACCTAGTATATTACATAATACTTATCCATTTAATATTGAAATTACAATTTCTGATAAAATGTAATTTTAAAAGAACATTATCATTTATAAATGTAAATATTTTCCTTTGTGAGAACATCATAGCAATGTATCCTTGAATTTGATTCATTAAAGATAATTAAATGTACATAATGTTGCTATATAATTAAATAAATATTATATTTTAAGTGTATGAATTAAATAAACTGGTCTTTTGTATCCAATAATCAATTTAATCAAAGAAAAAATATATAAAAATATTTTCCAATTTGGAATAATTCACTTTTTATATTTATATATAATAAGTATAATATATATTAATCAATAATACTTAATACATAATTTCTTTATCATAAAATTTCAAACATTTTTTTGAGCTCAACCATCAACTGCCAATCAGTCTTTAATAAATCATCTCTAAAATGATCTTTACATGCATCAATTGACTGTCTAGTTATTTTGCTTACTAACAGATCCTTTTCATCAAAATGTCTTCCATACATTTTAGGCGCTTCTCCAGGTATTGGCTCAATTTTTATACAAATTTCTTGTCCTTTTCTTGCAGTTTCTACTGTTTTATGGTTATTTTCTATGCTGGTCACAATACCTAGATCTACAAAATCTTTACTGGGAACGCATATAGGAGTACCTTCTTTTACAATACCTGATTCAACCATAACTCCCATAACAATTGGATCTCGTGAATTAAACACAAATTGTGGTAAGACTTTAAGTTTGCAAGGAAATACTGCAATAGATTTGAACTGATCACGATTCTTCTTTTTTTGGTCTTCTTGATACGCAGTAAACTTATCAAACAAATGATAAATAATATCAGCTTGGAATATTTTAACATTCAATGTATCTGCTAATTCCTGTGCGTCTTTTTCAATTTTAACATCAAAAGCTAATATAGTTGCATATAAAGGAGAATGTTCTAACATAATTGATGCTTTCATAACATCTTTTTTAACAACAGGGCCAATTCTTATGTTGCTATAAGGTATTTTACTAGATCTCAAGAAATCTAATAAAGCTTCAAGAGAACCTAAAGTTGAAGCTTGAACATAAACTCCTCTATCTTGTAACTTTATAGTACTTAAAGCAGACTTTAATTCTTTTGCAACCACATCTTTAAGATGTTCAATTTCATCTGGTTTATGTGCTACATAAATATTTAATCCTGCAATGGCTTTTTCTAAATCTTTAGCTGCAATTTTAACCCCTTGAGCAGCTTTTATTTCCTTATATTCAACATAGGCATTTTTCACTCTAAGTTCTTTTAGAGGTTGAGGCATCAATAATGATCTTATCTGAGTTACAACGGGTCCATCAGTACCGGCTACAACCATTGTATCTCCTTCTTTAAGATAACCATTTACTAAAATAGTATCAATAGTGGTACCTAAACCAGTAATAGCTTTTACTTCTAATACAGTGGCTTGTAATTCATTATTAAATAAAAGTCTTTTATATAAATGTGTTTGACAACTTTCAACAATAAGATCTAATAAATTTCCCATTCCTTCACCAGTAATTGCTGATGTAGGTACTAATGAAACATAAGATTTAGGATCAGGATTTTCATAAAATAAAGCAGCATTTAAACTTTGTTCTGCGAATTGCAATATAACATTTTGTGTTCTTGTTTTAAATTCATTTTGAGTATTGGTATGTTGAGAACTTAAAATATCTCGCACATCTTTACGAGGATTAGTCTGCCAATCATATAATCGATCAATCTTATTTAAGGCCACAATAAAAGGAGTTCTTTTACTCTTTAAAATGTTAATGGATTCTATAGTTTGTGGTTCTAATCCATGCATAATATCAACAACTAAGATAGCAATGTCACACAATGATGAGCCTCTGTTACGAAGATTACTAAAAGACTCATGACCCGGTGTGTCTATAATTAATAAACCTGGAACTAAAAACTTTTTATTTTCATAACCATGTACAACTTTTGTTTGTTCTTTAATAGCATGAAGTGGAACATTTGTAGCACCAATTTGTTGGGTAATACCTCCAGCTTCACCATCTTGAACATTAGTTCTACGAAGTTTGTCCAATATTTTAGTTTTACCAGTATCTACATGACCTAAGACACATACAACAGCAGCTCGTAGATCGGATTCAACTTCTTCATTTGTTGTATTCCCATTTTGTTTTTCAATTTTATTACCTTTCGTTACAACTTCTTCATGATTTTCAGTATTTTCTTCAGCAGACTCTTCAGATTCATCATTTTCATCTACTTTTTCTACAGTTGACTGAGCTCTCAAAGCTTCACTTTGTGCTTTAAATGTCTCCAAAAGTAGTTGCGCACGAGCTCTATCAGCCTTTTGTTTAGGTGTTAAAAATTTACCTTCAGCTTTTAATCTTTCTTTTTTTTCTTTTTCTTTTTGTTTTTTCTTTTCTTTTTTCTCCTGTTCTATTCTTAATTTTTCTTCTTTTTGTCTTTCAAGTTCTTCTAAAAGTCTTTCTGCTTCTTCTTCTTCTCTACGGAGTTTTTCTTCCTCTTCCTTTTGTTGTTGTAGTACCTCTTTTAAGGCTGCAATAGCCTTTTTACCCGGTCCTTTTTTATCCTTGACTGGACCAGTTGGTTTCTTCTTTTTTTTTGCATCATTAGTTGACATTTTTGAAACTTGGTTTAATAGAAATTGAAATCTAGAATAAAAATGTTTAATAAATTAGTTAAACCTAATTATTTAAAAAATTATTTAAAAAGTAATAAGTATACTTTATATGGACCAAATTAAAAAAATAAAGCATTATTTATAATATGAAATAATTATAATTAAATTATTTGATAACAAATAATTTTAAACATTTTATTTTAATTATTTAATATATTATATTTTTTACCTAGAAATGTACTTAAAAACTGTTAATTATTTATTAAGTAAAAAAAAAAATCGAAAAACAGTTTTTACTTAATCAAAATAAAAAAATCACATTGTGATAGGTATTGTAAAATAATTAATGCATACATATAATAACAACAACAATACTACACTAAGTATCATTTTAATAAAATTTTAATATCTAATGAGTAAGGATAATAAAATACTTTATTTAATATAATCTTACATGGTAAATTTTGGAATTAACAAATACAAATTCAACACTACTTTATTTTATTGGTATTACACTATATAACATAATGTACTTTATAATTATTATTACTGAATAAACTTGTAAAATAAGAAATTTTTAAATTATTTATATTACCCAATATACTTATTTGTTTACATGTTATTTCATACATTACACACCTTGAACAAAACACGAGATTTAATTGTTTGTACTTTTTATTTTAATATGTAATATTTTCAAATAACAATACTTGGAAATATTTTAATAGAACTAAAATAAGAAATGAAAAGTTGAACTATTATTAAGTAAATACTTACAACTTTTCCTGTGAATCATTGAATAATTTTTCAAGCTCAAGAAGACATTACTTTGACATTTACAATGTTATTTCTCCTACGTACAATGTAAGGATCATTTATGACTTATGAGTGATTAAAATCATAAAATCTAAAATATTAAAATATTTCATTGAAATTTACATGATTATTATAATCATAACTTTTGAATAGATTGAACTTTGAAATGATATACTACATTTTATATTTTGTAAAAATAGTTAATTTCAAAAAAAAAAATATATATATATATATAAACATAAAACAATTACATATATTATAATTTTTTTTTTTTTATAAATAATTATGTCTTGTATATTTGTAATTTAGAATGAGTCAAATTATTTTAGTTAAAATTTAAATATCCTTATTTTAATTTTTTAATGTTTTAATAATAAAATCTTAATCTAATGTAAACTAATTAAACATAACATTTATTTTTATTTTATAGTATAGTTTTTTTTATTAAATTTACTAAACATTAATTATGATTGCTTGTAGTACAGTGTGAATTACCTGTTTATATATTCTAAGGTGTTTAGTGTGTAAACTACCATGTTTTAGTGATAATAGTGGTACATTTTTATAGAATAGTTTAGTAAATATAACATACTTTTGTATAATAGTCATCTGTAAGGACAATTATTATCAAAATAAATAAAAACTTTATATAATTAAATTTCTACAATATAAATATAAAAATAAAATGACCTACTATATTTTTAAATTCTATTGTATAATTTAAGGTACCTACCTAATATTATTTACAAATTTATAATATACATAAAATAATGTAATTAATACAAATAATATCATCTAAATTAAAAAAAAAGAAAAGATATTTAATATATAATTCTAAATATACATTCAATTATTTATAAAAACTGTATTTTTCTTAGACCCTATAAAAAATTAGGTTGATTTTTATAAATTAAAAATTAGTTGTAAATTTAATATTTGGCATTCATGTAGATCTACAAGTACTTATATGAGTACAAAATTGATATACCTACATACAAAAAAAAAAAAAATAAATATTTTAAATATTATAAAATCATTATTGTATTATTTACATTATGCCTAAATTTAATATTAAATTATCAGAAGTATACTTCAACGAGTTACCCCTTGTCTTCATCTGACATCATTACGTCAGTAAAATTAATATAGGTAACTCTTAATTTTATATGTTAACATTAGTCGTTATTGCAATCCAATATAAAATATATCAACTAATTGGTAAATATTTATTTGTAAATACATTTAAATTAAAAATGTACCAAACACACAAACATTTATATTACAATGTAAATTGTAGAACACCAACAAAATTTGCCTTATTAAGTACTTATTAGCCTTATTAGTAGATCATATTATAATATATCTTAAAAAAGTTGACAGATCACCTGCTATACTAATGTCTAATATTTTTAATATACTTATATTTTATATATTTAATTTTAAACTGATTGAAATTTGTTGTATATATTTTATAAAATTAAAAAAACATTTTTTAGTAAATAGAATAGCTTAATCTATTAAAATTTAACTTATTCCCGACTTATAATTATGGTTACATAATTTAAACATATTTATTCTACAATAAACAAACGTAGTAATTTATGTTTACTTGAGAAATTATTTAGTAGTGATACTTCGACATAATTATAAAAAATTAACTATTTTTTAGTACCTATGGTTAATATTTTATAATAACTAACAATTATTTTTGTATTGGATATTAGCAAATGAATTTAATCACAAATCGAATAAAATTTTTCGAAACGATAAAAATAATCTAAATAAATATTTATAAGTATATTATTATTTATTATCTAAAGTTATAATATGATGATGACAATAGTGACATAGTCATACTCATATGGTCATACTCATAGTGTATATGTGGCCAAGTGCACACACGATTTATATAATATTATAATCATCATACATTATAATGATGTATATAATATCGCTATACGATAAATAAGAAATCAAAATTACATTAAAATCTAAAACGACGTACTCACCAATAGTATTATAGGTACCTTTACGAATTACAATTTTCAATAATTTATATTTTATTCCAACGACAATTATTTTCTTAGAGTTAGAATATAACATAAAAACGATATGGTATTCTATGATGGTACGTCGACCATCACGCACTGCCGATTGACGAGTTTCTTATCTTATCACTCTTATCAATTATTTCGCTGATAACAACATCATGCATAATAACACAATAAATTATCTTAAATAGTTAATTCCTTAATTCTTAAATAACGAACTATGGTATATTAGAACTTAGACCTTAGTTTGTGTCTAAAATTGACAAATTGTGATGCATGCATATAATTCATAATGCATTTACTTTTCAATGTGATATTGTGATGCATATTGCATAATAATATGGTGTGTTGACTGATCATGGTTTCGGATTACGGTTTGTAAAATTGATAATACCTATATTCAAAATTTTGCTCACTATAAGCAATTATATATATTATAATTATATTATAGCAATATTCAGTTACTCAGTACTCACTAGTCAGTAGTCAGTAGTCACTATCATTTTCGAATTTCAAACGCATTTGATGTTAAAAACTAAAAATGTAAAAATGACCCCATCTCAACAGGTTAGTTATGTACACGGTTTTAATTATAGTATCGTTGTTCTATGAAACTCGGCGTCTCAGTACTTGCTATTTTGAAGTGTAAAATAATAAAATAATTTAAATATTATAATAAGAATCAAAAGTAATTCTATTTTCTGTTGATGGTTATAATAAATATTTTAATATTCATTCGATAAAATCATTTTATAGTTTTAGATTTAAATAAATGTTTAAATTTTATGATAATTCATGCATTAGATATGTTATAAGTAATTTTGATATTTGTAGTTTTCCAATGTTCATATGAGTTGTGTCCAAATAGTCTTATAAATTAATAATGTAATAGTAATAGATACTATGATACATAAATGGTTAAATGTTATTCATAAGGCATAGGGCGGATTAAGACATTTTGCGCCCGGTGGCAGATGCCCCCACTGCCCCCTTTAATCCGGCTCTGATAAAGCATTATTTATATTAAAATAATATGGTTAAATTCTGGCTCTTGCGACAATTTCAGTTTGTCCCAAGAGCCAGAGTTCAACCAATAATATTAAATATAATTATTACAAGTTTATTATAAAATATAAATATAGGTAATTCTATCCTACATAGGTATAATATAACTGAGACCTGGCCAAATTTATAACACTAATTTAGTATTTATTTATTTTCATCAGTCATCATATATAATATAAATTCAAATTTTCACTTTACTTATTTTAATTTTGTAAATTTGACTGAAAATGCATATTTTTACTAGGAACCTTAAAAATATGTAGGTAATTGAATATTTAAGTAATGCAAATTTCCATAATAGGCAAATATGTAATACCTTTATAATTACATCATATACGTTAAAATTTAATATTGACTAAAAAAAGAAATAATTATTTTAAGAATAACCTATAAAAATTACAAATTCTGTATTAGTAAAAATAAAATAATTATAATAGGTATAGACATTAAATTAAAAATGAATATTATTATTAATCAGATTCTAAAAAAAATAATACAATTTTTAATTTTCAAATGTTTAAATAGATATTGAATTGTCTACAGCAAAATAATTAATATTAAAGTAGTAAATTTTACATACCTACCCACTATTATCAATGCCTAAACTCTAAAACATACTAATACAAAAACGTATACATGTCTATTTATTTACACTATTGTAAAATTATAGATGGTATTATTTGGAGTTTAAAAAAAGAATCAGAATTTGTTAAATGGATTATGGATAGTTAGACAGAAATTGCCTATAGAAGTCTGAACAATAATTTTCTACCTATAAAATGTGCAATTATTAAAAATACTTAAACCACTTAAGTATTGTTAATTATCAAAAATTTAAGTGGATAATCTTTATTAAATGTTAAAATTGTGAATGTATAACAAATTATAATTAAAATATAAGTAATAATTAAACAATAAGTAATTTTAATGAAAGAACTAAACATGCCCTCCTAAATAGTCATAAATATCAAAAAAATCTAATTATTGTTTTAGGTAGGTATTATATATATTTATATATTAATATTTATATGACATAATTATGTCAATTACATAGGTAATTTAAATTTTATATACCTACCCCCAACTATCTATTAGGTAATGAATATTTTTTGTTCGTTAAAATATTGTTTCTTATCTTATTAGGTATAATTAGTTATATTATAGTATTAGATACCTAATACTATAATAGTATTAAAGTAGGTAATCTACCTATTTCCCTACCTATATTTTACGGCATACCTAGTGTATATTATACTTCAGTTAAATTTTCAGACCTTAATGCTAAAAATTGCCAATTTTATCAAACATTATATATGTTACGGTAAAAGTACGATTACCGGTAAAACCTAGGATTTACCGGTTTAACCTAGGTTTTACCGTCAGCTCACAGCAAAAGTCCGAATAACGGGCATTTACCAATTGAACTTGGTAATTCTAGGACATACAAAATTATTCGGTTAAAGTCAGAATCATTATTATAGTTCGGGCTTTTACAAGAGAAATATGGTAAATCTTAGGATATACATTTACACGTTGGTAAAAGTCCGAATAATACAATTTATATTATTATTCAATATTTATTTATTTTTTTATGAGTGTTAAAGATTATTAAGTATTTATTTGAGAAAATCTATTTAATTACAAGTAATATTTATATAAAAATATTAAATATAATTAAATATATAATTATATAGGTAATAAGATATAAAAATTATGTTATTTAAAAAAAAAACATTAAAAAAATTTAAAAAAAATTAACATTTAAAAAAATATTAATTTATTTATTAGTGCATACCTACTTGGCTATTATGACACCTAGAATTTTATAACACTTTTTTGGAACGACATTTACATCTATTTGTATTACATTTTTTAGTACAATAACATATTATTAACCCTTATCCACCAGTTAAAGATAACTAAGAGACTGCTTCTCTAATACCTATTTCATTATTGGGAATGGTTGCTGAACGTAAAAATATTTTTTCACATAGTGTGAATTTGTTCCTTGTAAAAAGTTGTGTAAGTGTTCCAGCTTTAGGACCTAAACGATTGAATTTTTCTCTAATATTACTTCTAATACTATTACAAGTACTGACAAGTACTCAGGGGCGGATCTAAGTATTATTCAAGCGGGGGGTAATGACAATTTCAGTGATGACATATGCGTGTATATACAATATATAGACGTAAATACTAAATAATAAGTGTAAGAACTTATATTTTTCAACCAGTGGCGTACTTACGGGGGGATAAAGGGATCAATCCTCCCCATTGGCTGTAAAATATGTAAATAATTATAGCCATCATATTAAATACTATTTTAGATTCTGAACGAAGCGAAGAATGTACCTATTGGTTTTACAATGATGTGTGATTTTTGTTTTTGTTTTTTATGTCTGAAAACACTTTTACTAGGTATTAAATAATGCTCCGATTTTCACGAATAGCATATGATTCCGGCTGGAAAGTTGATGTAGTTGGTACTTTATTTAGGTCATTTTTCGAATTTATCAAAATTGACCCTAAGTGGTAGAATAAACGACGAAAAACGGTATTTTTCATGAAAACTGTAATTTCAACGAATTGGATTTCAACATTTCACGATAACTCGGGCAATTTTTAAGTTAGAGACTTGAAAATTTTATTGAGTATTCACATAAAAATTATATATATGTGGTAATATTTTGGAACCGTTAGGTTAATTTGTCTACAAAATATAGGGCTTTGAATATTTCAAAAAAATTTTGTCTTTATGTATATGTTTGATAAAATTGACAATTTTTGGCATTAAGGTCTGAAAATTTTATATTTACTATATTATTTTATATTTAATTATTTTAATTTAATATTTATATTATATATATGTATATAATATACATATATAAAGAAATTAATTATATCTATAATATTCTCAAGTCAAGGGAGGGGTAATTACTCTTTTACCCCCCCCCCCCCCCTTGGATCCGCCACTGCAAGTACTGAACAGTCTGACTGTTTCATAATCTCTCGTAAAAGTTTTCCATCAAGGCATCAAATCACTAATATCTTAATCTGAACTGAACTCTATTCTTATAATTATGACACAAAAATAAGTTTATTATTCCCATACTATATACCTACTCGTATTTCCTATAACTACCTACTATATATTATAAGTATAAAATATAAATTATTTAATATTTTAGATAAAAGAACTATTATATTATTATAATTATGACACAAAAATAAGTTTATTATTCGTATTACCATACTATATACTCGTATTTCGTATAATTACTATTACTATATATTGTAAGTATAACATATAAATTATTTAATATTTTACGATAAAAGAACTATTATATTATTATGGGGGAAAATATTTACGATTATATTCATATTTTGTAAAATAACATAAAATTATACACAAATAAATAATCATTTTTATATAATATACCGACCTGTAATTAAATAAAACATATCTAATTGTTTTCGTCAAATACTTATAGGTAATTTAACATCAAAAAATTAAAATTAAATAAATATTAAATAGTGTACAATAATATTAATTGTATTATTTGGACTTTTACCAACGTGTAAATGTATGTCCTAAGATTTATCATATCTCTCTTGTAAAAGCTTGAACTATAATAATGATTCTGACTTTTACCGAATAATTTTGTATACCCTAGAAATTACCAAGATCAATCGGTAAATGCCCGAAATTCGGACATTTGCCGTGTGCTGTCGGTAAAATCTAGGTTTAACCGGTATTCGTACTTTTACCGTAACATATACATAAAAACGAGAATTTACGAAATATTCAAAGTTCGAAATATTTCAAAATTACTATACGAAGTCCTATATTTTGTAGAAAAATAATTTAAATAAACGTAACGATTCTAAAATTTTACTATATATATTTAGTACCTATGTGAAACATATTAGTAAAAGTGTCTAATTTTATTTTAAAATAAAATTTAAAAAATATGAAAATTTGATTAAAGCTTAACATACATATTGCTTAACTTAGTTCCAAATTATTGTAAATATTGCAATTTTTATAACCGTTAAAAGTATAAAAAGAGTTAAAGAGATGATATTGCTGTGAAAGGGATACATGTGTAAAGAGGATAGTGTGATTTTGATTGAAGTCTGAATGCAATAATAAATAATCGCATCCGAAAAAACGATTTCGAGCAACGTTCTGTCAGATATGGGCATTTATATTGAATTTAGAGAATTGAAAATTTGATTGGATATTCATAAATTATGTACCTACCTACCTACTTAAAAGTTTGTACAGCAAAGTAGGTATTGTTGAAAATTGTAGAATTCTTACATTAAAATATAAATATAAATATAAATGAACACCAGAATACCATTTATTAGAAAAAAAAATTTAAATATTTTTAGTATTCATAAAATACCTATTTTAAAACATTGAAAATTGTTAAATTTTATTTTATCTGAGGGTTATATATAGTTCTTATAGTGCCTTAGCAATAGGTGTTGTAAAGTCAAAAATATAATAATGCATAAACAATGATGTTATCTAAAAATTGTATTTAAAAAAATTAAATTGAAATACCTACTTAATCCTATCCTATCACCAATTATAGTTTATGGATTATGGTTATGGGTATAATAATATACATTACTTCGTATTAACTATTAGTGAATAGTGAACTATAGGTACTTGCCACTTGGGATTTAGGGACGTTTATTGTTTATAATTTATTTTATTTTATGAAAACAATTTTTTTAGTAGGTACTCTACTTTTGGAGTGACATTTTGTCGTATTAATTATTAATATTATTGATATACAAATACGACAAATGGTCACCTTGATACTCATTTCGGTCATGGTCACAGGCATCATATTATGCATTATCAAAAAACGTGTTCCTAATCGTGATTACATTACAAAATTTCACTATTTGCTATATGATAATATTTTCGCAATTCTTGTTATTGATACTTGCCATTGCCAGTAAGGTATTTACGAATTACGACATAAAAATAAAATCAGATATTTAATTTCTTTAATTTTTAGTATTTTTATTTTAGTATAAATTATTTATGTTTTAGTTATATTATTTTTCATGAGGTGAAAGATAATTGAGCTTGTTCCGATTTTAGTACCTAATTATATTTTATTGAATTCTAAAAGTTATTAAATCATGCAAAACGTAATAAACTCAGTAAAAGGTACAGCTTTGGGCTTTGCTGGATTTTTGACTCCGGTTTTAAAGGTAACAACATGTAATGTAATGTAATCCTGTGATTATTTTCTTATACAGAACTTTTTGTATATTTTCGATTGTAACTAGTTATTAAAATAACCAAATTAATTGAATTATTTTCTAATCAAATCGTATACATTTACACACACACACACAATATATATATATATATATATATAAATGTTTACTGATTTACTGATACCTATTATTTACATTAATTAATGTAGATATGAACATTGATCATTTATATATAAATATATATATATATATATACCTATATCAAGGTATTATGAAAATGTTTAATTAAATATGCATTTATTTTTAAATAAACATAAATAATTAATGTTATGATTAATATATATATATATATACACAATCAGGATAGAATTATGATAGTGTAATATGTCAAAATAACTTATTAAGATTAAAATTATTTTATATTTATTGTATAGAAGTAACATTTAATAATACCTACCTATATAATATAATATTATACAATAGACATAATAATATGTTATATATTTATAATTGTAATTTAATTTAAATTAAATGTATTTATTTGTTCTTAACATGGAATATTTAGGTACTTACATTTTTAATTGGAATGCAAAAGTTCTGTTGGCTAGTTGTTTTGTAATATGAATATAATGTAATGAAATATGTTACATAATGTAACATAAACATTTATAAACAGCAGTTAAAACATTTTATACCTAGTAATACAAGCCACATTAAATTACAATATCTTCCTCTCTTCTCCCACTCACATAGAATTCCCACCATTGACCATTTAGCTATTGCACTTAGTTAAAAATATTAAATAATCATTTAAATTTTATTAATTTATTAATATTAAAAAAACAGTAAAAACTAAAAATTCACATATATTTTTTTATCTACTTTGTTGATGCAATGTATTAACAATACTTAAATTGTCTGTTTATTAATGTTATTGTTATTACTATAATAAAATAATATTACAATATTAAAATACCTTTATGATTATATTATTTTTTTGTACTTATAATAAGTAATAAAGTTTTCTTTTGATTAAGGATCTTAAAATTATATTTAAAGTTTTAATCTAATTCTTCATAATGTATATAATTAAAATAAAATAATGTAATGAATTTATTTATTTTATAGGAATCAAAATTTAAAGAAACCGGTGTTGTAACACCAGAAGAATTTGTAATTGCTGGTGACCATTTAGTACATACATGTCCAACATGGGAGTGGGCGTGTGGTGATGAATGTAAAACCAAATCTTATTTACCAAAAAATAAACAATATTTAATCACAAAAAATGTACCAAGTTTACGCAGATGTAAACAGGTAAATAATTAAAAGTTAAAATTGTTTAACAAATAAATAAGATTAAGTATATATAATATGTAATATATAATATATAATATATATTATATTATTTATTTATATGTAGGTGATTTATTTTTTATTTTTTATAGATTGAAAATTCTGAAATTCAAGAGAATATTATTGAATCTGAAGAAGGAATTGAAGGATGGGTAGAGACTCATCATTATGATTTGCCAATTTCACCTTTAATTGAAAAAATATCTATGCTAACAACTGAAGTAAGTAAAACTTAATTATTGTAATATATGAAAAATAAATTAGGTATTATTTTAAATAATGATTTAGTTATGTTGTATCATTATTTGTTTCTTTTGTCTGTCTGGTGAGTAATAATAATAATAATAATAATAATAATAATAATAATAATAAAACTATTAATCTTTATACATACTTGTATGATTGTAACTTTAGTTAAAATTATAAATTTGTGGATCCTTTTTTAATTTTTTAATGAACATATTTGTATTAAATAATTAAGTTTTATTTAGGTAAAATTATGTTCCGAACTACTACCATTTCAATTGTGCTAATTATATTTTAAATTATTTTTCTTTTATAATTGCATAATTAATATTAGAAATGTACTTTTGACATATAATAAAACCAATAAATGTTATTTATTTTTAAATATTTAAGGTATCATATTAGTTTAAATATAGGTATGACTTAACCCACTTATATTTTATAATTATTTATTACTTAAAATATATTATAATATTCAATATTTTAAAACCATCTATTGATTGTATCAACTATATTTAATCTAGAAACTTAAAAATATTTCTTGGATATTATATGTCTAAAAATCAATTAGTCTATAAGTCGTATACTGTAAGAAACTTAAAATATGTTTCCTATATACGTAATGTTTGTTTCTAAATTAAGTCAAATTCTAAAATATTTTTATTTTTCTATTTACAAACCTAATTTAATATTTATAATATAGTTTGATTAAATAATTTTGAAATGTGTTAAAAATTTAATGTATTATTAACCTATCTTAATTGTGTTTTTAATGTTTTTCAGAATAAAATAATATTATTTATTATATTTTAGTATGGGTCTAAACATTTTTAAATTTTTAATTAATATCAAAACTATTTCAGGAAAATCATAATTCAAATGTTGAAAATAAATTAAAAAACAAAGGTAATACAAATTATATTACAACAAATTAAAATTTTCATTAATATTTATTTTTTTTAATAATACTTTAGATAAACAAAATAATTTTGCTGATGATGACACTGAAGATGAGGATGAAGGTGAAGCTATAGATATGGATGCATTTGTAGAGAGTGGTTTGCTTGAGGATGACTTGGTAATTTTTTGTTTGTAATTCCATTATAATAATTATATTTATATTATTTTATACAATTATTTTTTTATGAAGTCTCATTGCTTTTACATTATAATTTTGTTTTAACTATATAATATTTAGTTAATATATATATGTATATCTTATGGATATAAAAAAAAAGTTTATAAAACAGTTATCAATTTTTTTGTACTTTAATGCCGGGTTGCATAAACGATCGATAAAAACAGTTCAATAAATTATGTTATCGAATCGTTAAACTAGTATATAAATACCTTTATCGATTCCATAAAGTACTGTACTGCTGCATAAAACATTGAACAAAAATATATTTATCTGATAACTTACCCTGGTACCATGACCTGGGTAAGTGTGGTATTTTCAATATTAATATAGATAATTACTAATTGAATAGGTAATAATGATAAATCGGTTGTTATTTGTTATCATTCTAAAAAAAATTTAATTAAAAATTGAAATTTTAATTTTTTCATTTATAAAATTTTATTTTTGTGATTTGTGTGTGATACTCGTATATAAACTAATTAATGATGTTTGAACAAAAATGTCAAGGCAAAAATATTATGAATCTTGAAAAACATACTTTGCTACAGTTAATTGAGCCAAAACTTGGTACCGTAAAGCGGGGTAAATAGAAATAGAATTGTTATCAATATAAAACTTTCACCATATCACATCCACTACAAAATTCAATGAATTTAAATTTATGATAATACACTGTTATCAGTTCAATAAAGTTATAGAGCTCTTTTTGTTATTTATCGAACCAAAATCGGCCCTTTAATTTATCGAATCGATAACATATTTTTATCGGATCGATAAAAGATAAAAATCATTTATGCAATAGACAATATTTTTATGGATCCAATTTCTGTATTATTAAATCGATAACTACTTATTAATTATTTATGCAACCAGGCATAACAATATTAATATTAGTAATTTAATTAATAACCAATTAATAATTATAATATACCAATATACCATTAAGTTAAAAATTTAACGTTACGGTTTATTAAACACAAAAATATAAAACAAAATTAGGATTGATGATTTAACGATTTTTTACATTTGGTTCTAGTAATACATAAATGAGTATTATGATTTTATTTTATTTTTAAACCAATCTCAAGTTAAAAATTTTATTAAACATTATTTATTAAAATATTATACAATTTTATAGTTAGTTTATTAATTAAAATAAAGAACAATTTAAAAAAAAAATTATGATGTTAATCAATTATCTATGGAATATTCAATATAAATATATACTTTTCACTTTTATAATTTAGTTTTTATATAATAATTTAAATTGGTTTCGTCAAAAAATATATGTTTAGTATTTTTTACCGTTTATCCATAATTTTGTCTATCGCTAAAGCAAACTATTAGAATTATATTATTATATATTTGAAAACTAATCTCTAAATGCAATGTTATGATTTAAACTATTCTATTTGAGGTAATATTAGACTTATTTCTGTCTTAAAAATAAAATAAAGAAAAAAATTACACAAGTGTAAAATATTAATTCTATATCATTTATTAATATATTCTTTGTTTTGTTCAGAATTTAATCATTCACATTATTTCAGGAGGCTGTTCATCCAGAAGAGATGAAGAAGAAAAAAATATCAAACTCATCTGTTGATGCAATATTAAAAACTCGAACATATGATTTACATATAACCTATGATAAATTCTATCAAACTCCAAGATTATGGCTTTATGGGTATAATGAAGTCAGTACTTAAAATTTTAATAAAGTTTGTTTACATTTGTTTATTATCAACCTAAATTAAATTATAGTATATGTCTTAAAAAGTGAATTAGTAGAGAAATTAGATTTATTAAATTTTAATTAGTAATGAATACATTTTTAATTTCTTCTCTAAATATTAGAACCAGGTGCCTTTAAGTGTTGAAGAAATGTATGAAGATGTTAGTCAAGATTATGTAAAGAAAACAGTTACCATGGAATCTCATCCTCATATACCTGGTCCTCCAATGGCTTCTATACATCCATGCAAGTATGTATATATTCTATAAAATAATATATTAATGTATGTAAATTCCACATTATAAATAAGAAGCGAAAGTTTTTTATATAATTAAATATTAATATTCTAATTATTTAATAAATATATATTTTTTCTAATACTACTATATATATATATATATATAAATGAATATTTTGCACTTACAGGAATAAGATGTGTATGCATGAACTTGTGATGAAGAGCCGTAGATTGTTGTCATTTCTGTTATAGTATAATATATAATATTATGTGTTTATAAAAACATGGGAGTTTAGTAGGATAAAACATTTTTTATATATCTATTATCTATATGGATATATTATAAATTTTGCTATTTCATATTTATTTTTGGTACATTAAATATAAAATAGCAATTACCTTTAAAGAAATAGTAAATTATTATTTTATGATTTATATAAAATTATGTGTGTATCAATATATATATATATATATAGTCATTTAGATTCATTACTTTAAAGAATAATTAAAAATCTATGTTTATTAATGATTTAATTAACATATTTATTATTAATTTATTTAGGCATGCAGATATTATGAAGAAGCTTATTCAGACTGTAACAGAAGGAGGCAAAGATTTAGGAGTGCATATGTATTTAATAATATTTTTGAAATTTGTGCAATCAGTTATACCAACAATAGATTATGATCATACACAAAATATTAATTTATAGTAGTGGTAAAGTTAATGAAATGTTTTATGAATATTTCATTAAATAATTAATTTTAACTGAAATTTGTTTTGTAAAATTGTAAATTGATTGAATGTAAAATGTGATTTTATTATAATTTGTTTAATATTGTTATGCAGTGAAGATTTTAAAATTTTTAAATAAAATATTTTATAGGTTTTAAATTAATGCAATTAAATAATAATAATTTTTAATGTTAGACATATTCAATCATTTGACAGTAATAAATATATTTAAATATAAGTTTTTTAATTAATTAATTGTTTAATGTACAATAATAATATACATAATTATATAATACAATGTAATTTATACAATTATAATATTTGTTTTTAAAATATCAAATTATTGTTTAAAGGTAGTTTACAAATTATTTAATATTACAAAATGTGGTTTAAGTTTTAGAAATACGTATTATGTATTTATTTTTATTGAAGAATTTTTGTTGTGTATTTTACTATAATTTAATTTATAATAAAGTTAAAGTAAAAAGTTATAGTTGTTTATATAAAATTGTTTTTATTTTTGTGAATTAAATTAACCATGAAATATATTTATAAAGTTGTTAACATTGAATTTAGTTTTTAAATTTGTTTTCATTATAATGTATTAATCTTAATATAATTGCTTGTGATATAAAAGGTTCACTTTGATCAGTGGTGTAATTTGGGGGTAGCATGGGGTTGCACTTGCGACCCCTAATTATATGTCAGGGTCGCAAAGGTATAGTTTTGCGACTCCTATATAATATATCATCAAAATTTTCAAATAATTTAAATATTTAATTTAATATTTAAAAATAATTGTTTTATGTTAAAATAAAAAATAAACTAGACATTTTTATCAAAATTCAGTAATAATATTATGTAGAAGTATAAGATGTTTTATTTATATAATAATATAAAATTTATATAACGTTATAAATTCGTATATTATTTTTGTACTATAATGTACGAGTATATTATTATGTGGCAGTGACACGTGTATTGTAATTTTATTAATTTATTATTATGTACATATTATGTAATACAAAATAGTAAATGATTAAGAGTTCAAGAATAATAAAAACAAATTCATGCGGGTAATATTATATTATGGTTATATTAATATGTTCGATACGAGTTGTGTATATTTTAATATAGTATCCACTTAATTGTCGATAGAGAAAGACTGATATTCTATGGGACGCCGTTTTTTTTTTAAACTTGACTTCAATATTATGTTTATGTTAGTTATATCTAATATGTGTTTTTATCAGAAGTAATCAACGATTTCGAAACAAAATATTATAAATTAGACAAATTGCGATTGTGAACACTCCTATAATATAATTAATATTATTATAATAGTAAATAGTGAATCATAGTGTTTAACTGTTAATAATTTAATACATATTACTATATTAGTGATATTACATATTAAATCCTATGGATTACATTTATATAAATAATACCTATGGTTTATATTTACATTAAAGATATAGGTAACTATTATAAACATTTATATGTTGTATTTGTTTAAGTCTAATTTAAATAAATAATAATCAATCACTCAAAATACAAACACTAGATAGGTACTTAATAATTATTTATTCCATTCATATAAATTATTTTCCAAAAATGAATTTTAAGGTATTTAAATATTAAACTAGTTTAATTTAAGTTTAATACTTGGTACAATAAAATATTAAGTTCAACAGAACATATTATACTTATCATAATTGTTTATGTTATGTTGAGGAGAGAAGTAGGTATGGAAAATATAATTGAGACTAAAATTTAATTTGATTATTTACAATTTGCCACCCCAGAAATTTTGCCCAAATTACGCCACTGACTTTGATGATTCTTTAGTTAGTTGATAAATATTAATTTTATTTGCCATACTAACAATAATGGTAAATTTGTAGATTTTGAACTTACTAGATTATTAACAATTGAAATAAAAGTTGGTAAAATAATTAAAATGTCTGTTTTGATTTAGATTTTGGGTATCTATACTATTATAATAACAAGTTTTAGTAAGAATATCTAATATTAAAGTCTTGCGTTGACATATTTATGGTATTGTTTCAATGATGAAAATATTATTATATATCAGATTCTAGAATGATAAAATTGCAGTACCTATATGAAATAAGTAAAAATTTATTGATAAATAAATATAATTAATATAATACAATATTATAATTATGTCTGTGGTCATTATAGATAATCAGAAAATAATGTATAAACTCCTATCTAACCTATTATTTATTTTCCTAACCTAACCTAACCTACGGCAGGAGTATCAGATCGTCTTTTTAAAATTTGAACTTATAAATGCCATTAAAAATAATGTCTTAAATCTCAAGTGACTAAATGAGATATATTACTAAAAAAAAAAAAAAAAATAGAAATTTGTCGGAAATGTCAGGGGGTGCCTGGGCACCCTCGGCATTCCCTGTGCGCACTCCTATGGATATTATTGACACAATGATGAAACATGTATAATGTATATAATTGTCAATCGACCAATCGGTTTGTGTAACTATATAGTTATTCATATATTATTATGTTTTATTTTAAACTGAATTAAATATTTGATATTATTTTAGTAGAATTAATTATATACCTACCTGTTACCTACCTGTTACCTATATTATATTATAGGTACATAGATATTGTCATGGATTTGGTTTAAAAAATTATCTAAAGGGAATATTACTAATAATATTAGGTTATATTTTTTAAAAACCTGCTAGCCGACGAATGATGTCATTTTATAATTTTTTGTAAAAGGGTAAATGTACCTATATGTAAAATTATTAATTTATTTTTCACCATAATATTATATAGATTATATGGTGAACTACGCTCGTGTATACTATAATGTTTATTGTTTTCATGGGTATATGTACGATGTCGTAAAGGACATAAAAATAACAGAAATACAAAATGTTATTGTTACCTAGTTGGTTTATACCTTATACCATGAACGAGTGTTCCTTTATGGTTTTTAAGGGTTATGCGTACGATGTCGTAAAGGATGTAAAAATAACAGATACATAAAATGTATTGGTCGTATTATATAATTTAAAAATATATTCTCAGACAGTCAGATTCTTACAGACGACAATAATATTGATTATATTGATAGCAGTTATATTTACAATATATAAAATTATAAATAAAATATATTTAATAATATAATAATATTATTCAATAATTTCATATTAATTTATACGAATAATTAGATATAATACATAGGTTGCAGGTATCCTAATGTGCGAATATATTTTCATTTTATACCACCTACGATCATATTTAGATCATACTTAGTACTTACATTATATAATCCGTAATATTAATACAATGTGTTTTCTTTTCCCCCAATATATTCCGAATAAAGTAAAAATTGCAATATAAATATTACGAGGGAAATAAAACAAAAAATCGTAACGCTGGGGTAGGTATACTTATATCAAATAATTATTGCCACCGAATTTACATGGATAGATCGATTATATTATTATAATATCGTAACGGAGAGCTTAGGTAAGTATGCACAATGATAAATCTATTCTAATCATTATTAATTATTAATTATTATATCTCTAAATCATGCCTAATGCCTACCTATATAATATTATTTTTCTACGTAACGTAATAGATCACACATAGACATATGTTACAATAATAATATATTGTAATATTATGATAATTTTACAAAATACTTTATTTATTAATATAAAATATTAAAATTAATATTGGTTGGTCACGTTTGGCACGTAGTCAGCGCCGGTAGTCCAACATTGGCCGTAAGGGGGCTGGTAACCGTAGTACGTGGGCGGCGGTAGGTATTGAGTGCACGGCACGGTGTACAGTTTCGTTTCGTACTCTGGTCCAAACTCCAGGATCGCTTGCAAATGTCTTATGTACCGAATGGCCATCCTGTGTAAAAACATAGCATAATATTTTAATATTATACGAACTATTATAGATTTATATAGCTGTTATACACTTATACCTACGTTGAAAAAAACCATCAGAAAAATAATATTGGAAAAATAAAATAGGTATACCTAGGTAGGTACGCATAAAACTAATAGAAATATAGAATTATTAGAATTAACGTTTGTATAAAATATATTATAAGTATGAAATAAAAATCAATAATAAGTACCTAACAATTTTATAGGTATATATTTTAGGTATTATATTATTTTTATTCATAGTCGTGGCCAGACTTTTACAGCAGATGTTGTTGAAGTCTGAAATATTCCTAAAAAATCTTGAAAATTATATTCATTCATTTTACATTATAGAATAACAACACTTTTACACTTAAATAGTAATAAAGTATACGTTTTCTCACTTTGGTTAAATAAGAACTGTGCTAGTGTTTAATGATGAACTACATTGATATATTATAATATAATACTATAACAAAAATATATAAACCTAGGATTTCATTGCATGATAACAAGTCTGCACTAAAAAAAAGCAGGTGTTGTTAAAGCATACCCAGCAATACCCGTAAACACGTCTATGTGTAATTATTGAAACATTAATAATATAATATTCTCCTCACTATAAGGAATTAAGGACTTAACTCTTAAGGTAATGCATAATATATTATTATATAGGTACCTTAAGGATTCGATTTTAGAAAGTTTTTTCCCAGGCGGTTTACTCTTGGGCAGACGGTTTCTCAGCAAGTCGAATGCCTTGTTCATGTCTCGCATTCTCGTTCGTTCTCTATCGCAAGCTGATTTCTTATAATCTGCGAAAATTATACATTATAAATAATATTATTATTATTAATAATGCATTAATAATGACAAATTTTGGATCAAATCGTGGGCGAAAGACTACGAATACTACGATTAATAACATTTATTCCGAAGGCAAACGTATTTCAGCACATTTTCATTAATATTTATTTATTTTATCATCGTATGATTATTTATGCAATTTTTTTTCATTTTTAGATTCTGAGCGAAGCGAAGAATGTATTGGTTTTACAATAATGTGTGATTAATTTTTTTTTTTTTTTTTTTTTTTTTTTATTATGAAGACACTTTTATTACTCGAAATAATGCTATGATTATCACGAATAGCATATGTTTCCGGTTAAACAGTGGATCTAGTTAGTACTTTATTTGGGTCATTTTTCGAATTTCTCAAAATTGACCCTACACGGTAGAAAAAACGACGAAAAAATAACGAAAAAACGGCATTTTTACAAAAAATGAAATTTCGACGGATACGATTTCGATATTTCACCATAACTCAAGAAATTTTCAAGATATAGACTTGAAAATTTTTTTGGTGTTCACATAGCTACTATATACGAGTATATGTGGTAAAATTTTGAAACCGTTACATTAATTTTTCTACAAAATATAGGACTTTAAATATTTCGTAAAATTCACGTTTTGATGTATATAATGTTTGATAAAATTGGCAATTTATGCGATATTAAGATCTGAAAATCGTACTGAAGTATATATACATATTACTTAACACCATATAAAAATATTAGAAAAATCTCTATTCTCAATTTTTTTTATAGCCGTTTTAACTTAAAATTTCAGTAAATTTTTCTTCTTATATTACAAATTTTACAATAGTGTTAAATAAAATTGACAAATATTTTTGAAAATTTTTGAAAATTTAATTATATAAAAATTATATAGTGTTAATTTATGTACTATATGTGTGATAAAATTTTGCGTTTTAAATATTTAATAAAAAATGTCAATATTTTAAAAAATACCTACATTTTAATCTAACTGAACTTCGCTCAAAATCGTTTTTTCGAATGCAATGGTTTATCATTGCATTCAAATTCTAATTAAAATTAAACGCTACGATTTGCACACCTGTATCCCATGCGATAGGAGTATCGGCTCTTTTTTTGTTTTGGTTTTACAATGATGTGTCTTTTTTTTATGTCTGAAGACATTTCTACTACCTGAAATAATACTCCGATTTTCACGAATAGCATTATGTCTACTTTGGAAATGTGGATGCAGTTGGAACTTTATTTAAGTCATTTTTCAAATTTCTCAAAATTGACCCTATGCTATAGAAAAAACTGCATTTTTCACGAAAACTGAAAATTCGACGAATTCGATTTCAATATTTCACGATAACTCAAGTAATTTTGAAGTTAGAGACTTCCAATATTGTATTTAGTGTTCACATAGGTACTATTATATATAATATATATTATATGTTCGGAACTCGTGGTTTCGTGGATTTACCAGCGAAAATAATAGTTGTCGTGAATTTCTAGAAGGTTTGCCCACCTCGCAGTCATTCAGGCAAATTATTTATCCGTAGTGTAATAACACGAAAACAAAGAAAACAAAAATAAAAGAAAGAAAAGGAAGGATGGATGGGGGGGGGGAATTATTAATAGATGTATGGAATGGGGGTATGATATGTTATGATTTGTGTTACTACCTTCCTTCCAATGTTAGAAGGGTTTCGGGGTAGTAAGTTCGAAAGTCACCAAGATATATATAATATATGATTATATGAATATTAATAACTAACACATCAATACTAAATTAATTTAATTAATATAATTATTAGTTACGTTACTTTATAAATCTATTTTTATTTGATGTTATTTTTATTTTTTATTTAGTTAATTACAATTATATTTTTTATTGTAAAATAAAGATCTAAATGTGTCTCGACTATTATTTAAAAGAAGAGTTTATTTTCGATACATAACATTTATTTATATTCTTATTCGAGTTATATTATTTTAGTTTTTAGTTATATCTTATACGTGAGCGGTAAGCGTGTTAGTCGTGACTTCACGAATCAGAGGATTCGTAAACCACAAATGGCTATATAAAAAATAATAATCACTACTTTAACTCCAGCGACGATAACTGAAAGTGTAGTTGAACTCGTAGGTTGTATAAGAGAAATAAATAAAGCTGGTGAATTTGTTGATGAATGAATCTTGCATACGTCGAAACACCGTCAACAATTTCCGAAATAAGTTCTCTTGAAAAGATGTTGTGTGCGGCGGTGTTGGTCGCCGAGAACTACGGACCAACACTGCTTCCTGGTATAGGTGTCGTCGGGTCGTATTTATAACATTTTGAGTTCGATCTACAGAAAGGCTTTTCCCACGATGCATTATATCGTGTTGATGAATAGCTTATGGTTTATGTTTATATAAAATGATAAAATATTGATTTTCCCACGAGCCGAACAATTATGTTTAATTGTTATTATTAATCTTATAGTCGCCGACTGTGGTTTCTTTTTTTTTTTTTATTGCATTATAGAAATGCATTGTCATATTGCGAGTCGCCGATTCCGGTGTCGCTTATTTATTTTAATAATATAAACAAATTTATTGTGGTATTATCTAAGTATACATGATCGCCGTTTTCGACATTATGTATATGGGTTTCATAAAGAGTTGCCTATTCAGACTGTGACGGTGTTTCGATATATGTTGATTCTTTCATTAAATACAATGAAATTTGATTAAAAAGTTGATCGTTATTTAAACAATATTATCATCTTATTTTATATTAAAATTACAATTAAAAGAAAAATGAATAAATTATGATATTTCATAATATCATTAGTCTTCACCTGTATGCTGTAGGTATCACTTCCCTTGCTTTTTAAATGTACATTTTATTATAATAATATTTTTCAATGTAATTTACTGAGACTTTCGAAAAGATAGCACGGTCCTTATTGGACTATTTATCGTATAAAGTTTTAATTTTTAATTATGCTATTTTAAATTATTGTTTTTTACAAATAGCAATAATAATTTTACCTTTTTCCGATTCGTATGATCGTACTCTCGAGTTGGTTTTGCCCTCGGCTTGTACATAACAGCTGGTCCCGCTACCGCCGCCGCCTCTGTCACTGCCTCCGCTGCTACCTCCGCCATTGCCTCCACCACTACATTCACCGCTGCCTCCACTGATCACGGTCGGATGATACTGATGTTCGTCGACAATCACGCTGTATACCGGCGGCGGTACGTTGGGCCCGATGAGACCGGCCATCGGTTGGTGGTACTCATAAGTGATCGGCGGCAGCACGTTGTTCAGAGTGCAAATTGTCGACGAGTCCGAAGAGTTTTGGTCGTAATGCGCGGCCGTAACTGTCCCGTCGACGTGTGATTTGTTCACGTAAACGATCCTAGTGACATTTTCCTTGATTGGAATGCGACACAAAATAAAAAGTCAGGGGTTAGCAGAGATATTAAAAAAATCAGGTTGCACATAATAATAAATAATATAATACAAATAATAATGGTCGGATGCCATACGATTGAGCACGGTACGTTTTTTTACCTGCTTTTTGACCTTACGATTGAGCACGTTCAATATTTAAAAATATTTTTGAAATATTTAAAACGTTGCCAAACTTCTTTCGTTTCGAAAAGATATACTCGTACAGTACAATTTTTATCTAGATATTTTAACACTATAATGTTATGTTATATACATATTATAAACAATATATTAACAAGTTAATATTAATTTCCGATAAATCGTTCTTTTCAAATGAAAGGGACGCTCGCTACGTCTACCGACTTCGCTCACCTCCTCAAGCGCCGCTTATCGGCACTTTTCGTGGGGATAGGGCTACACCCCAAGAGACTAAAGCATACCTACCTAATACCTACCCATTGAACGGATACTGGTGCGGATAGGCAGTGCTTTCGTGTGACCTAAAACCTCGCTTCGCGAGACCTTTGTATTTTTGAACTAACCAATGAAAATTTTTAATTTTATTTAATTTTTTTTTCTTACATAAACTACTACTTTATTTTTTTTTATTTATATTATTGTTACGTGCAAAATAAATATGGCAACGCCGCACAAGAAATATTGCTCAATCGTGTTGTTTTTCGGGTATAGGTAGCTATAGGTAGGTATAGGTAGTCATTGTTAACAATAGTGTGTGCTCAATCGTACACAAAAAAGGTCCAATCGTGCTCAATCGTATTCTGACCTAATGGTCATAGTGTTCTATTATAATATTAAGATTTGAATGCAATGATAGAACATCGCATTAGAAAAAATAATTCTGAGCGAAGTTATAGACTGAAATTTTGACATACCTATTTAATAAAGTGTAATCTTATTTTAATTTAAAAAAGCAAGGGAAGTAGAAGGGTTACAGGTGTAAAGAGGATAGTGTTGAATTTTGATTACAATTTGAATGTAATGATAAATCATTACATTCGTAAAAACGATTTTGAGCGAAGTTCATTAGATAATAATATATGTACCGATTAAAATTTTTGCATTTATCAGTTTCTACGTTCAATATAAATAATTTATCATAAAACCCCTAAATGAGTCACTTAAATAACCAAATCTAACAGAGTAACAGTACTTCGATTTTTTTTTAATGTAATGATTTATCATTGCATTTAAACTGTAATCAAAATTCAACACTATTCTCTTTACACATTACACATGTATCCCTTCCATTGATTTTTTATACTTTAAACAGCTATAAAAAAAAAAAATCGTTGATATAATAATTCACAATCAATTGGAACTGAGTTAAGTAAAATGTATTTAAGCTTTAATAAAATTTTCAAAATTTTTAAATGATTTCTTTTGAATGATTGAATGCATTTAAAAATGTCATCAAACTAACAACGGAAAAGTTCATGATAAATCCGATAATATACAAATTATGATTTATAATAAAAATAATATTGCATTTAATAAAAGTATTATTAGAAAAATGATTTTAAGACATTATTTTATATTATATAAATATTTATACTATAAACCACTTAGTGTTTAAGTAATTATAAACTTTGTATAATATTTAAAATTGTAACGTATCAACGAATTTTGTATAAAAAAAATATAATATTACAATTATATATAATATATGTAAAATAAATGTTAATATAATTTACGAAAATAAAGATTTTATATAATAATTTATGATATGGTCTGCAAGAGTTTAAAATTTTAAAAATTGGCTTTCTATTAACTTTGACTTCACATCCCAGATATATTTCATCAAAATATTGTGAACAAAATTTTTGCCATGTATATAGGTAAAATTTATTAATGCGACTAATTTAATTTTAATGGATCATAAGCGCCTACCTGAAAGGGTAAGGAGCACTCGGGGCCTTTAATTTTAATTAAGTATAATCATTTGAAACTATAGAATAAAATTTAAACCTGATTATTATATGGTAATTATTATTATAATTATTAAAACCCAAATCATAAAATTTATAGCTAGGTACACTTTTGGTTGTGTATATGTATTTTAGCAACTAATATTATTTAGTAACAACTTATGTTGTCATTTTTAGCGCTCACCAAGTACAAAACTTACTTTTTGGTAAAAGTATCTAACCATTTTTTTTGTATTTTAAAATATGAATATATTTATAGTAGGTATGTCTCTTTTGGACGAATAAACGATCAAAAACATGTTATGAAATAATGAAAAAAATTTAAAAAAATTATGATAAGTACTTTAACTATTCTATTTATCGAATATTTACACTCGCGTATTTTTTTGTATAACGTGTACACGATTGTGTAATTTACACTCCAGTCGAATACAAAATATAACGAATTATATGTTTATTTTGTTATCAGGTTCGGCGGTTCGCGTGATTTATAGTATAAAATTCAATTTTTGACTGTTATTTCCATATACGTAAGTCATGAAGTAGATGTATTGGATAAACTTAGTTTTTTTTTTTATATAGATTATGTATACAAATGATTGTGTAAACGATACGATTACCCATATGGCCATAATGTATTTTCATATGCCTAAGTACGATAATTTCGTATTTTTGTTTTTGAAATTCAGCCTGCCGTTAACAGTGTATAGATAATACACAGGCATCGATTGGGAATACAAGGATTGATTTCATCAAAAGTTGACACGATTGTGTTATAAAATAAATTAATAAAGCAGCTAAAAAAATAACGCGTTTCCACTCACTTGTATGACGGGCACGTCGCTTTCGGTTTCTCTGGGCGGCGACGACGACGACGGTTCGTTGCTCATCTCGTCGATTTTTACTGTCGGAAAACGAACGTGACCGTGTAGTTAAGTCGCACCGATAATATTTTATTTATTTTGCAGTGTTATTTATACGATATTATAATAAATTATTGTCCGTTCGATGTGTTGTAACGGCGGCACGTTGTCGCCATATCGCGTTCGAATCGTTCGGCTGCACTGGATTTTCCGAATAGACCCGACGACATAATACAGCATATATAGGTACAATATAATAATAATAATAATAATAATAAATAATATGATATTGTAATAAACAGAGACGCGAACGTTTGAAAAAAATACGTTTTAATTACACGGATCTATACACTTGTACAAACAGTCGTGGCAGGGGCACAGGGGAGGGAAAAATGTATGAAACGTTATAACGTATAGGTATTATAATAAGGTGTGTATATAATATAGGTACAGGGCGATCGGAAAGTCTACGTCCCGTTAAGTAATCGGCCCGGTACGCCGAAACGCGATTCCCGGTTTTTTCGTCACGCAAAATCCCGTTCACCCTGTATACGATACATTACTACATTACTATATATACGTTCGCATCCCTCCACCGCTCATTTAATATATAATATATGTATATATAGGTACAGGTATATACGTATATGACGTGTATCATGAGTGCACCATCCTTGGTTGTATATGACGTACTTGTATATTGTAATATACGAAAAAACAACTGTGCCAACACGTGTCGCACGCCACCACCTCTTATTGTCGCGTCTACATAATATTATAGGTATTACAATGTATATTATTGTCTCATTACACATTATATTGTATGCAAGTATATACATCATACGTTTATTTCGCGGTGCTGCGGACGCGAACAACGAAAACAATACGATACGATACGATAACTACTATAACAATATTATAATATTATATTTTACAGGCGTTATACCCGGGTATAGGTAACATCTATATATTATGAGCACAATACCAAGGTATAATAACAAATAATTATCGTATACGACGCGTGGAATTAAACGGTCTCTGCGTGTTTTACCCCGACGGCGCGGAACGTATCGTATAATACTACCAATGTCCTATACTAACATAATATATTATATATTTTTACCGGCAAGTATACTATTTTCGATTCTACGCACCATCCACTCGCCGTTATAATGATACGTTATAGGTACCTACATAATATAAAAATATAATATATAATTAGCGCTTTAATAGTGTAATATTACAGCACGTGACACGTATATATCTATATTTATATTCCATAAGTTCGGGACTTTGAACTTAAATTTATTATTTAATTTCACCGCGACCGCGGTTATATAGGTTCGATAACAGGTAGACAACCGTAGTATTGAAAAAACGCACGCGTTGTGCGAAAGCTTGGACGCTCGAATATTTTCATTCCAGTTTTAGTTATCCTAATTCTTGCCCGGCGTTTTTAAAATAAAAATCGTTCGGATTATTATAAATAGGCTTTGGGTGTTTGAATTTTTAAGAGTCTTTGAGGGGGTGTTAACGGGCGTTAGTGGACATCATAAAATGTCCGAATTTTAACGAGAAATTTCTTTTCGGCGATCGAAATTTATATTAATTTTCAAATTACCTATATAATGTTTATCTTTAATAACCAACACTCATGAATTTGTAATATTTCGGATAGAAATTGAACAATATTTTAACGTAGAAAACGTATTGTCGAAATTTATTGTAATTATCGGCGTAGAGCATTGCTGTGTAATAAACGAGATTTCGTATAAAGTTTTCGAGTGTCGCAGCATTAGATTTTATTTTAATAATTACATACAAACCTAGGTCAGTTTCATGCAATTTAAATAATCTTCGGAACATTCAAATAAGCAGGTATATAATAAGTACAAAGAAAGAAATCATTAGTTTACATATTATTTTAAATGTAATATCATTGTCATTAGTATATTGTATAGTCGATACCTACGCCTAACGAGGATAAATCGTTTTTAGGTTGGTGTCGAACTATCGTGCATAAATGCTACTAAAACGTAATGAAGGGAAAATGTAGGTAAGGGGAAGAGATAAATAACAGGCACAACGAATAACAGATAATATCGAGTTTTGAATGTATAAAAAGTGGACTATATATTAAAATTCTTACGTACTAAACATGTCATGATGGCCCATGGGACGGATGGGAGCTTATATTCTAGATTTAATGTATATAAAAAAAAAAAAAACAATATATATAAGACTTAAAAACTATATATTTAAAATGAAACGACCTGGTGACAATGAAATGACTTGGAAAACGATATTTGTAGGTCCAACTTGGAGAAATGTTGAATAAAATGTCGGTGAATAAATAAACTGGCGAAATAACGGTGGACGATTAATATGTAAGATAGCACATACAAAATGTTGGTGGAACGTCTTACGAGTGTCGACAAGGGACGACGAAAACGACCTGTGTCTAGTGGGTAAGTAAATATTCAAGACAACGAGACAACGTATCCGTGCCGCCGACGGGGATGACAATAGAAGAAAACACACGTGTCGACGGTGGCCGGACGACGTTGTCGAAAAGGCATTGTTCTTGACCGTGCGAAATTAATGCTATTACTTTAATATTAATATTAAATATTTCTATTTGTTACCACTAACCATTCTTATGAACATTTTTATCCAAACTACTTGTACATACAACATACTACTCTGTAGGCGAAAATTAGAGGAAATGGTCAATAATATTTGTAAAGTATAGATTAAATTGAAAACCAATTCAATATTATTTTATTAAAACCCGATTTTTCGTACAGCCGATGTCCCTGAAAATCAACTAGATTTCCACGAATAGATAAATAAAAGAAAAGTTGAACGCGTATTTAAACTATAAATTATATAATATAGTTTTTCTTGGAAAGTACTACGAGCATAATTCAAAACTTATGAATATAGATTAACTTTTCTCCTGCAATATTTTTCCTATAGCTATTATTAATTTTATTTGTAACACTATGACTTTCTAATTTTTTAGATTCTGAGTTATAATAAATTATTGTTTTGATACTGGATATATAAACTATTATAAATATTGACCATGATGTATGTTTATATGAAACTTTGAACTTAGATTTATTAAAAATTAATTTTTATGGTTAAAGAAAAGTTAATTTAAAATTTTAAATTCAATATTATGAAAAAAAAAAATATTCTGATGGTAGAAAACCAGATAACTACATATCATCTGATCTTTGGTAAAATCTATCAATATGCATAGCATCAAAAATACATAGAAGGTATTATCAAGTACCATGTAGAAAATTTAAATATATTTGTTATTATTAGTATTATGTTACATAAAATAAATTAAAACGTTTTTTGTTGCTCCTGAAAAGTGTCATAAAGTGGAGTTATCTGGTTGTGGCACCAAGCCCCTCATTATCATATTCAATAACAAATTAGCTCGTCAAATGAACAAAGTCATAATCGATTGATCGTAAATATAAATTATTGTATTAAATACAAAATTATATATAGTTTATTTTATGTAATGTATCTATAAATGAATTAAACTACAATCATAGGCGCAACTAGAGCCTAAATATTGGGGGTGCTAAAATTATGTACCTAACAAAAAATAAACCGTGCCCCCACACCATCAAGTGCTATTTCCCAATTATTTATGTCTTTATGAATCACTATAACAATTCTAATTAAACATATTTTATTATCCTAATAAGTAGACATTTACAATTTATATTTTTTCTAAGTTTCATGCAGTATTATCAATTTATTATATTCATAGATTACAATATTATAAGACATTTGAACAAAATAGTTCTAAATAAAACTTTAAAACTTAAAATTGACAGTATTTTACTGTAATTATTATAATAAGACCTAAAGAAAACAAGGGGTGCTAAATATTAACTCAGGGGTGCTAAAGACCCTCTTGCGCCCCCCTAGTTGCGCCTATGACTACAATAATACTTATTATAATTTATAATTGTTAATTATATATTTACCTTTCCTTATGAGATGATCCAATAAAAAACTAACAAAACAGTTAAATGAAATAATTGATAGACTCGTGAATTCGTAACGACCATATCAATACCAAAAATATTATTATGTCTCGTATTATTATGATTAATGATAACCGCCATTAGTGAGGTCTAAGCACCACGTGTTTGTCGGTTAGCCCATAAATTTTTCACGAATGTCGCTTGTACCCTAAAAATCGTCGCTTAGACCCTAATTTTAAAACATGTTTGTCACTATTATCCCAAAAAATTCCGATTTTTAATTTTATAATATCTCATTACTAAATGGTCATAGGAACACTAGGTTATCCCCTAGTATACACGGTGTCGCTTAGCCCCTTAGGCCTTGCACCAGTCGATAATATATCGTGTACAATATAAGACATAAACGTATAGTTTACATAAATTAATATTATAATAATGACGTATTGACGTTAATAATTATGGAAATCAAACAACAAGACTTTAACTGACAACATAATATTTTATATTATTTTATTATTATTATTATTATTATTATTCAAATTTATATTATAAGTGTTAGAAAAAGTGCGGACCATACACTAATAAAAAAAAATAACAAATATATTATATACGTTTATATAAAGCAAAAAGTCTTCGTATAATATGAAATAATAATAATAATAATAATAATAAAATTATTAACGACTGCTTATTTATTATTTTCTTTATCGAATTGACTTAATAAAAATTCTTAAAAATTATTTTTTCAACGTTTTACTTCCAATCGTCCATTGAAAATAATATATTGGTATAGAAATAAAAACGAGTAATATAATAAAAATTGATTATTACAACATAATACGTATAGGTACACACACACGTATACGCATTGGTATATAAACGGTAAAAAAAAAAAAGTTATATGTACAAGTACAATAATATACGTATAGACGTATAGTGTTTGATTATCGTCCGTTTATTTATTTATTAATTTTTTTGTTTTTTTTGATTTCAATAATTCAAAAACGTCGACAGTACATATAGAAATAATACACTATTATTATTATTATTCTTTTTTTTTTTTATATTATATTTATAATACATAATATACGTAAACCCTTATGTAGGTAACAAAAAGCATACCTATATTATAATAATACATATATAGTCTATAATATTATATACCGTACCCAATAACAATAGAATATAATAATCTTTCGGGGTACAGATATAAGTATTATAATGGATAACGCAGAGATTTCCAAACTTCACGTCGCGAATGAAACGCAGGACACGCGCGGGGAATTGTTTGTCCGCACGGGTTTCGTATATACGAGCGTGAAATTCGAAAGACCCTGTTCACAGACTTATACGAACGGCGTGTTTTATTAAATTTGGAATTATTATTATTTTTTTTTCTTCTTTTTATCGTACGGTCGTTGAACCGTTGAAGAATATATTACTCGTACTAGTTTTTTGAACGTTTTTCTAATAATATTATTAGTATAATATATAGGATATAAAATAACGTTAAAAACGGAAAGAGAATACGTTTTTTTTTTCTACATTTTGTTTTTGTATATATAATATAATGTAATTATTATAATACGCGGTATAATAATTATCTTTATCGTAAATAAGCAGTACTATATAATAATAATAATAAATAAATAAATAAATAGATAAAAAAAAAAAAAAAAAAAAAAAAAAAAAAAATTGTATTATTAATACTATATATATATTTTAATACAATACGTAAAATGTATCTAATATAATATTATATAATATAAATAACACAAATAATAATAATTTTATTATTTGATCACTTTGTAAATTGGAATAAACGGGGGTGTTGCGGGGAATAATTGGGGGAGGTGGATCAACGAGGACAATAATATTTTATTATAAATTTGTTACGTAATACATCGAATAACTTAAAAATTAGAAAAAAATCCCTTTCCTTATATACGCGTGGAAACTTATATATATAAAAAAAAAAAAAAATGATTGAAAATATAAAACATTAAAACATGTTTTACGAGAGGAATAATAAACGTTTTTTTAATAATAATAATAATAATAATATAGTATATATTATTATTATTATTATTATTATTATATTAATTATTTCGTCTTTTTTTTTTTTTTTTTTTTTTTTTTTTTTGTATTTTTTTTTTAAGCTATTAAAATATACCCCTGTGCGAACGTTTATTAATATATGATAAAAATGATTACTAGAAAATCGTAATTTAATTTAATTTTTCAATAATAATTTAATTAATATTAAATATCACACTAAAATGCTTATAACTCTTTTTTTTTTTTTAAATTTTTTTGAGGATTTATATAATATATTATCATTATACGTAATGTTAATAAGTAATAATTGTAATTTAATTATTAATAATATTTAAGCACACAGCAATAAAGTTGGTCCAATTAAGGCAATTGAAGTTCAATGTAAATCGTACGACGAACTTATTATAATAATACATAATATAATAACAACAATATACCATAATAATATAATGTGACGTATTTACACGTCGTACCTATATCATATAATTTATATTATTATTATAATATTATTTTAATAAGTATACGACCACTGTGGACTATAATTATTATTATTACAATATTATTAATTATTATTAATTATAATTATAAATGTATATTTATACCTATATAATACCTATTACACATTATTATATTTATATTATATTATAAATTAAATATCCAATATAATCGGATTCGAGTTTCACATGACATTTGATTAGTTTTACGGTAATGTTTAACAATAATCGCATCGATGACAATAATGTATAATATTATAATAATATAATAAATTCATAATAAATTATCATACTATTATTATTATTATTATTATTATTATTATTATCTTTGTTATAAGTGAGTAACGATATTAAGTATAATATTATATTTATTATAATTTACGCGTGATAACAAACGTCGTTATCTTTATTTCTCGATTTAATAATAATTAAGGTATATAATCGAAATAATATTATATTATTGAATTGTTATTATTATTATTACTTATAATATTCAATAGTCAATAAGGTTACCCACTTGCAGAAATTCGCGCGCGATGCATTATTGTTAAAATTCCGTCTGTTTGTACTAAATGTTTACGTTACCGCGCCAGGTCGACGACGAGGACCTGAGCGTCGGCGACATGTACGACATCAGATGGTCTGACGAGTTTTCCGGCGGACTGTGCGTCAGCATGTCGGTTTGCGAGCTGAGCTGGTACGACAGTTGGTGGTGCACATTGTGCGACCCACTGTCCGGCCTGGGCGTTCCCCTTTGCGACTGGCTCCGTTCGAACGACACGCTGTGCTGTCGTCGCATCGGGGGCTGTTGCTGATGATGTTGCTGCTGCTGCTGCTGCTGCTGTTGATAATGTTGTTGTTGCTGATGTTGATACGGCTGTTGTTGCTGGTTGTTTTGTTGTTGGTGATGGTGGTGTTGCTGTTGTTGTTGTTGCTGATGATGATGTTGTTGTTTGTTGTGCTGTTGTTGGTGGTGCTGTTGTTTCGACTGATACCCAATGGCTGGCGGCACGTACACCATGCTGTCGTGGTCGCTGAGTTCGTAATCGTCGTATTCGGTAGTTCGCATGCGTTCTAGCCGTGGCGGCATGCGGTCCATCGACGATTGCTGATATTCTGAAAACATAATTCCACGGCAAAAACCCTCGGTCAAAAGACGAAATAATGTCATAAAATATAAAATTACTAATCGAGATATCCATTCGGGGCGGGTAAAATGACAATAACGATTAACGGGCAAAAACTTATTAATAATATTTGTCCATAGAGATCTCGTTATGCATGCGTGATTTTACGTAGTTTATGTTAGATGAGGAAAATCGGTGTCCGTTCGTCTTTTTCGTAAAAAAAATTCATAAAATTAACGGTTGGGTTGTTGAAAATTATTAAATTATTCCGGGCATTACATAAAAATGTACACAATCGGAAATATTCTCGTCGTATTTCTAAAGTAATATTTCATGCTTTCATGGATCAAACGCGGATTTATATAAAAAAAAGGGGTTGATAACTTGATAATTTCCAGAACAAAAAACAGTTATTCGTTTCATAACGAGCGAATGAGTATATCATAACGAGTTGGTCAATATTGTATCCTCAAATGTTGCTAATTAGTCAGTTGTGGCACAAATTATATAATTTATTTTAAATATCATAAAAAAGGGTCTGTGCGATGAACCTTGTGCACTCACAATATATTATTTCCATCACGTTAAACATTGTTTCAGAATGTACTCGTATTTACAAAGAATTTTAACAAATTATTGGCAGTATAGAAAAAAAAAAAAAAAAAAAATTATATGAGTATACGTATATCAGATATAAAACAAATGCACCTCATATAGTATAAAATGATAAAGTGTAATATACTAATATTTCAATATTAAAAGTTTTACAAAAAGTTTTATAATAATTAATTTTATGTTGATTTTTGAATTTGAAATATATCGGATGATATTGTAATATAAATACGCGAATATAAGATGATGTCGTGATTTAAATGACGAACCCAAGACACGTTTTTTTTTTTATATATAAACTTTGATATATTAAATAAGTGTAACTTAATTAAAAGGAATAAATTTGGTTGGTTAAATTTAATCACACTTCATTAATTATTTTTAAGAAATGTATTAAAAATATTTATAAAATAAAATGTAACGAAATTATTTTCCACGCGGATGCATTATATTAAGAAAAATTAAAGTACATTTCTATACAATTTTATACAGCAATAAACATGCCGATAAATCTTAAATTTATTTTAAGAAAGAATGGAAATAATTTTATTTGCTTACTTAATATTTAAATGTAAATTTAAACATTCCAAAATTTGTGTGGCTTTTTTTTTTTTAATCAATTACTTAGGAAAATGAATAATAATAAAATGATTAGCGAATGTTGAATGTATACCTACCGTAAGAAAAAAGATTAAAATCAATATAATATTGTCGTTTGCGGTAATTTGTTAGTAAATGTAAGTAGGTAGGTAGTTAATATTTTTGTTTATGTTACCCCTTACCACTTTAATATTACTACCTGCAATTGTAATTTTTTGTATATAGTTCAATTCAATTATTATTATACATAGGGAAATTACATAAAACGTTTGTTAAAGTCTTAAAGTATTAAAAAAACTTAAAATAAAATAAAATTTGAAGTATAAAGACTGAATTATGCATATTGCCGTCGTGCAACGTAATTATATAAAATATGAAAATTACGAACAAATAGGTATACACCGGTCTGTAGTCTGTTCAAACGAGTTAGAAATATTATAATATTATACGGTTAAGGCAACGATAAACATATTTTAGTATCTTAATACGTAGGTATTATATTATTATGCAATGTGGGATGTATAATGTATTCAAATTTTAATTGATAACCTGAAATTCAGATGATAACCGCCGCTTCTTATCCGTGGGATTTGGCTGCAGTATTTTCGTTGTGTCCAATTATCAATTTCATCACGGAAAAACGGAATTATTATAATTTAAAATAATTAATAATAATAATAATAATAATAATAATAATAATTATTATTATTATTATTATTATTATTATTATATTACGTCTTCATCCCGTGCCCGATTTGTACTTTCGGTATATCGATCGCCCGATATGATAATGTTATGTAGGTACTCTATTTCGTATATAATATGACAATATATTATTTATATAATACCTATATATAGTTACGGTCCAGTGAGATATCCAATGTTAATAAACGTTAAACAAGCACAGTTGTTCGGTATATATTGTGGTCAGTGCGTATACATTATACGACTATACACAGTGAATCAGTGAATAAATTAACGTCGTTGTTTCACTGTTACTTGTTGTTATAATATATAAATATATATATGTAATGATCGAAGAACGTTATAGCGTAGTTTAATGTTGTCAATGAATATTATTCTTTTTGAGGTTATGTACATATTATATATGTGATGAAAAGAACCAATTTTATATTACTATTAATAATATGTAACAGTATGTATTGTAAAATATAAAGACATCAAAAATATTAGTTTTTAAAGTAATTTTTTCTAAATATAAAGTTAATATTAATAAGACCCGAAGAGCATAATATTTTATTAATACAGGTATATTATTAGGTTACATTTTCTTTTTTGAAATTTATGATTTCCTCCACTGTATATAATATAGTAATGAAGCTACCATATCATATTTTTTTTTTTACAAAAATCAAAATTATAAACGAATTTATAGACAAATTTGCGTACTTAAGAGCTTGTTATTAAAACAATTTGAATTCTTTGCTATAAATAAAACATTATATAGAAGGTATATCTATAATAATTATATTAAAAACCATCTACAATCACAATAACTATAATCAAAACTAAGTTTAGCGAATAAACTTTTAGATTATCTAAAAATGGTATTTTTTTTAAAAAAAACATGTTAGACGTCTAGTGTCGGAATAAGGGATTTTTTAGGGTAGTATTCGTCTTATTCGAATCTTCTTCCCCAATTGTGTATGCAATTTATTTGTACATATACAAAGCTGGTTCGGACGTCCGATTAATTAAATAAAGATTTCTGTAACAATGAGGGGAAAATAAATTTCGCAACAGTTTCAATGGTACAATTAGTTATTACTTTTTATTCTAAAAATTATACACATTGCGTTCTGTATGGAAACGAAAAAATAAATTTTAATAAATTACTAAATACACTTTTACTTTTACCTAATACTTTATTATTATCTGTTTATCTATACGAATACGACGGTATATATTATAGCGATATAACGATTTTTCGATTATTGTTTTCCATATTATTTATACGATCGCGATGTGAAATTATTGCAGCTGAACTATCGGACTGGTGAATACGTTTAAGCTCGACGCCAACGAGTACGACAGTTGCCACTCACCTGACGGCTGGTAATTGCTCATCATCGAACCCATGATGGGCATGTCCATGCTCGGCGAGTTCCTGATCGGTCGCGTCAACAATTGCGATTCGTTCGGGTCGGGCGTGACTGGCGGATGTGTCGCACGCCAATAAGCTTCCAAGTACTCGGAGATGTGTTCGCACGCCTCCTCCAGCTGATTCTCGTCCAAAATCACGTCGAACATTTCCGGCGGACACTGGGCCAACTTTTCCGACGCCACCATCTGCACGTTCAGGTGTCGCGTTTGTGATTTGCCCCGGGATTTGATCAATCGCTGCAGTACCTGCATAAATGTTATAATATATTATTATTAGGGAACGGATTTGAATGCAAATTGCATTTTTTTCTGAATGTTCGAAAACATTGCTTTCCAAGCAGAAAGTTCATTTCATACATCAAGGAATTAAAAAATGTAATTTTTATTTTGCATTTTTTGGCATTTTAAGACTTTATTACATTTTTAGAGCATTTTTTGACATTTTAAGTGCATTTTATATGTTTTTAAGTCATTTTTATATAGGAATGGATAAAATTTGATAAAAATGTATAAACATTCGTTCTAAAAAAATAAAAATAAATATTTATTATGTTTTTACCGATCAGGATAAACCCAGACGAAATTATTGTTGACACGTGTAGTCACATATAAGTTACAACATATTATTACACGCAATTAAGTACCTAAAGATGAGATAAGATATACCTATTAATTTTTATTTTTATTGTATTTAAATATTTTCTATCAGATAAGTTTTACATAATTATGTTTTTTATAAGTTTTAAGTTCAAAATTGTGTTTTTATTGAATTTAAATACATTTTTAAAGTTTTTTGGGGCATTTTTTTAGTGCATTTTTTTGATATTAAAGCATTTTTTAAGGCATTAAGTCGTATTTTTTTAGGACATTTTTCTTATGTTTTATTGCATTAAAGTCCGTTCCCTAATTATTATATTATAACATAAAGTCATAAAGTATTACGATGGGTTACAAATTATTCTTATATCTTATATGGTACATTTTCAAATTTGTCCATTTTCAATAACGAGAAAAAAAACATTATAAATTGGTTAGGAAATCTTTAAATTATAAAAAATACGAATAAATAGTCCGATGTAAATTCACAATTTACTTAATATTTGTATATGCGATTCATGACTAGATATCTTGGCTGTAATTTAGCATATATAAAAACGTTAAAAACATCGAAATAATTTAATACTTTTTTAGAAATATTTTTTATTCGTTATTATATTTCGTATTACACTGTTATGCATAAAAACTATTTAATTATCAATAAAAAATATAAAAAAATTCAATACTATTTGTACAGAGTTCAAAATTTTACATTAATTTTTTTGTTTTATTCGTAGAAAATATTATTATTTAATATTTTAAGTTATGAGGTTGACATAAGATAGACGATATCTAATAAAATGTTTTAGCACATATCTGTTATCAGTTATCACGCACCTTTATATTTTATTGTGAAATATTACATATAGGTATTTTAATTTTCTTATGTTTCTTCAAATTTATTACTTAAATTATGAATATTTCATATTTAATATTTATAGTTTGAACTTTGAATAGTTTAATATAAAATAAATTATCATCTTAAAATTAAGTTTATTTAAAGCCAATATAAAATAAGTATAAATATTATTAGGTATGTATATTTAATATAATTAATAAAGGTGTATTATATTAAAGTAATAATAGTATAATACTAAGATGATTTAAAATAATTAGAGTTATAAAAAATATGTGCACAAGGTAATCGAATTTCGTATAACAAAAATAATGCCAATATTTTTGTAATAATATTATTATTTATTAATATTTTTTTAATAATTTATTAATTTATTAATTTATATGCTTACAAACCCAAGCACAGAAAACAATAAAAAAAAAATTTGCCCAGAATCTCAGAGAAACTAAACGTATAATAAGAAGGGAAAAACGATTATGGGAAAAAGGAAAGAATAAAACAGATTGAGGACAACAGAACGAACCCGAAACTCTTCTTCAAACAAACAAAAGAATTAAAAACGGGGTATAACCCCAGAACAGAGATAATGAGAGAAGAAAATGGAGAACTTGTAACAGAAGGAGAAGAAATTGCAAAACAATTTGGGAAAGTGTTTGAGGAACTACTCAACCCACAAACGCACCAAGACCATACGCAAATTGAGTACTATACAGCAGAACCTGAAGACGTAGAGCCAACGGACGACGAAGTTAGAATGACCATAAACACACTTAAAAACAATAAATCGCCAGGTGAAGATGGCTTAGCTGCAGAACTCTTAAAGTATGATGGTGAGGAATTAATAAGTGAAGTAGGAAAATTAATCAGAGATGTATGGCATAAAGAAGAAATACCAAAAGAATGGCAACTAGCAATAATCTGTCCAATTTATAAAAAGGGAGACAGATCAAACTACCATAATTACCGAGGAATATCGTTACTAAATACAATGTACAAAGTATTGTCAGGTCTCATACTAAACAGAATAAAACCTTACATAAAAGATATCATTGGAGACTACCAATGTGCTTTTATGAGTGGTAAATCCACCATAGATCACATCTTCGCTGTTAAACAACTAGTTGAGAAACATTATGAATTTGACAATGATCTACATCTACTATTTATTGACTATAAACAGGCTTATGATTCAATTAATAGAAAAGTACTATGGGACACACTTATAGCCTTGGGGATACCAGCTAAGATGGTGAAAATGATAAAATTATGTAGGAATAAAACTAGATGTAAAGTTAGATTCAATCAACATATATCTGATGAATTTGAAGTTAAGACTGGACTTCGACAGGGAGATGCCCTATCCCCAATACTCTTTAATATAGCATTAGAAATGGTAGTTAGAAAAACTCAGAAAAAATTTGGTGGGGTAAACTTGGGAGAGAATAGAAGACAATGCGGAGTACTAGCGTACGCAGATGATATTATCATATTGGGATCAGACAAGAAGTCAAAGCAGGAACCAAAAAACTAATAATAAACAGCAAAGACATTGGATTACAAATAAACGAAGGAAAAACCGAATATATGGTAATATCAAGGCGAGAAAATCACGAGGAAAATTTAGAAGTTTTGAATTATAAATTTGAAAGAGTGCAAAACTTTAAATACCTGGGTGTTACAATAAATAGCAAAAATAATAATCACGAAAAAAACTGCAGCAAATAAATGCTATTATGGAGTAACGAGTATACTAAAATCAAAACAGGTATCACTCAAATCAAAAATTACAATATACAAGGTAATTATCAGACCAGTCCTTTTATATGCGTGTGAAACATAGCCAACGACTAAAGGAGACGAAGACAAATTAGCAATACTCGAAAGAAGAATATTAAGAAGAATATTTTGGTCAAAAATAAATAACATGACACAACAATATGAGAAAAGAAATAATATAGAAATACAACAATTATATAAAGAGCCAGACATAGTAACAGTATTAGAAAATAGGAGAATGAAATGAGCCGGTCATGTATGGAGGACAAATGATCTTATGAAAGAGGTTTTAAAATGGAAACCCCAGGGAAAAAGACCACTTGGCAGGCCGAAACAAAGGTGGATTGAAAAAGTGGAGAAGAATTTAGCAGAAATTGGAATACGAAATGGAGAAACAATAGCACAGGACAGAGACAGATGGAAGCAAGTTTGTGTTGCGATAATGGGCCTCAATGGCCTTTAAAAACCGAAGAAGAAGAAGAAGAAGAAGAAGAAGAAGAAGAAGAAGAAGAAGA
>JAIUCT010000024.1:1736746-1780112 GCA_021307375.1 Tetraneura akinire
ATAATAATAATAATAATAATAATAATAATAATAATAATAATAATAATGTAATATTAATATTATTTAATATTATTTATCAGATTATTATATAGTATAATTTAACAATTTATAATTAGTATAATATGTAGGTAAGTAACTGTACTCGAGCCATTTGGACGTTTATATAAATAATAATAATAATAAATAAATTAATATACAAGTATAATAAATTGTATATAACGTATCGAATTTCGACATGGCTGGTCCAACAGTATATTTCGTCAATTTCCTGCCAGTCTTACGTTACACATAATCATAATATTATGTTTCAAAATATTGTTAATATCGCTATATGTATTATTAATTTAGAGTGTCGTATGGAACTTAATATATAGGTTAAAATGAATATTTCAAACGCACAAGCGCATACGACTATTTATGATAGTTACACTTTTAAATTTCCAACTACAACCCCTAGCCTCTACGGTATTATGCAATTAATCAATAGTATATAGCTGCCGTACGTTTTTAATCTAGGTAGGTAGGTACTAAAAATGTTTTGTTCGCCACTCGCTATGGCAAAACAAACGGTAATTAATTCAGTTTATAATAATTATTCATTAAAAACACATATAGAGATAGGCATGAAAAAATGTGCAGAGATTAAAATCAATCGTAAATCGGACGTATAAAAAATATTTTAACTGTCGGAATTTTTTGGATAAAAAAATGTTATCATACAATTAATATTGTCCGTCTCTCGCACGTATAAATCAAGTAAATCATCATCGAACAATCAAAGTTATATTATAATAAATAAATAAATAATAAAAAAAAAAAATTCGTTGAATAATTTGTATATTTAATATAATATAAGATATAACATACCTTGATATGCAAAAAATCTTTAATATCAAATGTGATTGCACAACCCTGTATTGGCGAGTCATCATCCTTCTTACCGTCGAATGCGACATTCGTACGAACGGCAAACGCCACCGGTTTTGTCTAAAATACAGATAAACAACATGATAAATTGATAAACAACGATAAATTATTATTATTGTTGAATCACATTATGAAAATCTATTTGGAATATAAGATATTAGATAATAACTCACGGAGGTTATAATTATAGTAGTTATAATTTATAATTACTGATAAATATAATGTTTTAATTACAGTTATTAATAATATATATATTTTCAGAATAAAATTTTAATAATTTATTAAAAAGAAAACGATATAATTTAATTTTAATTTGATTATTATTGCGTAAAACCGTTTTCGAACGTTAATTATTATTTATAAATGGAAATGTCAAAATTAGTTTCCGAGCTGGAATCACAAGAAAACTTTTATTATTATTCGTTAGAATAATTAAAAAAAAAAAATAATTTACCGAACTTCCAATATAGACACTTACACGACTGTTAAGTAGTTGTGTACGAGCTCTGTGCTCATTTTCGCGCCGCAGCGCTTCTTTTTCAATGCCCAGAGACAGGTCCGCTGTATTTGTTATAACGTCCGAATCTTCGGATCCCTGAAACATAACATTAAATATTTCAATTATTATTTAATTATCTATAATAACGTTTTAAATATAATTTAATTGGGAAAGTGGGAAATACTTGTCGTTATCACCACTACGTTGATATTATGTAATATTATTATACGTAATATTACAATAATATAATTAGGATATATACGCAAATACAAGAATAATTTTATTAACAAAACAGGCGACGGTGTTATATTTTGTATATTACGCTGTTTACCAAGTATAATTTACACGTCGCGTGTAATCTTATCTGATGTGTAATAAAATGGGAAAATAATTGATTAAATATTCAAATTTCAAACGCAGGTATAATTGCTAAAGATATTAGTATTTTATTTTGTTTTTAATTTATACGTCGAACAACTTGAACACACAATATTTAGGAAACGTAAGTTTGTATATTATATTTTATTAAAAATTATAATTTTCAAATTACTTTTAATGGTTTAGTTCATAAATAATTATTTTGAGCTGTTAAAGCAAGTGGACGATAAATTCGATACAATTTTGTCATAGGTATTATTATTAAAATTATAATATCCAAATTAAAATAAATATATCATAATATGTTTTTATATATTATATTATGTATTTGTAGGTAAAGTTACTTGTATTTAATTCGTATAAATTGGATATTAAATATATATCTATAATTTTACTTATTGTATTGTAATTTAAAATATTTTTGAGGTTCTAAACATTAATTTTAAATATCAGACTATTATAATAAAATATACGAGAATATATTGAATGAGATACGCATGTATTATATTATATTTTAAAGTTTTTGTTTTTACATAGATATCTATATTATATTATAAATTAATTAAATAAAAATAATCAATGTAAATTATCAATTATGCCGATTGATATCTATTTTTTTTTTTTCTACGTATTTATATGATTTATACCATTATTAATGATTTCAATTACTGATATAATAATATATTAGTATGCAAATTATATTACTATATTAGTCATATTTATAATAATACTATAGCTATATGAATTATTAAAATATATACCTAATTGGTGACGACTATTGGACATAGCCACATAGGAATTCTACAACATAATAATATTGATATATTTGAAGTTTAATTAACATTAATTAATTATATAAAGCTTTAATATTTCATATTTACTGGGTGTTAATAAAGTATTTACTATAAAAACTACTAAATAATTACCTATGTATCTAGGTCAATTCAACGTATTTGTATACTATTTCTGATATTTTATACCGAGAAATTATGGCGCTATTCATATTTGTTATAACTTATAATTGATATTTAAAATAAAAATAACGTATTAACCGAACAGGACAAGTTTTCAATTATTATTAAAATACGTATACGCGTATACTCAGAAATGTGTACACGAGTATACGTGTAATTAAAGTTTATTTTACTAAACCGTTGTATTGTAGTGAAATGTATGCCATAAACATAATAATTTGGATAGGATTTTTGGAAAGGAAACTTGAATATTTTCCCCTTTAAAACTTTATTTCGTTCAATGGTCATATTTCAACCTATATATATATATATATATATATATATATATGACACCCATTTCGTCTTTATTCGAATATATACAGACTTTCCTCTCCTAAATAATATTTTATTATTGTTACGATTTATGTATTATTAGAGGAATTTCGTAGAACGTTGTTTATAAATTGATTTTAATATATTGTATATAGGTACCGTTTAATTTATTATATTGTTCCAAATAATATATATATATATATATATTTTTAGTACAACAAATTAATGTCAGGCACAATGCAATTATTATTATAATTGTTTTATTTTGAAAATAAACGCAATTATTATATTTACGGTTCCCTACAGTTTTCGTAATATATTTTTGTAATTTACAAAAATTACAGATTAAAAAATAACTTTTTTCTACAATATAATTTAATACAATAATATCTAATAATAATAGAATAATTATAATTAATATGATGTATACACGTCATATTATCGTATTTATAATATGAAAATTTAAAAATATATATTTGAATATTTTATCATAATTCTACTTAAACTATATAATAGTGGCATTGGATATACCCTATACCTGTATAATGCCCACTTTGTAAATAATCAATAACTATAGTTTATTTCAAATATTTATAATGTATATATAAGTATATAATAGGCGACTAATATTATGTCTAATTTTATACATACTTACCTATGATTTGATAAAATTTAAAAAAAAATATATATATAAAACTACTACTATCTATTTTAATCGTAAACAATTATATAAGACATAACTTATTATGTCTATATTACACATTACGACTTTATGGAATACTATCGATTTACTATAAATATAATATATGAAGTTTATAAATTATTTATAATAACAACAACATACAAGATATTAAATGTTTGATAGATTATTATTTTGTTGTTAAACGGATAAATTACCTTTGGCTTTAAATTAAATAATATATACATCCATATAATAATTTTCATGAAAAATCACCGAAGTTTTAGTCGAGCGTTATGATGTTTAACGAATCATGATATAAGATATTCATTGTTTTCATAACTGAGTCGATCGTGTTTCCTATAGTTTTCTAATAACTTTGTATATTTAGGACAGACGTCCGACTAATATCAGCAAAATCTTGACTTATATTTCAAGATGATAGAGATTATAGAGATTGACCGATTTGGTTGGTTTTAAATTACAAACACGTTGTATCAGTTTCTTAGGTTTTCTATAGGGATTTATATTATATTCCGACCGTTCAGAAATTTGATCCAGTAGATTAAAACAATAAAATAAATAAAAGTTCTATAAACAATTCTACACATACATCTTATACTTATATTATATTCTATAATCTCACACATTACACGTATCCCGTACATATAACAGTGGTTTAATTGAACAAATAAGTATATACAAAATAAAAACACCAACTTCTAATACTGTCTATAGTCTATTAACTGCTAATAAAACAAAAACAGGAAAATAGAAATAAAGATTACAAGAACAATTTTGTTTTTTTATAAATTGTATGGCATAGTTTAAGAATTAAACAATTATTAATATACGAATAGTTAAAATATTTTATTTTATTATTTATTTTATATTTTATTTATATTACATAATATTTATAATGTGATAATTGAGTAATACAATATAATTGCACTTGACTATGCCCGGAAATTGTCCTAAATAGTTTAATCTAACGTCACGGACTCACGGTACACTTAATCAGAACAAGTGAACAATAATATGTAATATAATATTATTGTTCATTAACAATCACTTAATCGTTAAATACAAAAATGTCTCGAGTTTAAAATTTTCAGGTAAGATACAAAGCATTATATGTTTGGTTAAAAATTGAATTACAAATTGTTTGATATGAAATAATATATGATCAGACATGACATATATGTTTCTACACTCACTTAAAGAAATACAATAAAAATGTAGGTAGGTACCTCTGAAGGTTTTTAAGGATGTGAACAAGTTACATTTATGCAACAAATTACTAAACAAAATAAGGAAATAATGTTATTTTATAAATAGGCAATTTTAATATAAAAAAAAATCAAAATAACAAAAGCAATGGAAGGGATACAGGTGAAAAGAGAATAGTGTTGAAGTTATCGTGAAATATTGAAATCGAATTTGTTGAATTTCAGTTTTCGTAAAAAAATGCCGTTTTTCGTCATTTTTTGGTCTTTTTCCTATTGCATAGGTTTGGTTAATTTTGAGAAATTCAATTACCTAAATAAAGTACCAACTACATCCACTTTCCAACCGGAAACATATGCAATTCGTAAAAATCGGAGGATTATTTCGGGTAGAAAAAATGTCTCCAGACATAAAAGAAAGTAGAAAAAAAATGACACACATCATTGTAAAACCAATTCATTTTTCTCTTCTCTGAAATTCTAAAATATTACACGAGACAAATGATTTTATAATAACCTAGTTATGAATTAAAAATATTTTATTTTATGTAAATTTAAAATTTATATTGTACATTATACGTTTTATTGTAATTGTAGGCATATTTATCTTTATTATTATGTTCCATTTTGTGTTGTATTAACTGTCTCAGTTTGTAGCAAAAATATTCTATTCTAAAATGATTGCAAAACCGGTTCAGGAATATATTTTGCTTCAAATATTTTCTTTTTCTTTCAAAGATTGGTAAGCTTGAAATACAATCTAGTATTTATGGAAACTTTATGTGCATTATATTGACTTGAAATGGTATGATATTATTTCGTCCATAAACTCACTTACTTCAATAATTCCAAATTGATCTGATGCATTTTAAATAATGATAGGTACTTAGAAATTAAAAAATTTTCGGTTGTATTATGTTGGATCCATTCATTTTTCCAACCCAATTTGCATGTTTTTACCCTTCAACTTTTGTTTGTTTAATAATATTTCTTTTATATTTTTCATTATTAATAACGGCCATTTTTTTTTAAGAGGACAAATACACACGTCAATATGTCATGTGTACTTACGTTTTAAACATTTATACACGACTATAGTGAAACGACTAACAAAGTTATGAACAACATAATATTTTATAAGCGGGTTATAAACACATTATTTCTATAACAAAATAATATTTATTTACTGATAATAAGTTTTATATACATTAAATATAATAAATAGTTTATGTTTACCAATAAAGTTATAAAAATTATATTCGGTAATTCATTCACTCGGTGTTTTTTTTAATTAACATACTTTTACAAGTAACTTTCAACTTTTAACTAAAAATTATATAATTTAATTTAAATTAATTATTGAATTATATATATTATAAAATTGTATGTACATAATGTCTATGTATAAACAGTTAAATAATTTTAATCGTCCATCGTAATAAGTAACAGTTGATTTTCCAATATTTTTTTTTCTTTAAGGAAATATACGAAATTGGTTTTGTTATTTTAACGAATCAATGGCTCGGAATGCACATACCGATATAATATTAATTATTAAAATTCGATTTAGGTCTTAGTAAAAAGCATAAAATTTCGAGAATGAATAATAATATTATTATTGAATAGGTGTGAACGAAACGAAATACCTAATCTAACTAGTAATTACTATTATACTATAGAATAAAAAGCAAATTAATTAATTAATAATAATAATAAATACAGGTCTATACATATTACTCGTATACTTATATATACTCGTATATGACATATGTATGTAATTATTGTTAAACATTTTTCGTTCTATTACTGTAGTACTTGGTATTTTTTAATAACAATTACATTAATTAAATTCTAATTTTATTTCTTAAGCCTATGAATTAAAAAAAATTGAGTTATTAAAGAAGCAAATTCGTAATCTCTATTCCTATAAATGCATACGCAATTAAAATTAAATTTAAACGTATATATACTTAAAATTTTTATTTTTTGATATAGGTACTATTATTATTTTAATAACATCGAAATACAAAACCTGGTATGTCGCAAGTAGTATTTACTCGTATATTGTATAACCAATAATGTAGATTTTTTTTCAGAAGTGATATTTCGACTACACGAGTTACTTATATATTATAGTAATATTGTAATATTTTCTTATATTATTTTATATAATATACCAACACACACACTTTGCTAAAACCTAAAATTATACGTATCTAGGGTCTTTATATGATCCTAACACTCTCTTCCTGGTATATGGGTAACTAGGTAAAGATTTCGTAAGAAAATCCACGGTATAAATATGTCAGAAAAAGGTTTTGATTTTGGATTATGAAAGCTATAATGATTGTATTGTATATACCCTCGTATATTATAAGGAAATTTAAAATACTAATCACATTATTCATTAATATATTATGTAAATGGTTTAATATAAACTTAAAATCGCAATCAATAAATAAAATGATTATTTTTTTTTTTTTAAATATATTTTTACTTTTTTGTTTATTTAAAAAAATATATACCTATATTGGTTATACTAAAATATAGATAATATATAAAAAAACATGATATAACAATAATAATATAATTAATTAGATAATAGATAATTAGATTTTTAGATATAAGCAACTAAACTATCAAGGTCTGACTGAAAAAGATAATAGTCAGAAATAGAATTTATACTTTATATATAAGTTTATAATTTTATATCATCGACATACCTGTATGAGTTTTGCGTGGCGAAGTACAGAAGAGGTAGAATTTACTAACTGCAGTACAAATAGGAGAGGAAAAAGCACCGCGCCTTGAGGAATACCTGATAATAATCGGATCAAGATCAAATACTTTGGAATACTCTGTATAAATTTCATCGACTATTATTGTGAAAGGAATTAAAAATAACAAAGGTAAGGACAAGGTTTCAAGTGGTGGTCGGACGATCAGGACGAAACCGTGTTATTCGTCAATGAGAATATGGTTTATAAAGGAATGAATTAAAAGAGATTTAAGGACAACAGATTCAAACACCTTAGATAGATGTAGGAGGATGTACCTAATAGAGCGGTAGTTGGAGGCATATTTAGGATCATTAGATTTAAGGTTAGGTTGGGCGGAGTTATGGAGCCGATTTTGAGAGCGGTTATAATTAGATAGTTTTACTAGTATTACACTTGTAATATAGTTTTTTTTTTTATAAATCTATTAATTTAAAAGCATATTATATTTCAATTTTTTAATTTTTTGTATAAGTATGATATAAGTGTGAAAGTACATTAAATTTCAGTTTTACGTATAATATAATATTATGTCATTTGATGTTTATCAGTGTTTTGTTACTATATATCTATATCCGTATAACATATATTGGTTATCTACGGATATATTATGCAAATATTAAATTAATAGAATTAAGATTACTAACTTAGTTATTAGTTATAATTTTTGTTTAATTATAGTATGATTTTCGTTAATATTGGAATTATTATAATTATTATATTTTCTGAATAAAACGTATCTAAATATTATTATTATATAAAAAACAGATGATGTGAAAAGGATTATGTTAACGGAAGTATAGACGTATAGTACTGTGTTATAGTTGAGATTTACTCGTATATATAAGATTCTGAACAAAGCGAATTCACATATGAATGTATTATACTAACAATAATATTATTATGATGATAATGATAATTAATAAATTAGTGATAAATATTTTGATATATGTAATAAAATGCAACCTATATAGTATATTCCATAGACATAATAATACATAAATATCAAAGTAAAGTTACGAAATGTTATCTCGTACGTAAAATATTGACGTGAATACTCAATAATATATTCATATTTTTATTTTTTTAATTATTTATAAATTATAAAATAATTAAATCGGATTCGTAATTCGTAAAAATTATAGGCGAATTTTACCTACCATTATTTCGTGATTATTGATATTATGTAAAAGGAAACAATTTAGAAATGAAAAAAATATGACCTAAATAAAATATTATCCTGGTAAAACTCTAATAACATACTAATTTATGGGTACTAGACCATTTTTACTACTATCAAATGTAAAATCAATATACAATACTCGTATTACATTCCTCACTCCGCACAGATAAAAAAAAAAAAAATTCGAAATAATTAATTTGGTATTTGATGAAATAATCGTCCTTTGTTTCTATACACGCGTATAGGTTTTATATAGTTACATTATGAATTTATATAAAACGATGGGTAGACAAAAATATATTAAATTAGTTTACCTACACAGAATTCTAAATAGACTCTTTCTAGTTTATCAGTATAGAATAATTATTATTATTATTATAATCATATTATCGTGTACATCGCATGTCGTTCTTTTGTTTTTGCACACACGAGTACGTTATGAACGCATTATAAATTATAATGTTATTATAATAGATAAAAATTATTATATAATGTTCTTTTTGATAATATATTCATATATAATATTATGTATGTATGTGTGCCAGTGTCTAGCAAAGAATTAGATCGATACAACTGGTATATAATTATAATAATATATCATAAAATACATATTATTTTCCAAAGTTTTTAACGCTTACGCTTTGCAGTTTGAAAAACAATTTTTCGAAATTAAATTATAATTATTTTATTACGCGATTCAATGGAACAGTATACAATAATTATAATATAATTATATTACGTAACAACTAACAATACAATGCTCAACATTTAACACTGATAATCCGCAATGCGCTAAAGCGCTATTCAATGACATATACCTATTATTATATTATATTTTGTTAATTTTTACCTACGTATTATTGAAAGGCGGATAAGTGTAGTTTATACAATCGTTTCCGAGTGTATTTATATAAAATGTGATAAAAGTGTTTAAATAGTTTTTTAAAATAATATACATGTTATATTATAATATTGAAACATCGTTTATATACGAAAAACGAAATATAATAATATGTATTTTATGACCAAAAATTTATTGCAGAATTTTGTTGGTTTATGAAAAAATTTGACGTATTTCAAAGCTTGCAGAAATACATTTTAAAAATCAACACGAGAGAAATAAATAAGAAACTATGTCTTTTCAGTATCCATAATCCATCCGACACAAAAGATATATAGTAGGTACCTAATAATTATAATATAGATTGATCGTATATTTGCTGATTTGATTTTTGAAAATATAAGAACGATTGATTAATATACACAATAATACTATATTTTCATTAAATTACTCGTTTATGAATGAACGGAATATTTATTGAATTTTTATGGTGTGTGTGTGTGTGTAATATATTCTTGTGTATATTATTTTTGTTTTAATGAACTAATGATTTCAAATAAATTGAATAATTTATATTTCGGAAATTTTTTTTCTTTCAAAATCAAGTATATTTGTGTCATATATTTTAATACTGGTATATAAACATTTCTAATTTGCAGGTTTTTACTTTTCATTCAAACAAAATATAATATATTACATTTTTTTTTTTTTTCATTATAGGTATATTAATTATACCTACTCGTGTAATTTTATAAAAGTATGATTCTGATGATTACATAAAATATGAGATATGACAGTACTGATGATATAAAAAAAACATGGGCAGTCATTTTGAACTTTTTCGATATATGAACGATATATAAAAATATAATATTATATATAGACATTGAGTGTAAAATGGGTATACTAATAAGAAAATAATAATAATAAAACGTAATGTCTACAAACCAATCGAATAGCATATTTTTATTATACGTATACGACGTACTGCTCTATAAATTATAATATATACCTATACCCTCTTTCGAAATATCTGACTTTACTACTTTAGCGTTAAATGTAAAACGATATACCCAACACGCTAACAAATATTAGTTCAAAGAAACACTGTTGTATATCTTGTATATTATATGTATATACTATATATATAATATATATGACGTGCATGCCTTTGAAGAATATTTGCTTCTTCAAAATATCGTTATTTGCGTACCTAACCAAACAACAAACGTTCGGGCTCGGAGTTTGTATAATAATTATTAGTGAATGCACACATACAAAAACACATTTTACTCCAAAGAAATACTTATTTAAATGACGTAAGAATAACGATTCCATATTTGAAATGATTCGACGAATAATAATTGTGTTGTGCTCGTCAAAAACGAGAACATATCTCGGCCACGATATAAATAATATACAATTTATACAGGTATATTTTTATTAAAATTATAAACACCGAATAATAATCCTATGTTGAAAAAACGGGCAGAAAAATATTGACACGCGAAATCGAACGATAGTGTACTTGGAAATGAATCGTTAAAAATTCAAAAGTATACGTTGTATATTTACGATATACCTATTCGAAATACTTCGAATTTTCGCGGTTTCGCAAGAGTGGCAATACATTTTTGTGATTCGTTCCAATACAGATTTTATGTCGGTATAAGTGGTGACGTGTGTATAATAATATTATAATATATTTATATTGTATATTATATTTTTGTACAATAGTACAATACACACGTATATTAGGTTTTAGGTATCTACTACGACCTAGGTAATAGTATGTATAAGTGTATCATTAGGTACATGTATCACGACGAAAGCTATACTTTTTTTTATGGATAGAGAATATTTATAAAGTCCCCGACACGTTTTGTGTTACGTCGCGGTATCTAAATCGGAATCTCGACTGAAACACGAGTATATGAAAACGTAGAGAATTTCAAATGTTTTCGAATTAAAAAAATAATATCGAAGGCTCAGGACTATACGCAGAGGTAGACCGACACAGCACCGGTAGAAATATTATAAATTATAATACGGACTTGGGTCTTGTTTTAAGATGACGGGTATTCCACTGCAATCGCGATATAATTCGGTATAATATAATAATATTATGGTTGATAATATAAATCTGGTACATTATTAGATACGAATGTATATACCTGTATTGCAGTGGACGAGCGGTGGTTATACGCGGCCTATACGAGAAAAACGTTGATACGACGAGTTGGTACATAAAAGCGTCAGTTGATAAGCACCTACGGAGTTTATATTAGATACGAGGTTATCGTATTCGAATATCTGACAGGTAACGTTATAGGTTACCGCGAACATGTTATATATATAGGCGAAACCGGACGACAATGCTTTTTGCGTGAGATCGGCGGTATAATTAGGTAGCGATGTCCGTCCTGAGGGATGGAAACGTCCCACGAGAATTACCATATAAAAAAAAAACTACCTATAGCTATAGGTATAATATGTATATTTATTTAGGTAAGTATATATAATATAATTTGTATGCGTACAATCTCGTTTGGTTTGCACGTACATGATGGGGAGAGGGGAAAAAGGATTTTAATTTACTGAAAAAGCAACTTCCCTCCCCACCAATTCGGAATACGTATTGTGCTTATGCCCCCCCCCCCGGACGAGTATGGTTTTGTCCAGCACGTACATAATATTAACATATTATACAAACAACGACGATATGAATATTATAATGCGTATAGCTTTGTTATATTATCTATAGGCATAATATAGTTAAACACGAGGATAGTTGTATTATTATATAAATGAGCTATACAAAGTTAGGTTAAAGCAAAGTTAACCTAACCTAACCTATTTAACGTATGAGTGTACAATATAACAACCACAACAACCACAACAACAACCACAACAACTAATCGGGCGTGCGACAAGAACGAACCTATATATATTATGTGACGACGGCCTATTACCTATAATATTATAATGGTACCTATATACCTATATATACCTACGCGACGTGTTCGCCCCCGGACTTACCTCGCTGCGGCGATCGGGAATCTTCTTTGTCGTACCCGTTTCTGTGGTAAGCGCATACGCCAATGCGGACGAGCGTCGTCGCAAGTAGAGTTAACGGCGATAACAATTCGACGGCGGTATCGTTTGCAGACGAGCGACGTATTCGTAGCGATAATTCGGAGAAACATATATGAAAAAAAGAATGGAACAAAAAAAAAAAAAAACACGAAAATATAATAATTGTATTACTTACGAAGACGCGTTAAATTTAACAATAATAATCATTGTGCGTATAATATATTTATAATGTAATAATTTTATAATATGTTAAAAAAAAAAAAAAAAATAGAAAAAATAATTACGAGTATGCAATACGGTCATACGTACATAACCTATATAAATTAATAATTGTAAATATATATTATTATATAATAATGCGATAATATATATTTTTCTTTTATTTCCACGTAATTATTATTATTATTATTATTAGTATAGTAGGTAGTAGTAGTACTATTTTATGTAATTATTAATAAAATATAAAAATAACAATATCATAACAACAATATAACAACAACAATAATAATAATACGTTTAATAAATATATATATTATTTATATATATATATAATATACAATATACAATATATTATGATATATAGGTATATATATATATGGTATTGTACGGTATCACGTCGAAGTCATATGCGAGTGTGTTCCGGCGTCAGTGCCGGCGGTGTCTGTGGACGACGGATGCGGTGGTGGTGCCGGGGGGAATTTCGTGGTTCGGTTTGGGTGGGGACAGGGGGATACGCCGTGTGTATTCTTGGTGGGCGAGCGAGGCACGGAGGGACGGAGACGACACGACCGCGTATAGCCGAGAAAGCGTGGTGTAAAAAACTGCTGCGGCGGCGACCGAACGGAGCTGCTAGCTGCTATACGGGCGGCCGGCGCGTAGAGAGCGAGCGAGACGGAAAGCTGTACACGCAGAAAGACGGCGGCGGTTTAAGTGCGTGTGCTTTGGACGTGCGCACGCGCGCCCGTTTGCGTGCGTGCGCGCGAGCTCGCACCGTCCCTGGCCGTGGGTTGGTGATGGTCAGCGGTGCGGCGCGGCGTGACGGGCGGGCGGACGGAGGTCCCGTTGAAAAATATATTAATGAAACTCTATTAAATCAATAAAACAGAAATAGACGGGCATAGTGACTGTAGCGCAAGGGTATTGTGTGTTAACTGGCGCGCGGTGGCGAAATCACGCGCGTCCGAAGGGGGGTAGCTCCCGGGGGCGAACCGGAGCGCCATCTGACGGGGCGCGCGCGGAATTCGCGACCGCCGGCACTTTCGTCGTCGGCGGCGGGGCGCCGGCCGGGGTAGTAGACGACATTCGTACTATTAGCCGGCGACGGAAAGTTTGGCACTAGTGACGGCACTGGGCCGCGGGACGGCTGCACTAGTTTATTTTATATATTATGTAGCATGTAGGCGCAGAATGGACGACGGTGAGTTTGTATAAAACATCGTAATATTGTTGGCGTGCGTGTGAGGCAGAGGGCCGCGGACAGCTTTTTGTTCCGACGCGACGTCCGCGGCGACGATACGCACCACACGCACGCCGGCGACTAGTCGGCACCAGCGCCATCGGCCTGTCGTCCCTCTCTGCCACGATTCAGCCGCGACAATAACGTTTTTCCGTTCAACGCCCGCTCGACGATCGTCTTCCCCGATCACTCTCTCTCACTCACTATCACTGACACCCTCTCTCTTTTTTTTTTGTTTCTCTCATTCTCTCTTACACTTTTTGTTTTATGTTTTATGTTTTTATGTTTTTACATTTTCCGGTTCGCGCGCGTACGTCTTGCTCACCGGCGACACAAAACGACGTTTTCCACTTCGTTTAGTTAATTTTTATATAATACTAATAAATTAATAACAATAATAAAATTAATTTTAATTCATAAATTTCATCTCCATCCACTCCCGAACTCCTGTTTTGCTATTATGTCACCCACCATAGTACCATACCATTAGGTAATTCTATAAAACTGTCGGGAGGAGAGAAAAAGTTTTAAGTTTTTTCCGCCACGATGAAGCACGAGAAAATTATCACATTATAATTATTATTATTATTAATTTATAATTATTATAATTAATACGTTATTATTAACGTTTTAATTTATTTGTTTTTTACTCAAACGTAAAATCATTTGCGACAGGTAGTGCTAAAATTGTCATATAGGCACTATAGTAGTTAAAACCTTAATTATTATTTTTTTATATGTCTCAACGAAAGATATAATTTTTTTAAAACAAACTATTATATGACCTAACAGTATACAGTGACGTATTTATAAGGAATAGTATGGGGGATAAATCCTCCTTGGCCACTTTTTTAAAGCGATATTTTTTATTAGATATAATTGTTTTTTACCTACCTGTATATCATTTTTTTATGTCAATTTAATATTTGTCGATACGTAGGCATCTCACCTTTAAAAAATTGATGATGGTTATATAAGGATGTAGTAGCATATTATTCCAAGAGTTAAAACCTATTTCGGAGAATGCTTTTTATTTTTGACTAACATTTAAATTAAATATTCGACACCTGGAACATAATGTTTAATGCATATAATATTATATGTATATTATGTTAAATTACTTTAGGACTATATTCCAGCCAATTGTAGTCATTATACTAATTATTTTTATTAAAACTTCTATTAATTCCTTCTATTTTAGTGCGTTGATATAGTTTTAATCATAGGCGCAACTAGAGCCTAAATATTGGGGGTGCTAAAATTATGTACCTAACAAAAAATAAACCGTGCCCCTACACCATCAAGTGCCAATTATTTATGTCTTTATGAATCACTATTACAATTCTAATTAAACATATTTTATTATCCTAATAAGTAGACATTTACAATTTATATTTTTTCTAAGTTTCATGCAGTATTATCAATTTATTATATTCAATATTCATAGATTACAATATTATAAGACATTTGAACAAAATAGTTCTAAATAAAACTTTAAAACTTAAAATTGACAGTATTTTACTGTAATTATTATAATAAGACCTAAAGAAAACAAGGGGTGCTAAATATTAACTCAGGGGTGCTAAAGACCCTCTTGCGCCCCCCTAGTTGCGCCTATGGTTTTAATATTGGTTGAATATTGGTCCTTTCATTATTCTATCTTTACGTTCTAACTGATTTAGTGATTTGTTATTTATTCGTAGGGGCAGAGGCAGGAAGTGCATAAAGCACGACCTTCACTCATTTAATTCTTAATGCTTTTCAAGTTCAAATTTGATTTTATTAATTCCCCCCTCCCTCCAAAAAAATCAATTATTATACTATTTTTTAATAATTATAATATCTATACGAATATAATAGGTATCAAAATCAATCCGTGTACATTTTGACATGGGCCACATTGTGATGAGTTGTGACATAAATTATAATACGAGTATTCGTTATTTTAATGGCGTTTGAACGCAGATTTAATAATAATAATATTATATTTTTTTTTATATAGCTCAAATTACATTACGTCAATCTGTTGATTAAATCAGGCACACGGTTTGCATATTATTTTTATTTCTACGATATAGATGATAAAATTCCTTTTCAATATTTTGTTTAACGTGATTTACCAACTGATTAATTTCGATTCGGAAAATAAATACGAACAAAAGCAAGGGAAGGGATACTCCTGCCGCAGGGATATAGGTGTACAAATCATAATGTTTAATTTTAATTAGAATTTGAATTCGAAGAAACGATTCGAGTGAAGTTCAATCAGATAATGTAGATATTGATTAATATATTGCCGTTTTTTCGTCATTTTTTTCTAATGCATAGGGTCATTTTTGAGAAATTCGAAAAATGACTTAAAAAGGTACCAACAACATCTACTTTCCAACCGGAAAGGCGGAAACATATGCTAGTCGTGAAAATCGGAGCATTATTTTTGGTAGTAAAAGTGTCTTCAGACATAAAAATAAAAAAAAAAAAACTAAAAATATCAATTTTAAATAGTTATAAAAAAAAATTGATCAATTTTATCAAACATTATATACATAAAAACGAGAATTTTTTGTAGAAAAATTAACTTCCAAAATTTTAGCATATATATAGTAGCTATGTGAACACCTAATAAATTTTTCAAGTGTCTAACTTAAAAATTAGTCGAGTTATCGGGAAATATTGAAATTGAATTCGTCAAAATTTCAGTTTTCGTGAAAAATGCCGTTTTTTCGTCGTTTTTCCACCAGTTAGGGTCAATTTTGAGAAATTCAAAAAATGACCTAAATAAAATACCAATACAACATCCATTTTCTAACCGAAAACGTATATGCTATTCGTGAAATCGGAGCATTATTTCGGATAGGTAGTAAAAGTGTCTTTTCAGACATAAAAAAAAAATCACACATCATTGTAAAACCAATACATTCATCGCTTCGCTCAGAAACTAAAAAAAAAAAAAAAAAAAAAAAAAAAAATGTACACAGATCTTAATAATTATTCAATATTGCGTTAAAATAATTATTATTATAGGTAAAATTGAAATCGTATATAAACTATTGTGTGTTTATTCTCTGACTTGTTATTTTATAGACGCGGAGTTAATTAGTTTTTCCATCGTATAACAATTATTATTATGCGCGTATAAGTTTCGAGTCGGTTATAATATTATATTGTTTTAAACTATTAATTAATGGACTTGGTGAAAATTTGAAATGATAAACGTTTCGTCGGAGGTTGAATTATCTAACAACAATAATACTTTATCATAGAATTTTAACCCTTCCGACGTATACGATCGAGTATGGACAAAATATAATTTTTTTTCGAATATAATATTGTGATGTCTATGCGTGTTATGGGAGACAAACTTATTTATTATCCGTATTCCAAGTAGAAAAAATTTTTAAAAATTTTTGAATTATATATTTTATTTATATTATTAATTTCGCATCGAATAGCGGCGATATTTTATCGTCGGTGACGTTCACGGGCAAACGAACAAACTTAATGTGCTTACATATTATTACTTAGGTATTTATAACACACAAGTCTCGACTATAATAATTATTAAGTCTTAATAAAATAATATTATATTATGCACCGGTAATAAACTGACAGACGATATTTAAATTTGTGTGTGTATGTACTCGTTTATATACCTACTTAATTTGAATCTCGTTAAAATTGTGATTGTGTTTGCGAACAATAAAGACGTTTCTTTATGCACGGTGAAACTATTGCTATACACGTTTATGCAAATTCGAAACTTCCACACAAACAACACGCGTCGTCGTACAATAAAACCGTTGTCTGCACTTACCGCGCTGTATACTGACTCCTGAGTGACTTGTACCGAGTATTTTGTCGGGCGCGACTAAAGTTGTATTACAAAACGTATATATTATGTAATTATATAAACTTATAACGACATGATATTTTAATTATTGTTTTCGAAATAATAATTTTATACGAATATTACAAAATGATTATAACGCGACGTATAATAAATTGCGATTTAACAACGACTACACTGTGTAAATATTATTTTTTAAATTTAAATTTTAAGAACAGTTTGTTTATTTATTTAAAAAAAAAAAAAAAATAAAAAAATCGTTTAATATCATAAATTATATATTAAGGTTTTGTATTTTTTATTTTTTCAAAAAAAGAAAAAAAAAAAGAGTTCAAAAAAAAAAAAAAAAAAAAAAAAAATGGAGTAATAATATTATTATATTAAGGGGAACGGAATAAGGGGTTACATTTTGAAATTTATACACACGGTTTGAATGAAATAGTACAGAATTATAGATGTAGCGAAATCTCAATATTCGTCAAAATATCATTCATTTGAAATCTTTTCGTAGATTTCTCTTTTCAAGATAACTGTTTGGTCGATTTTAATAATTCTTTTTTTTATTAGAAAAATGAGAAAATTCTCCAGGTTGGCTAGTAGCTCGATTTTTCATTTTTTTTTTTGTGTATATAATTTAAAATAATTGAATTGAAAAATGTTAATTTTTTTTAAAAAAAATTCAACATCAAAATATTAATGCGAGTGTATAAAATTCAAAAATTTAGTAACTAGCCACCTTAGAGAATGAATTCCTCTATAAAAAAAAAATTCAAAATCCGTCCAGTGTAGACACCGCGTTTTAGTGTTATTAACATAGGAAGAAAAATCGTTTCCGTTCCCGTTAATGTAATATTTTATACGGATCGATGGCGTATTACATTAAGACTAAGAGATAGTTAAATATCGGTCCTGGCGTAATATACCTAATAAAATTCCGCGTTTTAATTATTTCGCACGTGTTAAATTGCCGTTAAACGCAATTAGCAATATTATCGTTTTGCCATTCACGTGGTTATGAAATATAATATTAACATTGAATATTATAATAATTATTCTCAATTTGACGAAAATCACAATGTTAGCGTTTACAATTATTATTATCATTATTATGGTATACCATTTAATAATATACGTCGTATATACGACCGCGTATCAGAATAAATAATTATTAATTAATGTTTACCTAAAACGGTATATATTGAAGTTTTTGAGAACAAACAAGTCTGGCAAGCCGATATACGTTTGGAAATTTCCCGGTATCAAAATTATGTAAGCAGTAGTTCCGACGGTAAACACGACTATATCCCTAAATGTAATAATAGTACGGTTTTCGCTCTGCAATAATACTTAATATATACATAATATATTATGCAAACTATTATTTATTTAACGGTGTTTAACACGTTTGTGTTCTGTGCTTTTCGTTTTTGTCGGAAACGCCAGAGGATATAATAATAATAATATTATTATTATATAACGTGTGCACGCATATAGGCACGCATATATGGCATACAGGTAAACACTAGGTAGGTACTTAGTGAAATCACCGAACAACGCAGGTGTACGTTTAATAATATCGGTAATAATCGTATATGACTGTTGTAATACGAGTACATATTATATTCGTTAAACGAATTTAAACTTGCGAAAAATTCAGGAAAAAAAAAAGGATTATTATACGGGCATATATTATTCGTATTTATGGTAAATTAAACTCGACTGGAATATTGCAGACATAATATTATTATTATTATTATTATTATTGTTATATTTTGTTCGAGAGAGAATAGTCGATGAGGTAACGGCGCTTTTCTGAAACCAGACGTCCAAAACGAACGCCTCATGGGGCGTGCGACTCGTGCGAGTTTAAAAATAAAGTAAGTATAATATTGAAATATTAATTTTACGATTCTATACGAGTACTTATAATAACGTACGGTTTATTCGTATTTCGTATAATATTTGCGTCGGTTTTTGTAGACGATGGAAATAATATGCAGTAAAAAAACTTATAACTTGGCGAGAGAATTGTATAATGTAAAGTAAATTATATCAAGTTATTCGTTAGAATAATATAATATATTATTATTGTCATTATTATTATTATTATTATTATTATTTTATTTTTTTTTATTATTATTATTAATATTATTATGATTATTATTATTATTTTTATTATTATTTATTATACAGTTCAAAGAGTCGAGAGTATGATTTTCTGTAAATATGAAAATACGAATTAAAATAATTATATTATATAAAAACATAAAACGCACGCACACCATACACGTGTCGTATACGTATAGTATTTTAATATTCGATGTTTAATTTATTAAAACACCAGAGGTAATCATCATTTTTGTTATCGTATTTTAAAAAAAAAATATTATTTCATATGAAATAGCAAAAATCAATATATTTATATATAAATATAAATAAACTCAATATTATAATATGATATACTACGTATACACACCTACGTCTAAGACTGTCTTTATTAATTATTATAATAATCAATTATTATATTAGCTATTATATTACATTTTTATAATATCGGTATATATGGTACACCTCTATGCAACAATATAATATACCTGATGCTCGTAATAATACTAGTAATTCATTTGTTTTTGCCAATAACTTTAAAGATTATACATTTTATGAAAATAATCAGATGTATGAATACATATACATAATATATATTGATATTCTTCACGATATTATTTACGATGTTTAAAAGTATTTATAATTTTGCTTTTTTTACATTTATGAATCATTAAAACGAGGAAAACTGATAAATCCGAACAGGCCATATTTAATATAATGCAGTATAATATTTCGATAACAACAAATCAGCTACACATTTATTTATACGCTCTTATTATGAGTAATGAGTATAACACGAGTAAAGTAATAAAATATTAAACTACGCTCAGATCATCCGTTGGATGAAAATAATTCAAATTAACATAACCATCACGTTATTTAAAAACAATATAATATAAACATATAAAAAGTGAATATGCAAGATTTGAAATTCTGAATTTTTGTTAGAGGAATTTTGAAAAAAAAAAAACAATCGTAGTCGACAAATTACATTCACAATATTTAATAAAAAAAAATATATATATTTTTTTTAAATTTATTAGCTATTGTTCATCATTCGATATAAATTGTTATTTATTATATTCTTAGAATTATTTTTATTTATTTTGAAATGAGATTTTATCTACTTTATTTTATATAAAAATACGACTTTATATACTTTATATGGTAATGTATATACTAATATTATAAACTGTATTGCAAAATACATATATATATTATATATACAAGTATATATATATATATATAATGACAAATAATATAATATTTAATCATAAATTCTTTAATACTGTAATATTTTATCACATTTATTAGTTCAATTAAATTTAATATTTTTAATGTTTTAATAGAGGTCTTAATTTAGTAGCTAATACACTCGTATTATTGTTTTTTGATCGTAAAAATATAATTTTGTAATATTTTGGTAGTCACTATATCATACAATTTAAATTTAAAATGAAGAATTTATCAGAAAATTTTCATAATATCAAATTATTGTCTTTTATTTTTTTGTTTACATATTTTCATAATTAAAATTAAATATATTTACATATTAGGGAAATTTTTAAGTCTGGATCTCTATTTATATAAAATAGATTCGAATTAACTTAATATTAGTTGCCATAAAAATAATAATAAACAATGCTCATCAATTTAGTTATAAGCATCAGGTGTTATGTTTACCGAATTTGAACTGTTTTTTTTTATTAATTATATTAATTTATTACTTGTTCAATGGTCAAAAATAATAATGTATTGACTTTTAAAATCGAATATTATTATTTTATTTAATGGTGATAAGTCATATAAAAATATTATTAAATTTATATTTGTTTTAAAATGTATTACCACCTATATATATATATATATATATATCGGTAACCAAGATATTTAGAATAAGTGAATTTAAATATTCAATATACGGAATTTATTCTGTAGATTATATGAAATATAATTTCAAAAATAAATATTATATTACTAAGAAATGTTGCAAAGATATCAGATTTCAATTTTCAAAATATTCAAAGAATTTATTTAAAAATATATTACATGTTTAAGAATAATTGTTATCACGAACAAAATAAATATCTCATCGATATGCAAAAGTATATTATTTCTATATAATATAATATACATATTACATATTAATATTGTTATTATAATAATAATAGAGGAGTTTTAACTTTGCAGATAAAAAAAAAAAATATAATATTATTATGTATAGGTACTTCATATGATAAAAATAAATACCCGATAAATTGAGTACCTACTATACCTACCTACTCGGAATTTAAGTTCTGCGGTATGATATCTAACCAAATGCTTTTCTGGTAAGGAAATAAGTTTTGAACTGCTTTATCGTATGTCATAATCATAATATTATAACTTATTGATTACCTGTTGTCAACCGTCGTCGGTAGGTAACTATTGAAGGTATACATATTAAAATGTAGCGATTAAATCATTTTACCGTCATAACCTATAGACGATATACAGACACATAATATATGATACATCATTTTATAATATTATCACTAACATATTATTATTATTATTATTCGGAAAATGGCGTGTGTTATTCTTATAAAAATTTATTTTTTGATACTTCACGTATACTGTGGATAGAACAGTATTAAAATTAGGTATACCGTATACCTAAAATATGACGTTTGTTAAATTTTTTCAATACGAAGAGGTAGTTATTATAGGCACAATGTTATTGACAATAACAGAACTATAATAACTAAAATTGATAAAATTATAGCCATCTACATAAATTTCCAAAGTGTAAATTCATAATTTCCATAATAATAAATATACGTGATAGATACATATAACACATTATTATGTAAAAATATTTAAATACGCGTCAATTTGTAATATTAATTAATTGTACCTATATGCGTTATACTTATAATTGTTTTTTAATAGCTTACACGGTTAAAATAATTATTTATAAATTATACGCGATTAATATTCTTCTCTTTAACACGGGTAATAGTGTAATACATTTTTTAATAAGCTATAGGTACGTAATTTTAATACGTATACAATTTTGATTAAATAATAACTTTTTATAAAGTTTACATAAATTGTCTTACACGTATATTATATGAAAATAGTAAAAAGCTTAAAGAAAATAATCGTTATATATTCGTAATTTTAGTGTCTCTTATGATATATTTAATTTCATAAAAATAATATTTCTCAGCAAATGTGATAAAATAAAAATAAAAATATTATAATACGTACAAGATAAAAGTGGTAGTAAGTGTGTGTAAATAATACGATTATAATAGTTACTATAATATCAAAAGCAAAATAGAATATGTTTTGTTTATTAGTGTGTAAATATTATAAATATGATAATACAATATTAATGAAAATTATAAATACATGCAATAATAAAATAACAAATATATACCTACCTATATCACACACCTTACCTATATTATTTTTTTAAATATTAAAATTTACAAAAATTTACAATATTCTAAAAAAAAAAAAAAAAAAATAATAATAATTTTACGATATAATATATAGTTACATAAATGTATTTTTCAAATACTAGACACGCATTCAATTTAAAAGAAAATTCATTTTTTATTACGTGGTAATGATATTTTTATTTCGTACCTAATAATATTAATTATTAGTGATAATAAAACATGGTTTAATGAGCATTAGAACTTTATTAAGAATTAAAATTATTATATTTACCTACATGTTAAAGTAAAAATATTATTAGAATGTAAGAAAATGATAAACAAAATTCAGTTGAAAATATAGACAATAACATTTAACTATAATTTATGTTCTAAGGAAAATATAGAGTGGAAATATAGTTATTCTATGGAATAGAGTGTTATCAATTATTTTTCGAACATGATTGGGAATAATAAAAAAATAAATAAATATTTAAGACAAATATTAAGTACAAGTATAAGGATAAACAGAAATTATTAACTATTTATTAATCAAAACATAATAATTGTTTTTGACATAAATTAAATATAATTAATATATCTTAAAAAATTATTAAATCTTATTTTTAATTTTAATTTAAATAATATATAAAATCCTAATATTTTTTTTTCCAAAACATTTTAAGACACCTAAGATTTAATATAATATTTATTTTATTAACACGTCATACTTACCCGATTAATAATATGTTATGAATTATGATGCATATTGTATTACGTTCTGATCTTATATTCTCTATTATTTAATATACGTAATACAAAATTTTAGGATTTTATTCATAACAAATGTTTTGTACAAAAATTAAATATACTTATAATTTTTGTTTTTTTTTTTATTTGTTTAATTTATTTACATAATATATTTTAAATACACAATATACGTCCTATTTTAATATTATAAAGTTATACTTGTAATACTTACTTTAATTTAAGATCATTAATGTATATTTTTTTTTCATTTACTCAAGTAGGTATACTTAAGTCTAAAATAACGATACGATTAACAGCTTCCTATACATATAAGAATAATTATAAAAAAAATGTAATTAAAATTATCTATTTCGTAACATAAAAATATTATTATATGTAATAATATACGCGCTAAAAATATAATATTACAGTGTGGTGTAAAATGGTGTGGAAATGGTTTTCACAAGTACAAAACGTATAAAATTATTACTTGCGAAAATAGGGAAACATTTCATAATAATAATAATAATATAAAATATAAAAAGCGAAACAAATACAATATTATAATAACTATATGACGAGAAATTTAATATTATAAAATAATTGTAAATGTTTTTCGCGCGTTTGTGTTATAATAAAAATAATATTAAAATCGTATACTAACCTTTCTTATGATAATGAACGTTTTGTTGTGATCTTTTTTGGGTTTCCGAAAATGAGTCATTTCAAACGGGTTTTTAAAATATTAATGTTGGAAAAAAATTAAAAATTTAAAAAAAAAAAATTAAAATAATATCGTAATGGAAAGTAAAGTAAAACTATACACGTCGTTTAAATATTAAATTATTTAAAAAAAAAAAATTTTTATGAATATATTTTAGCGGATATCAGCGGATATGCGAGACCGAGAGAGCACAGACGACTTGTCGTCAGCAGGGACAAACGGAGTTTAGGCGAGTATAAAAATAGATCATCGCATCTGCGATAACGCCGTGTTTATTATTAAGTGGGGGATGCGAGTGGGGATGCCAAACACTATGTAATATGAATTTTTCCACTTTCGCAACTTACCCGTTCGGTATATACCGTGTTTAATAATTATTATTGTTTATACAATTATAATTGTTAATTATAGAATATAATATAAAATTGCGTTTTTTCGTATAAATATTTGGGGGTAAAAATATTACTCTGTTTAATTGATTTTATCTGATCATTTTCCAATTTTCGATTTGGAAATGCGTAAAAAATACGATTTGGTATTACACTATTATAACGTCACGCGCGATTTTTAATCGTTTTAAGAAATGACGTGTGCGCATTATCAAGAAAATAATAAAAAAATATTATCATGTTTTTAGTACGATTTCGAATAATATAGGAAAGAACGGACATTTTCTTTCCGATTTAAAATATAATTAACAGAATCGTCATTTTCATTTATAAATTATTATTATTATTATTAAATATTATATTATGGTGTCAAAACTGCAAAATGTATTTAATCATCGTTTAATTGCGATATTTGTATGTTTTATTTTTATGAAGCCGTACTGCTCTCGTTTGTTTTCTGTGTCGTTCAATCGGTAAGACGACCATCAGCCAAAACTGTATTAAATTAAAATATATTATTATAACGATTTACTGTATGTATACACATGAAAATTAAATATCTGAACAACAATAATAATATTATAATGGTTTCTTCAACGACGACGAAAACAAAATAAATAACCATTCGTTTTAATCGAAAAACAAAATAACAAACACAATATACTTATGTAATATAATTTTTAACGACGACATCGCGATAAATTCGTTTTTCCGGCCATTGAGCCGCACACAGAACTCTGGTTCTGGTATACATATATACCTATAACTTATATAATATAACAATGTAGGCATATATGCTGTAATTTTTGTCGAATCACGATCAATCGTATACGAATAGGGGCTTGCAAATTTACGTAAGTTCACACAATCACGCGAATTGTCCGCGATTTATTTCGACAGTAAACCTATAAATATTATACGTATAGGTGGTTCGTTATAATATTATAATATATTTTTATATTTTAATGGTTTTTCTTTAGGTCTGAAAGAATCGAGAAATGTTCGATCGTACACGTATAAAACGAAAAGTTGTTATTCTCGTGTATACGATTATATTATTAATATTATTATGTTGTATTGTTGTATATTATTGTTATGTACCTATAAAATGGATAGGTCCAAGTAGACGATGCGGGCACGCGGATGGAGCGATTTTCACGAAAATGTGATTTTCGACGTCGTTTTTGCAAAACGAATTTCTCATCGCTCTGTACTGTATACGTATACAGAGCCCATATTATACGTGTGTATACGTATAGTGTACATACGTATAATGTCGTTAGGCCAACGCATAAAAGACTGTAGAACGTGATTGTACAAATACGTATACGGCGCGTAATGTATAAATGTAAATCGAAGAAATAGAAAGAAAGAGAGAAATATATTCATTCAGATCGTCAAAAGTCGGTAAAAACTTTATCTCCATCGTCCGTAGACACAATCCGTATGCGAATTAAATTAAAAAAAAAAAAAAAAATAAGTAAATAAATAAATAAATAAATAAACATCCCCTATATAGCCTTCAGCGGAAATACAAGACGTCGAACCCAAGAAATTTGGTCGAGTCTTGTACGCCTAAACTAAACCCACACGTTTCGTGTACGGTTTATATATAAATCTTAGTTTACTCTTTGTTTTGGACCTATAGGAAAAGCATATAGTCCATGTAGGTAGTAGGCATACCTCTATATATATACTCGTATATTATGTAATTTGTTTCAATTGTTCACGTTTTGATCGTAGAAATTAGTTTCGATAGAAAACAGCTTAGACGATCCATGACGTACCTCGGTGTTCTAAAATGGGAATACACTGTGATTTATTTTTATAATTCCAACAAAATATTATTATAATTCAATATAATATTGTGTTTTTACATTTTCATGATACGTAATAATTATTATATTATGCCCATGTATGAAGTTGACTTGTTTATTTTATAAAATCGATGAAATTCAAAATATACATTTAATTATGGTCTGTTATGCTTATGACGCATATTATATACTACCCAGGGTGAATAAATATTATGGAAATAAAAAATTATTTAAATAATATTATATTGGTGTGTGTATGTTCACCTCAATAATTATTGAAAATTACTCATGTAATAAATACTGTGCATTGGACTCTGTCCACTTGACTGACGTTAATTAATTTTTTTATCTTTTAAAATTGAATTATTATAATTTTTATCCTCATTTTGTTGTACCTAGTTAAAACAATTTGTGGTTTAACTATTTTTTTTTTTTTACTGATAACATTAATTGTATAAAGTTGATAAAATATTCATTTTTATTTTTCTTCGAAGTCATATCTGATGTATTTGTGCAGTTATTAATTTAATATTACACTATTTCATAATGACCATAATTATTAATAAAATTACTAAATATTATGAAAAAAATATTATTTTTTAATTATAATAATTAAATTGGTAAAGAACGATAAAGAAATTACCATAGCTACATAATAGAATTAATTAAATAAAAAAATATACAAATTATTTTTCATGAAAGGAATGTAATAATAAAAAATATATTTGTATATATATATATTAATACCATTATCCATTTCCAATAAAGCTGATCAAAGGGGTGGCCACGTTATTACATACCAAGCAGTTAATACAATTAATATGACACGAGAAAAAGTGGAATAATTATTTGGCCGAAAAGCTACTATAAAATCGTCTTCTCTATAAAGAAACAAATTAACATTTCTATATAATTTTCAAAGTATTATTTTACAAAATTATAAGACATTTTCCAATACATTAGTACATTACTGTATAGATTGAATCTATTAGATTCTCTCAAGTTTTAATCTGTAAAATGTAATAATATATTTTAAATTTTGAGTAGAGCGAAAAAATTAAAATTAAATAATGTAATTAATATCATTACAATATAAGAGCACATGATAATAAAATAAAACTATATAAGTTTCTATGATTTTTCTTGTAGTTTTTCTACTAATTGAAAAAAAAAAGAAAACTATTGAGAAATTCGAAAAATGACTAAATTAAAGTTTCAATAATTAGATAAAATTCCTCGACCTGGCCAATAAGTGAAGTAAACAATTAAGTACTAAAACTAAATACAGTTGCTATAATCAATATAATATACATTTCTAAATGTTTATTATATAATAATTATCGTCAAGAAAAGTGAAAGAATGTAATACACGAGTAGATAGGTACTTACTATAATTATGGAATCAGAATCGGATCAAGATGATGATTGGGAAAATAAGTATAAAGAACAGTGGGAAATAACGAATAAAATGATTACAAAGTATAACTTCTTGAAGTCGAGTGCAAAAAAACTTATTACAAGGATAAAACAGTTAGAAGAAAATAAATTATTTGACGTAACAAAATTATACAATATTATAAATTAATTTTTCCTATTTATTATAATAAATAATATTTAAATAGTTATTAAAGTATTAATATATAAAGTTATATAAAGTATATTTAGTATTATAATATAGATACATCATTATATTAATATATATTATGTATATACCATTTAAATATTTTTTTTTTTTAAATTATTTTTTGACGAAGTAATTTAATAAATTATATGTACCGTACCTATATATTAAAATTAATGAAATTTAGTTTATTTAAATATAAATTCTATCTATATTATTTAGGATGATGAAATCGAAAAACAAAATTGTGTTATCCATAAACTATGGGAAAACTTAAAATCTAAAGAAAAGGAAATCTGTTATGTGTTGGAACAATTCAATAATAACACAAATCGAATAGGAACAGACGTCAAATGTTGTATGAAAAATGAATTCACTTCAGATGAGAACTTCCATGTGAAACAAATGGAGGAAAATTCACGAATTGAACTAGAAATGCTATCTAATAAATTTAAAATTGTATGTGAGAAATTACGTGAAACTAACGATGCGTTCGAAGAGGCAAAAAATATAATTAACGATGATATATTTAATATAGAAAATACAGTAACAAATATGAAAAATTTAATTGAAGCTGAATATAATTCGCAGAAAACAGCGATTCAAATTCAACAATTAATAGACGATAATCGCGTGAAGGACGAAAAAATATGTTTCATGAATAAGAAAATAAAAAAACTTCAACGTGAAAACCAATACAATGTCCAGAAGATTAATAAATTAAAAATAGAGTCACAAGAACGAAAATTAATTAAAGAAAACATTCAATTATTAGAAAACAATTATAATCGATTCAAACAAGAACACAATGATTATTTGTTGTTAGAAAAAAAATTAAACTGCATGTATCAATGTAATTAGAGTCAACCAAACGTATATTTTTGACATTATTTTTTTAAAAATATATAATATGTGAACATGTAAAAAAAATATATTTTAGATTCTGAGCGAAGCGAAGAATGTATTGGTTTCACAATGATGTGTGATTTATTTTGTTTTTATGTCTGAACTCTGAAGACACTTTTACTACCCGAAATAATGCTCCGATTTTCACTAATAGTATATGTTTCCGGTTGGAAAGTGGATGTTGTTGGTACTTTATTTAGGACATTTTTTTTTAATTTCTCAAAATTAAGGTCCTATGTGATAGAAAAACGGCATTTTTCACGAAAATAGAAATTTCGACGAATTCGAAAGTTCGTCGTTTTTTTTAAAAAATTTTCAATAACTTCTCGTTTATTTATATAATTTTTGATAAAATTGGAAATTATGGGCATTCGTTTGAAAATTTTACTGAAGTATACATACATACCAATTAGCATCATATAAAAAAATTTAAAAAATTCCAAATTTTTTTTATAGCTGTTTAAAGTTGATATTTTTAGTTTAAATGAAAGTCTTTAAGTCCATACAAGTATACTTAAAGTATATTCTTCTTATTATTTATCAATATTCAATACTTTTACAATAAAAATAAATAGAAAAGTTAAAAAATTTGGATAATTTTTGAAACTTTTATTGAAGCATACTGCATATACTATCTTTACACCTGTATGTATCCCTTCCCGAGATTTTTATTTTTTGGCTTAGTCCTTGGTATTATTTCTTCTTGTAACTATTATTATAACTATAATAAAATTATTTTTTAAGCACGTATAAGTGTACTTAAAATATTTATAAAATATGTACTTACCATATATATTGTTTGTTATTATAATTGCTTGCATTAGAAAAATACTGAAAATCGTATTTAATGATCAATAAAATTATAAAATGCCAGCCCGTCAATATTTTTATTTGATTTTCTAACCTATACTGTACAGTGTACATAGTATACATTAAAAAGGAATGATATACACTTTTATATTATATTACACGTCGGTGTCATTTAAAACACAACATTCATTTTGACGTTCGTTTCATAGTAAACGTATGCAAATTTAATGATTATTCAATAATAATAATAATAATTATAATAATATTATTTTAATAAATTTTAATGCAATTATTTAATTTTTATAATTATACAATTACTAAAATTATAATTTTATTTATATTTATTGCACGAATCTTGAACAATTTCGCACGGACAATTAAAAAATAAAATTATCATTTTAATTTTTTTTATGAAATAATTAAATACAGTCTCGAATAAAAAAAAAAAAAGCAAGTTTAAGTGTTAACGTTTAAACAAGCGAATAATGTGAATAGAGAATTAAAATGTAAAGACAAGTCAAAGGGATGCCATGCAATTATTTGTACTCGTATACATGCGTTGTATTTTTTTTTTTTTTGCAAAAGAATATCGTTTTATAAAAATAATAGAAATGACACGAAAACAATTTGTTTACTCGATACCAGACGCAAAATATTTTATATCAGTGTCTAAGTGTTCGAAAAATGATTATATTTTCATGGACCTTAAAATGAATCTTAAACGACAGTATTCGTTTCGTATAATGTTCGGCGCGCAGGGATCCACGATTCTCGGTATATGGAATTATACAAATTCGCGTCAAGACGAGTTGACAATATTTTATAATATAATGACGCGAAGATGTTTTATGGCAACGATTCCATTAAGCGAAACGAAAAGTCGACGAAACATAATATTAATGGATAAAATAATAATATAATTATTACTCCGCCGACCCGATTATGTCCACAGGCCGATCAGAGATGATACGCGATTATATTATATGAAATACAAATAATACTCGTATCGTGTTATATTTAGACTGTGTTCAAAGTAAGAATTTCGGGGTGAAATTTAATTTAATAATATAAACACCGTATTAAAACGGAATTTAAGACAGTTTTCTCAGAAACTCGTGAATCACATTTAAACCGTAATAATAATAATTACATTATTTATTATGTATTATATTATAATTTATAATACTCGTATTATACGCGTATTAAAATTTTCCAAATTGAATTTCGTTCAGAAATCTGTGTATATTTCCCCACCGACGATATTTGGCGAGGCCAAATGAAGTTATCCTGATTCTTCACCGAGGACCAAAATGGACGAAGGATAGGAACTTCTGTACTTATACTCATACACCGGCATCCGCAGTCAATTGTATTTTTGACATGAATTTCTCATCACCCTGTACACAATCTGCTCAGATATTGCAGCATAATATATGCGTTACATCTTACATTATACACAAAGTGAATTAATACATTCTTTAACGTTTTACTATACGTGTATATTCTAGATATAATACGACTGTCGGAGAATATAATAATCGTACAGTGTTGTGACTTGTAGATACGAGTTTTATCGTAATCGCAATGTTGAATATTATTTATATGTATAATAATATTATTATTATTATTATCAAAGTTAAATGCGAATTCGGAATTGCACATAATAATATTATAATCGAGAAACTTACTGTTATCTCCGATATAATTCTCGTTGAAAATTCTCGAAGTATACGCATAACGTTATAATATCGGATTGTTGGAAAAACGCGTTTAATTCCCTGCTCTCGTACAGCTTTGCGACGTTTTATCATTTTGATGAGATTTTGATTTCTTGAAAACTCGCGCGATATACGCGAAAAATTTAATTAAACATTTCTTAAAAATTTAGAAATTCCGCCGACTTTATTATTGTTTTAACATAAAAAGTACAAAAATGATCTTTAATTTAAACCCAAATCACGGACCCGTCTTTAAAAACTTCAAACTACTATCAAAAAATATATAATCAAGATTTTATATTATTTTACTCGTATAATTTTGTCGTCATACATTTTTGTCTATATATTAACTATATATATATATCTATAAACTATAACATTTTATTTTTCAGATTGAATTATTTTGATTTTTATATTACACTTGAAGCATTTTTTTTTTTATATATTTTATAAACATATTTTATACCTATAGTTTTATAAAATAAGCATAATATTATAATTAAGTACGTTTTGAAATATAACGTAAATAATAAATATGAAATACGTATTATAGGTCAAATCAGATTTAAAAATTCTACATTATAAATATTTACATGTGAACATTATAAACAAACGTAGATGAAGGAAAACAAAACTAACGTACATTATAATAATAACAAACGTGATGTTGTCGAGAAACGAATAAGTTAATTTATCGTGCCTATTTAGAGCATAAGTCCCGGGCGGTCATCTAATGTCTCAAATCTATATATAAATATTACGGGCACGCGTACCACACAAATGTGGCCATTAACTATTTAATTATAATATAGATTATACGGTTAGTTAAGTATAGCATATAATATTATAATTATTGTATAATTTATTGTGTGGTTAGGAATTTCTTTCCTCGACTGTAGTAGGTATATTAATAATAGTTAATTGACATCAGATTCGATATTACACGTGAGAAATCAAAGATTTGATATAACATATTATAATAACTGTGTTTAATAATATTAATTATTAATTTTTATCGATATCGTTAAGAATAATATTCATAAATAGGGCATGTTAAATGCAAATAGATCCCCCCGCCATTGCTGTTTATAATTCATTTTATTGTATTTTTCGTTAATTCTACTGTAAAGATTATATTTTTGGCCGTTCTATTAGAAAATAGATGATAACAGATAAAGTAAATAGCAAGAGAAAATATACTGGTCTGAAAGGGATTCACGTGTAAAGAGGATAGTGTTGAATTTTGATTACAATTTGAATGCAATGATAAATCATTTACATTCGAAAAACGATTCTGAGCGAAGTTCATCAGATAATAAATGTATCGATTAAAATCTTTACATTTATCAGTCTCTACGCTCAATATAAATAATTTATCACAAAACCCATAAATGAGTCACCTAAATACTCAAATCTGACAGTACTTCACTTAGAATCGTTTTTTGAATATAATGATTTCTCATTGCATTCAAATTATCAACAGTATCCCTTCCCTTGCTTTTTTATACTTTAAACAGCTATAAAAAAAATCGTAAATGTAATTATTCACAATTAATTGGAACTGAGTTAAGTAAAATATATTAAAGCTTCAATAAAATTTTCAAAATTTTTAAACATTTTTTGTCAATTTTATTTAACATTATTGTAAAATATTGTAATATAATAAAAAAAAATCAATATAAAAACTTTAAATATTGATTTTACCGAAATTTAAACTTTAAACAATTATAAAAAAAATTGAGTCTTGAGATTTTCCAAATATTTTGGAATTACATTAAAATATATATCAGTATACTTCAATAAAATTTTCCAAATTTTTTGGCTTTTCTGTTTATTTTTATTGTAAAAGTATTGAGAAATAATAAGAAGAATTCTAGTATGGATTCTAAGATTTTCGTTTAAATTAAAAATATCAACTTTAAAAAGCTAAAAAAATGAGATTTGGAATTTCTTAAATATTTTGATATGATGTTAAGTAATATTTTAAGTATACTTCAGTAAATTTTTCCAACATTTATGCCCAGAATTGCCAATTTTATCAAACATTATATACATAAAAATGAGAGTTTTTTACGAAACATTCAAAGTTCAATATTTTGTAGAAATATTAATGTAACGGTTCCTGAATCAATAAGAGTATACTTAGCAAAAACCCAAGTCCACAAAAAAAAAAATTTTTCTTTGTGGACTTGGGTTTTTAATTATTTATATATAATATCCACAAGAACTCTTTTTATAAAATTATACTTAAGCATTGAGCAAAAAATTATAAATAACTAATAATTAATATTTTTATCCTTACATCAAACCCCTTTGCAAAATCCTGGCTATGCCACTGTACTCGTATATAGGTACAATATAATAATATATTATTGTGTGTTTATATATATTTTCAAAAATTTTAGTTTTTAAACAAATATAACAGAATTTATGATGATAAACAATACATAAATAGAATCTTATTTTTATAACTTGAAATATAAAATATTTATAAGTTTTGAATAAGTACGTATAGAATTTATTATAAATATTTAAATATATAATTATTTGTATTATTTATTATAATAATAATATATTAATGAAAAATATATTTAATACATATTCGAATAGATATTTTTCCTTAAATACGTTACTAAATTGATTTTTATACATAATAAACATTTTTATATTTATCCGTGATGTCAGTTTTTTTTTTTAAATTAATTACTTCTATCATAATTCTATTATTTACACAACTATCTTTACATAGCGTGTAAATTCGTATTAAAAACCAGACTATTAACAATGAGTAAAATCATTATACGTTTTTTTACGAATAAAAGAAAGAAAAATTAATTTATAATTGTATTTGAATATTATTTTTAAATTAAATAATTAAATAAAAATTAGTTTGTTTTAATCGTGAGATATCAATGAACAATTTTAAATTAATTTTATATTCATAGATTTATCAGTCACTTTTCGTACAACTGTTATTCATTATTTTGAATTATTTTATTATGATAATTATTATATTTTAAATGGTTCGTTGTCATATTGATAACACTTTAGATATATTAGACTGTGATGAGGCCAATCTCACTTACACGGCGCATTTGTTATGCAAAATAATAGACACATGCGTGTAGGGTACAAAAACGACAACCAAGGTGAAAAGGGGCAATAATATCATCTTAGTAACAACTAAATTAGTGTTTATTACTATGATATAATAATATTAAAATATTAAGAGTATGATATAATTATATTAGTATTTATAATAATTAGTATTATAAGGATATTCAATAATATATTTCAAATTGAAATTTTTCTTATTTTTCGTAAAGTAAACATTAAAACTGTTCCAAAATTTTATCACGTATAAAAAGTAAAATTTAGTTTTCAATTCTCAATGCCCGAGTTATCGTGAAATAATGAAATCAATTTTGTCAAAATTTCAGTTTCCTTAAAAAACGCAGTACTTTCGTCATTTTTTGATCGTTTCTTCCAATTCAGAAGTTCAATTTTAAGAAATTCAATAAATGACCTAATTAAAGTAATACTTCATAGTAATCGAATTTTTTCTGGTAGGTAGTAAAAGTATTTATATACAAACCACCTTCACCCACCAAATAAAGACACATGATTATAAAACTACAATTTAAAATAAACATTTACAATTTGAAAAAAATTTGTAAAAATTGATTAACTTTGAAATATACACTCAAATATGTAAATTAATAGTTACTGTAATATTTAATTGAAAATATTAAGGATTCACAAAGATAGACAATTAAATGATTATTTTTTTGTAATTACATTCCTAACTGTTATCTTAGTTACATTTCTTATGAACAAACCGATAAAACACAATAGTGATTAATAATATAATACGATTTAATAAATATTATATTCAATATTATATGCTACTTCAAAGGAAACTAAGTATAATAAGTATACTATAAAATAGTATAATAAGTTTATTCGCGTTAAATCGCGAAATTTATTATTATTATCAACACAATATGGGTAAGATGGTTGATATAATAATTTATTTATTAATAATTGTGTGTTTAATAACAATTTTTATTATTTAATTCTTTCAAGAGTCGATTTTACATTGATAATTTATGAAAAATTCATGTTAAAAATAATATATATTGTGGAATTACATATTTTTTTCTAACGTTTTTACTTATTTCATTTCCATTATTATATTACGGTATATAATTGAACTTTAGTTTATTCTTTAAACTCATATTATTTTATTTATAAATGGAATAGGTTAAATACAAATTTGTTATATGTGTTTAATGTCAATAAAAACCAAAGACAGCAATTTTTTTTATAATTTTATTATTTTTAATGTGGCCATTTTTTTTTTTAATATTGACATAATAATAATACTGCCTTTAATGTCTTTAATGCATTTATTTGCGTTAATGTAATTATGGATAATAAATATTTAACTTCTCAAAGTGACATATGAGGAAATAATGTTTTCCACTTCATAAAATAATACGATGTTAGTCAAAGCAGTCTTTTTGCTGCAGACATAATCGATTTACTGAAAATTACAAACAATTTTATTGTTTTCGACAAGGTAATGGAGTGCTGTTGTGCCATAATAATATAATTATTATTATAATATAGAAATCGCGAGCGATGGTAAATCATCCGTATCATCTCTTCGGTAAAGTTCGAAATACGATTTTGATAAGTTCGGATTGACTCATAAATATATAATTATCGAGAACGTTATAGAAAAAAAAAACACTTTATAAACACACTTAAAGGTAAACATATTTAATTAAGATGAATAAATTAATTTTAACTTAACGTATACGATTTAAAAGGGTATATTTTGTAAAGTTCAAAATTTAAACATGTTAAAATTATCACGATTAATTTGATAACTAATATAATATTTAAAATTTCACACATAACGTTTACATATGCTATATTTATTCTCAAAATTATTATAATGCCAAATAATGTGTCGTATTGCGATTTGTTTTTAATCGTTGGAAATTGCTCATATTATTATGTAAAAACGTAATCGTATTATCGTATTTATAAATAAAACACAGGTTTAAAAATGTATGAATAATTAAAAATTAAAAATAATAATAAAATAAAATTATACATTTTTGCCACCTCGAATATTATAAAACTTAACATTATACTGTATAGTATTTGCCACGCGTTATTTTTGTAATATCATGAAACGTAGGTATACGAATATACCTGCGGATTAAGAATTAAAAATTCAACGTTAAGAATCGTCGCGTTTCGGCGGACGTTTTATGTTTATTATAAACTTCTCGCGTAATACTCTTAGGTATAATACGAGTAATATAAATAAACAAAAATACCGCAACGGTCTTGCCGGAGGACGATATTTTTTTTTATTTTTTTTTTATTTTTTTGCCCCAGTTTTTCTCGCTCCACCGAATCAAAATCAAATATACAAAAACGAGAGTTATAACAAACTACTATTATGATATTTATAACTGTATATCTCGTTCTAGAGGTGACCGATAACTGTAAAAATTGTCATTTCATACGCGCCGGTTGGACTTTTCACGTACGTTATTATATATTTCATATTTGTATACAAACAACGAACCATAATACATTACATACAATATATATATAAATATTCTCTATTTTTTGATTGGTCCACATAAGCGCCACATAAGCGCCACATAAGCGCCATATAACGTGTGTATAGAACAATATTATACAATGATGATGATGTTATACGCGTTTTTCGTATACGTCTGATTTCCAATCGATTGCATCGCATCGTGCGCGCGTGGTTTAATATTTGCTATATTCGTTTTGTTTCCCAGGCGATAAAAAAAAAGAAAAAAGAAAAAAAAGAAAGGAATAAAAAAAGAGTTATATATAGGATAGAGAGGCGATAGATAATTCGTTATCGCGCGCGACGTTATGGGTACAAATCCGCGAATAAAAAAAAATTTCCTCGAATCTCGAGCAAACGTTTTTTGCGCGCTCAAATTATTCACATTCGGAACGAGAGTCTATGCAGGTTTTCCGACGTTCAAAAATCATACGGCTCAGTTCGCCATATAAATATTATATTATATAATATTATATAAAAGGCAAAAATATCATATAATAATATTATTATACTTTTGCGTCAATATTATAATATAATAAAATATGACGTTTGACGAATAGGTCAACGTGTTTTCATTATATAAATACATAAAACAGTATTCATCCGTCTACGTTTATATACATTATTATTATTATTATTATTATTATTATTATTATTATTATTATTATTATTATTATTATTATTGTGCGTATATACTTTATAAAATTATGTATATGGTCTCATCGGATGCAAATTGAAATCCCCGACGGACTGTTGTAGCAATAATAACGTGACGAACATAAGGTTCGCAACGTATAATATAAATATATAATAAAATCATGAGGCATATATTACAATATAGTATTATTATTATATTACACGTTTCGATCGTAAAATCGTTCCATTTTAAAAATTCGTCATAAACGACGAAGAAAATATATAAGTATGCAATTATACGTCTTAAATAATAATACCAGTCAAGAATTATAGGGTTGTTGAATTTTACAATATAATTACATAACGCAAGTATTTGTGTCTCGTGACAAAAATGCGATAATTTAGGAATATTGGGCATTGCGATATTTTTGATATTAATGTGTGTTCATAATGTCATTTTCTTTCACGTTATTAAAGTCGAGTCGGGACTCGGGAGTGATCACAATTTCTGAGTGTATCTACCTAATCGTATTCTGTTATTTATATAGTTATAACTAGGGCAGAGGACTTGTAGCTCTAAAAGTCACCAAATATGCATTTAAATATACAAAATATGCATTCAAAATATGCACTGAAGTATAAAAAATACTGTGAGTTGAACAATATAATCTTATCTGGTCTATAAATAAAATTAATAACCCGACAAATTGCGACATCTGATCGGCAAATCTCGAGAAATATCATTGATAATATATCAATGTTATTTTGGTTGTGTGAATAAATAAATAAAAACGTCGACAAAAAAATATTGATAAAACTATAAATTATTTAAAATATGCATCTAAAAGTATAAAATGGAAGAAATTTGCCCTAAAAACAAAAAAAAAAAAAAACGCAAAATATGCATTTATATACACAATAAAATTTCAAAACTAGCTTTGTGGAAGCATGAAACGCATTTGTTTCGCACTCTGCTATTTTTGTGACTGTGCAAAATAAATATGCAAATGCTACAAGTCCTCTGCCCTAGTTATAACATACATTATTGATAATTTAATAATATTGTTTTAGATATTATAGTTTATTGTGATTAAAATAAATAACGTTGATTTTAGTTATTTTAAACTTCCATTAAAATGTAGCACAAATTATCATAATTTGTTTTTAAATTCTACCTAATATTATATAAAATATACTATTCATTTTGCAAACTACGACTACGAGTTTTGTCGAATTACAATATTACGAATTACGATACAATAATAATATTATGGTATAGTTACATTAATTATAATTTATATAATTATAACGATAACCTATTGTACTTACATCTGATGGTAAGTTATTCAAATTTTAAATAGTCACGAAAGTTATTTCTAATACTCAAAATGAAGACAAACAAATTCGCAACTGCCAACTAGGCACAACGTACATGTGGATTTTACTTAATTTGTCGACGTAATTCGTTGATTTGGGACACGATTTTATATAGGTATAACGAATACATTTTGTTAATCGATCAACATGTAAATTATAGAAAAACTATCGAATTATTTCCTTATAACAATTAATTTTTTTTCGAGCATATATAATGTAACAATATTATAATATTATAACCTAACCTCGTATAATAATTTCAATATTTTTATATTACGAGTATAAAACGCGTTAGATTATAATAAGATATAGTTCTGTAATATAGTTAACTTGTACTTATATATAATTTTAATTCATTGATTTTTACTGAATTTTACGTAATCCGTTTTTAATTAATTTTTAATGATTTATAATAATTATATTATCCACGTGTCGAACTGTTGCAAAATGAGTTCATTTAGAATAAGGATGCTGTCAAAAACAGATATATTTTATAATAATAAATATTAAAAGCTATTTGCAAGAAATATATTATATTATTAATATTTCTAGTAATAATAATATAATATATATTAAAATAAGAGTAATACGCATTTGAATTGTTTGTGATCAATGAAGATCATTTGATTTGACTGTATAATATTAGATTTTGAGCGAAGAGAAGCTTTTTTTTTATGTATGTAGACACTTTTTCTACCCCCAAGATAATGATCCGATTTTCACGAATAGCATTATGTTTCCAGTTGGAAAGTGGATGTAGTAATATGTAATTAATTGTGAATATTCGTGAATTTTTTTTTTTTTTTTTTTTTTTTTTTTTTTTTTTGTAGCTGTTTAAAGTATAAAAAGCAAGCTTGGATACTGATAAGAGGATACTGTTGAATTTAGATTACAATTCTGAGCGAAGTACTGTCGGTTTTTGGTATTTATGTGACTTATTTAGGGGTTTTATGATCAATTTTATTGAACATAGAAAGTGATAAATGTTAAAATTTTAATCAGTACATATTTATATTATCTGATGAATTTCGCTCAAAATCGTTTTCACAAATGTAATAATTTATCATTGCATTCAAATGTTATTTAAAATAATTCAACACTATCCTCTTTACATCCGTACCCTTCCATACCAGTTTTTTTTTTTTTTTTTTTTATATCGCTATAATTATTTGTGATCAATGACGACATTAAACAGTGTGCGTCAAGCTGCACGCATTTGTTTTTATTCTTAAATTATAATATTGCTTCGACCCGCCCGAGCTTGTAATTAAAGTTTAAGTTTAAATCGTACGAAACTAATATTATAAATGAGTTAAAAAGTTAATTTTATGCACCTAACCAAATATCAACTTATTACTAATTTGTTCTTTTTTTTTCGGATGGCAGTTTTAAGTCATGATACGTATAAGATATGATATAATATTTTATTTTATTTTTATTTCTGCCTTTATTCACACATACTCGTAGTTACCCGTATTATATTATATTAAAGTAATATAAATTCCAAAAAAAAAAATATAATAATTATATACCTACCTACTATTATTCAATAATTTTTTGAATAATAAATTATTTTATTGAATTAGATATATCTGTCGCAAAACCCTAATTAATATATTTACACTATGTAAAAATGTAAAGTACAAACTTTATATAGAAAAAAAAAAAAAAAAATACAACATTATCAATCTATTGAATTCAATAATTTAAGTAGGTATATAATAACTTAAAATTTCGTCGATTTCCTTACTTTGGCTTATTTTATTACAATAAGTTGTCAGTATTGGTGTACCAATGAAAATATCTGACTAAACACTAAAGACACTCAAAGTCTAATAATTATAAACATAATATTATATAGATACCGAGAAGAATGAATAATTTGAGAAATCCATTTTGTATTAATCAGTTTTGAAATTAATTCTGCGTGTACTTAACACGAAGTTTAACTTATATAAGTTTACCTTAAGTCGTGTCGGTGTCGAGATTATATTATAGGTATATAATTATTGTCTCGGTCGAAATTTTGAAAATCTCATCAATATTTATAACAGGATAACTAAATACATTTTTTATTCAGATTCCAATATTATTTTTGACGAAAGTTTAAGCGCATTTGTATATTATATAAAATGTAATATTAAATATTATATATAAGCGTATATTTTATTGTATTTGAGACACAATTCTTGAAATTCTATTCACATTTTTTCGGATACTTATATAATCTACGTTAATCTTTCTTTTGAACTTATATACGTGATCATGACACGTGATTGTGAAATCATAATTCTCAGGTTACTGTTCACATACTTCATCTATATCCTGGTTTTATATTATATATACGAGTATAACATGCATTCTGATATCATTCGGATTATTAAATTTTTTGATGATTATTTATATTATATTTTCGAATGTACTTAGGAATACGAATGATTAAATTTTACGTATTGTTAATATTAATTAAATTAAAATTAAAATTAATGATAATAATAAATTACGTATCACGATTTTAGAGTTTTGTGTAAATTAATAATTGAAAAAAATAAATGAATTTTTCGCCAATATACCTAATAATTATAATTATATTATATTCGATTTATTAATTATATATTATATTTAGACAACTCGTGAAAATACCTTACTGTTTACGTATACTTAAATTCTTATTACTATTTTATAACCCTCGTATTAGATTTTTCGAATCAAGTGTTGGATGAGTACCTACTACAAATACACGGAAAATCAAAACAATATTAAACGTGAAGTAGATAATAGAAATATGGCCGTGCCTTTCACTGACATAATATAAAATATATATATATATATATATAAATTGACATCGGTAAATACTTGAAAACTTAAAATTTGTGTTATTCCTTTCTGCGGGACGAATTCGATTTGTTTATTTTATCAAGTATTATAAGTAGGTACCTCCCAATTCCAAGCAAAACAATAATAGAATATTAATCGCGTTTAAATTAAATTTAAAAGCAAATAATATGTAGGTGTTATTGTTTATATTTTCAAATATATTTTTTCGAATTTGATTCTCACCTTTTTCATTTCACATCTAATATAATAACTATTGGGATACGGCCCAATACGGTCAGGATTTAAAATTAAAAGAATATAACTAAAAATTTTTTGGCAACATAACCAATCATAAAGTTGGATAGGACGATATTATTTTTAATGATTATACACTTAATCGTGTTATACGCATTTCGAATATGACGGAATGTAATAAATATATTCGAAAG
>JAIUCT010000024.1:1794659-1823792 GCA_021307375.1 Tetraneura akinire
ATAATAATAATAAAAATTAATAAATAATAATAACAAATGGTATTAATATGTATAAAGAATTATTGCACTTGGATTTGACAGAAAGAGATGGTGAGAGTAAAATAATATATCTTTGTTTAGATGTTTGATACAATAATTAAAACATTTAAAAACTATGTATATAGTAATAACACACATTAAAATTATTTTAATAGTAAAAATAACATTTAAGTTTGTACTTTAAGTTTTATTGACTATATTTGATAAGATTATATATTATTATTTATATTGTACTTAAAACATATTTTAAGAAAAATCCAATAAGTTGAAATTTTTCTTTAAATATTAACCATTTAAAAAACTAATGCTAACTTTGCACTTTAATTTGTACTCTATTTGAAAAATAATTGTGTAAAATATAATTAAAAATAATAATTAAAAAACATGATATTATATACATTGAGCCTTATAATTGTTTGTGTAAATAAATATATATTTATTTATAATACTACCGTAGTATTAATAGTAAATTTGTTATTTTTTAACTTTAATAATTTATAAAACATAATGTATTACTGTTTAAAGTTCTATAGAACAATTATAAAACTATATGTTTCATTGTTTTAAAGATGATGTGTTTATATATATATATATATATATATTATATATTAAGAGTCTCAAAATGAAATAGTTTACCTTATATAAATATTACATTGTTGTTGAACACATGAAATTAGGAAGTCTTTACTGTTAGAATGTGTGTTTTAAAATAAAAGGGTCAAGAGAAATTCCGAGTATAATAAAATAAATCTAAATGATTTTTACTAAATAATAAAAAAAAAAAGAATTTTTGACAAATAATAATAAAAGGAAAGATTAATACTGGTTAGTTTCTGTTAACTAATATAAGTAGTTTCATATGGCATTTATTTGTTGTCATGAAGGAAAATAATAATATAAATAATAATTAATAATAATACACATATTATTGTTATTATAATATGTAAAGTCTCGTAATAAAAGGTTATGATCGATTTATAACTTTGTATTATTTACTAACCTACGATTTTATGAATGAGGTAGTTTGAGAGGAATGGCATGGTATACTATAGAATTATGAGATGATTTAACCCACTAGATTCAGTATATATTATGGCACAAAAAAAACTTTAATATCTCTTAAAAATTTGATAGGTATTAACTTTTAGGAACAAATATGTTTGAACTTGTAAGTTATGATGGGTTATTAATGACAAATAATAAATAAATAATATGATAAGATAAAAAATATTAAAAACAAATTATATATAATAAACAGGATTTATTAGGATCAGAAAATCGATCTACCTTTATGTTCTCTCAAATTGAATTAATATTTGTTACCGTGTTTCATAATATGCTTAGAGCATTCGAAATTTATTGTCCAAGAATTTCTATTGACGTATATTCACAATGTCATTTAAAAAAATAAATTTTAAGATCATAGTTCCATTGACAACTGTAGTAATTGAGTTGATAACAACAACAACAACAACAATAACAACAAAAATAACGTAACCAAGTTGCTACTACACCTACGATTACAAAAATGTATTTTAAAATTAATTTTACTACCAAATGTAATATAACAATTATAAATAGTAGTACCTATAATTTCGGATTTACTACATTATAATATTAACACACTACACGATATTATTGTTAAGTTATTGTAATAATTTCAGTTTCAGCGAAAGGTAATAATATAGTGTATGGCGGTGGGGCAAAGGGATTGGTAAATCGTCGTTCTTAATTAATTGCGTGTTTTTTTTTTTAATCTAAAGCCTACATCCTATTTTTGATTACAATTTTTATTTTATTTAAAATATTTTTTTATATTTTTGTAATTGGGGAATAGGGATGGAGTTGTTTTGTTTTTCCCATTATAAATACATATTTTTTATGGTTTTTTTTTTGTTTTTGTCCGTTACACTATTATTGTGCTACCTCATCCAAACACGACGATGTATCTTCCCGGCAGCTCAATTAGTTTTTGCCGGCCTGTAGAGGTAACGGCGACGAATCGTTCACGCTGTCCTCATCATCATCCTCCTCATCCGACGCGGACGAATATTCTGCGTCGTCGGCGGCTATCATGTCGTGTTTAATCATGTCGCCGGCGATTTTAGATGCGTAGAACAGCGGCGGGTTCGTCTCGACTAGCGCCTTGAGATACGAGTCCAAAAAAGCTTTGTTGTTGTATGGCGAACTGTTGTGCTTGTCGCCCCCCTGTTGTTGTTGTAACAGCCCGTGGTCTTTGGTGAACGATGGCAAAAATGGTGATAGAGTTCCTCCGGCCCCACCACCGCCTGAGCGAGCATAATTGTCGATCAGATCCATAGCCGTCGGGAATGCGCCTTTGTTGTTATGCAACAGTTGCAAATCGCCCGGGCCGTAACGTAAATGCAGATTGTTGTTACTGCTGCCACCGTGTTGATGCACACCAGATGAGTTGTTTACGGTCAAGTCTTCGGGGTCATCGCCACCGCATACGCTGCTGTTGGCCGACTGAAGGTCCAACTTGACGTCACCCCGTCGATGACTGGTGGTCACTGCGTCCGTTGGTGAGGCCCTGGCTCGTAGTTCAGCCGGCGAAATCTGAGCAGAAGAATTAATATATCGTTATTATTAAATATAATATCAATAATAAGATACATGGAAAAAACGACAGAAATATTTTAAAAACTTAACGTATCGAATTTATTACAAATGTGAAGTGTATCCTGAAGTCATTGAATACATTTAACTATATTTTATTTTCAAGTTTGTAGCATAACTTTCATGAAGTTTGAATATGACGTTTAGTTTACTGTCCAATTTAAAAACAAAATAATTAATATATTTTTTCATCTTGAATTATCAGTTATTGCTGTCATTTGTAGATATATTCATTTAAGTATATGAACATTTAAAATGTAACCTCGAAGAAACAGAAATTCAGTCTCTCCTTTTAATTAATTAATGTCCTTTTTTTCTACATTTATATCCAGTACTCGAATTGAAATAACAGAATAGTAAAACAACTATTAAACTTTCAAAAAATTAGAGTTCTCCGACATTATTTTGTATATAGGTACTATGCCTATCGTTTAATAAGTAGGTTACGTTAAAAATAATAGAGCACTTTCCAATTCGAACACTGGTTATACCTCCTTTCTTCTGTATACACTATTATGTACAATTTACATTATGTTTATTAGGAGACTTTTAAATCAGAGTACACATCTACACTCCACAAATTATTGCAAATAAGAAATATATTTGAGGAATGTGCATTGTGAATTATGACGATTACCGACTATTTAATCACAAAGTTAACATTAAAATTGCACCACCAATCATCATCATATACCTTAACTCCAGCCTTCAACAGTAGATTGGACGCTAGTTCCGGATCAAAATTTGAAGGCATCGGTTGTACGGGTAAATCTTTGGTGCTTATACCCCGATGTTGACGCGACATGTGCGAGTGTAGTGAATTCCTCGATTTTGCCACTGTTCCACACAATACACATCTATATCCAGAGCATACAGTATGTTTGTCTTCCAGATGTGTGCGAAGCGTATGAGCCGAACGATATATCTTACCACACTTGGGACACGGTCTCGGGTCCGTAGCTCTGACTCTGGTCATCTCGATTGATCTTCTCGCTGAAAGATTTTATGCATCATGTTTAGATATGAAATGTAATATATCCATATACATAATATATAAGTAAACATATTATGTACTTTTCAATTCATAAATTCCAATTATTATAACGGGGTTCTTGAATTAATTTGATTCCATTAACCGGTTGGTTTTATTAGAGGAAAATAATATATACAATACAAAACAGAGGTTTGCTATATAATAGGGATGAAGCATTTCTAAAAGCCAAGAATATACGAACAGTTAAAAAAAAATGATTTCCTGACAATTATAACTAAAGCAGATTTTGATATATACAAGTATATAAATATATATTTTTAATACTTGGATGGAAATAACGTGGCTATAATATGCTAGGGATGAAGCATCTCTAAAAGCCAAGAATATACGAAAAGTATTAAAACAAAAAATGATTTCCTGACAATTATGACTAAAGCAGATTTATATATATTATATATATATATATATATATTTGAATATTTGGAACTTTGGAAGCAAATAACATTAATAAATAATAACAAAAGTAAAATTTTAATTATGATTTGTATCTTATATTATTGTATAACAATTTGCTGATATCAATTTTTAAGCAAATTATCAAACGTATGAACTATTAAATTATAAATTAATTGTTGGTCACATTGATTTATGCCCTTAGGAATGCTTCATTGTAGGTATACATTAACATATTATCCCATTTCATTTCTTTATATTATTACTCTATGTCTCTAAGCAAGTGATTACATTCAGTAATATTCACTTAATATTGTATACGAATAAGTTACATTAATTAGTACATTATGGATCATCGTGAAGTACATTTAATATAGTTGATGTAAAACACCACGATATTATTATTTATTTGTATATATAATATATAGTAGTACTATGTAAGTATAAAATGATTAAAATAAAAATAATGTTTTTCTTTCTAAAAAATTACGTTTTTTTTTTTATATACAACTCCACATATATCTATACTATATTGTACTTATTTTTAAATAAACAATTGTTCAATTTTAAATTACAGAGAAATTTGGAAATAGTTATATTTATAATATTACACCTGTATCATTATATTGTACACTAGACATTATAGAAAATGTTTTTCTTGAATAAAGTCTATTTGAAATATTATAATATATAATAAACAAATTAAAGTAGTGTAACAGAACAGCAAAATGTAATTTACATTTGTTTAATATTTTCAGAGATGACAATACTCCAAAATATATATATTTAAAAATAGGCTTATTGGTATTCGCATTAATGTTGTATAGCACAAATTTGTAAAAAAACAAAAATAATATTATACAATTATAAACCATAAAATCATTTCATATAAATAAAATTAATCAATAATTGATCTATAATTTTATATTGTTATATTTATAATAGTTTTTACACTATTTAAAAAATATAACTTGTATAAATGAATAAATTTAAAATAATGTAAATATAATTTAAAACGTTAAATTAATAGTAAGAGGAGTGAATCGACTAAAACTAAACATTTTAAAATATGTTTAAGTAATATTTTTATAAATGTTTCAAAATTATAAATTTATATTGTAATTAATTAATTAATTGATTATATATCATGATTGTGAAAAATTTAACACATTTAATTACATTATTAAATATTATTTTAAATAGTCAACTAAAATAATACTAGGAAAACTATAAAAGAAAAAATTAACAACCAAATGCTTTATTTATGAAAGGTAATTTCATCAAATACATTACCTAATAAAATATATTTAATTAGACAAAATACAATTTTATTAATACGATAGAAACAAAACTAGATTTAACAAGTGTCTTTTATTTTCAGATACAAGTATGTAAACATTGTACATACACCACTAATTGAAATCAATTTATAAATTGAAATCACAAAGAAAACCATTTTCTATTAAGTTAATTATTTAAAATTATATTATATTTTTATTTTGAATTCAATTAATATTGAAATATAATTTCAATATTAATATAGCACCTGATAAAGATCATTTTTATTTATATAGGTAGTAATTACCTATAAGTATTCTAATGCAACCTAAGCAAATTTTACTTTCATTAATTCAATTAATAAAACGAATATACATTAAATCTATTGGTAAAGTAAAAAATCAAATCTCAATAAAATAATGTAGTGTCAATATAAATTAAATGCAATAAATATAATAATATAATATGTATAATTCTTCAACATAAAACAATTTATCAAATGTAATATTAAAATAAAATGTCTCTTTAAATGAAGTAGAAACTTAAAATAATAGTTATTACATAATAATTTTTGACATTTTGCACCAATATTTGATTACATTTTCAAGTTTCAAAATGCCCGAACATTATATGAGTATAATAAGAAACTTAGTTACTAAGCACATAACTTTCCATTACTACACACACATAATATATATTAAAATACATGTATAATGGTGCATACATAAATTATTGTTTTTAAAGAAGGATACAGATTAAACATTTAACAAAAAGCAAAATAAAACATTATATCTATATTTTAAACAAATAATAATTAAGTTTTCCCACTTATATTCAAAAAATTATAAACAATATATTGTAATAAAAATAAAAATATTTATAAAACTGTAGACTGTAGTAACTATTAAATTGAACATGTTTATGATTATTTTTAATATATTAACAAAGATTAGACAAAGTTAATTTATGTATATTACTAATTGTTTCAACTAAATATGCATTAATTTATTACTGAACTTTATCTATTAATAGTAAATTAATGAATTAACATAAATTTGATTTTTATTATTTAAATGTGAGGTTAAATATACAAATAACAATAACATTTCTTATACCTAAAAAAATAATATAATATATATATATTGTTTTTATTTCAAAAAATAGTTCATTAAATTTTTTTTAAAAAATCAGATATCACAATGAACAAAATAAAATTATAAAATTACAATTTCTCATTATCAATTTATAATTAATATTTGAACTATCAAAATCCTATACATATTATAATATAAGTTACGAATATTTGTATTTTTAAAATAAAAGATCCATTGAAATATAATATTCCGAATTCATAAATGATACCAAAAATAAATTTAGATATGTAAGAAAAAATAAATTAATTAAAAACGGATTTTATTTTATGGAAAGCTATTTGGAATTTGGATATATTCTAAAATTAACTAATATAATTAGGTAAATTTTGATAATTATTTCCACTTGACTAAAGACTAGAATCAAAGGACCAAATAAGTAATATTGTAATAAAATATAAGTAAATATACATTATTTACGCAGTCGTATTTACATAATAATAAAAGACTAATAATTCCTATTAATAATTATAAACTGTAAAAATATATATACACATATACATATATATATATATATATATGTTTAAAATAAAATGTAATTAAATATTATTTTAGACAACAGTAAAAATAGTTGACTACATAATTTAAGACATTATTTTTAATATATTTTAATAATTTCTAAATTTGGAATAAATATTTTATGATTCATAATAAAAAAGTATTTTATTATATACCATAATTTAATTTAAATTTTAACATTATTAAATTTGTAAAAATTTAAATACGGCACATTTATAACAATAAATTATTTTATTTTAAAAATAAGAAATTACTGTAGTTAAAAAAGTATTTAGTTAATTTAGTTTATAAAAAGATGAATCATTAATATATTTATTTTACAGAAAAAAAATTGAATATTTTATTTATTAATGTCATCAATTTTTTGTATAATAAATAATAAATATAAATTTATACAGAATGAATTGTTTTTCTGGCTTACATAATATGCATTTCATGATTAAGTGTATTTTTAAAAACATTAACAAGCATGCGTGTATTATGAATAACTTAATTAATATTTTGTAACAGAATGAATTTTTGGTAGTTTTATAAAAATAACTTGATAAATTATTGCTAAATTGTAATTTTTAATTGTTAATATGTCTGAACGTTAAACAAATTTTTACTTGATTCTAGTGTATTTGTAGTCCCAAATAAAAATGTACACAATAAATTAGGCAATAAAATGATATAATTAGAATACTCATTATGTATATTAAATATTGAATCGTGTACAAATGAACAAATTGTGGAATAAAAACAGCATGACACCGTCAACGAAACAAATGTGATGTCGAATAATATATACATAATATATATAAATAATAAAGTAAACGATTCGAAAAAAAATAGTAAACAAATGACCTCATTGTCGTCTAATACATATTGCTGTACCTACTATATTTTATACAATATCATAACAATTAATATCAAAATATAAAGCTAAAATATTATATTAAATATTATTTATAAAAAAAAATAATTAATAAAATAGGAAATGTACGATACGGGACTATATTATTATAATTATTATTGTTATTATCTGGTAACGGCTGATTTTGATAACATATTATAGAATTGCGAAGACAAATCGGATGGGTTAAGTCGGGGTTCCCTCATGGGCGTCGAAGAGGACGACAACGGCAAGGGTGGTATAAAACTATTAGCGTGATGTTGCAGCTGCTGGTGGTGGTGGTGCTGCTGCCGCTGTTCGCTATGATTGGCGACTGCGGCTGCGGCTGCCGCGGCGGCAGCAGCGGCTGCGGCCGCGGAAACGGATACGTGGGACAGTGGTTTTATGTCGAGGGGGTGATGCGACGACGAAGATGACGTGAGTAACGACAACGTTGGTGTTTTCGCATTGGTAAAACACGAGGAAATGGTCGATACGGACGAAGGGCTGCCTGCAATCACATTGCCGGTCAGCGGGGACGGCGATGGCGACGGATGATGGTGGTGATGTTGATGATGGTGTCCAGCAGGACTGCCACCACCACTACCACCACCTCCACCACCACCACCACTGCCTGACAACTGCGAGTGCATCCGGCTTCCCCGTTGCCGGATGCCGTGTGTTTGCAACAGGTGATTGAACAGATACTGTCTGGTCTTAAAGTGTTTACCGCACACTGGGCAGGGTTCCCAGTGCGGAGCGGCTGAGTGGACGTTGGCTATGTGCTGCTTCAAGTTGCTCACGCTGCTATACACCCGGCCGCATTCTGTGCATACTGGTTTCGGTTCGTTGGCGTTCAAGTAACATCCCATTGGAGGTCCACCGCCATCCCCTGGAACCCCACCAGTCTAGTGTCATATATACGAGTCATACAGCATTTTTTTTTTTAACTTAAGTAGTTTTTTCTTTCGGCATAAAATTTTGATATTTTCCCCTATTATAAGTTATATTATATATGTGTATATGCTATATAATGTATATTGTATAAATATAAACACTCACACACACTCACACTCATATATCTAGCAAGCCCGTATCCAGGGGGGGTTTTAGGGGTTCAAACCCCCCCCCCCCCGAAATTTTTAAAGTAGTTTTATATTTATAATATAACAAAGACTAACTACAATATTTATGTATAAATTGTATTTATACTTTTCCCAATTTCCCACCCTCCCCCCCCACGAAAATTGATCCTGAATACGTGCTTGATATCTAGGCATAGGAAAAGAGGAAATAGGAGTTTACAATATAATTGTACCTAACGTGGTCACGTGGAAACATGTATGTATTGTACGAGTATATGTTTATCGCAGTAACGTCATAAGCCCATACTTCTTTTCAATGGATTCGAGGTTGTTTTGGTTTGATTTGGTTGGGGTGTTCTTTAAAATTACCATCTCTACTTACATATACAAATATACAATCACCAATCTAACAACAGCTGACGTGTTGTTTCCTTTTAATATACCTACTCGTATAGTTAACTTAAAATAGTTTAGAAAATAAATACCTACTTAAAAAAATTATTTTATACCATGACAAATAAATTGTGGTACCTACTATATTTGATTACGTTGATTAGTGATTTAATATGTTTGTTCACAGAGATAATAAGTTTGTGATTTCAATGCATGCATGTGCGTATAAGGTATAATATCTACATTCTACATTATGTATATCTGATTTTATATATGTATAGCTGTTTTTACATGTACATAGTACATAATATTATATATTAATGTATTACTCATTCTGTCCTCGTTGTCAATGTTTATGAAGTAATCAGTTAAATAATATTTAAATTATTATAATTAATATAATTTATAAAAAGAGTATAGGTAGATAACTATAAATCGCAATAATATATAAATAAATAATTTAATTTAAAATATTAAATATTTAAATATACCTATATTAAAAATCAATATTCTAACTATAATTTTTAAATTACAAATTTTTTGTACATTTAACTATTTATTTTTCTGCTTAGGCCTGGTTTATCAGTCAATATTAACTGTCAGTTAAATTTAACCTAGCTTTTAGTTAACCTTAATTTGGAACTTTGCTGTTTACCAGTATGTTATTACACTCGTAAGGTTAACTGAGAGTTAACTTAATCGATACTTATACGAATAATTAAATATTTAATTATCGATTAAAGTACGAAAGTGTATATATCTATGGTAAAAAGTATTACATAGAAACGATACAATGAAAAACGGAAAAATTATGTTTATCATTTATCAATTAATTTATAAGTGACAATAATTATTTCACCAATTAGCAACTAGTAGATAAACGATTAGTTATACCAATGTTTATTTTACTTAAAAATGTTCGTATTACCCTTACATCATAATTTACTATGGATGTAGCTAGCTATAAAGCTGATTTTTGATGCCAATATGTTTAGAACTCTAGTCATTTAAACACATCGACGGTATTTTGTTAAAAGGGCGTATACCACTAAAAATCGAAAAATTCGTTTTTGGTATCAAAAATATCGTAAATAATCAGAAATATCACGAGAATTATCTGATAAAAGGGCGTATTCAACTACAGAAAAATAAGATAGCTTAATGAATACAAGATATCTAGAGCCAGACGCCCTTTTAAAAATTAAAATAATCTACACATAATTGTTAGAAGGGCGTTTGTAGAAATGAAATTGTTAAAAGGACTTAGTATATTCCTATTATTTTTCTTAAGGTTCTCAGAAAGGCTTCTATGAAATTCAAATTTTTAAAAGGGCCTACACCACATACATTTTTTTTTCTAATTAATGTAACAGTCAATATAAATTTAGTTTAGGCAATATAATAAGTAATTTTTGTTCAAGGGAGTCTCATGTTTAATATTATATATAAATTAATGTTATATCTTTAAAATTGGATTTTTAATCAGATTTATTTGTTTCCTGAAAAAATTAAAATTTGGTATAAGCCCTTTTAACAAAATACCGTCGACATGCGCGTAATTCTGATTGGTTAAAATTATGCGCACACCATATAATTTTAAATCATATATCATGAAGACATTATAACTACAAAATGTATTAACGTAAACATATTTTATTATCAACCATTTTGCACATGCGGAATTATAACCAAATTTCTAACAGGTTGGCGTCAAATTGAATACATAGGCATATATGGGTGGTATGGCTCTATCCATAGTATATGATCTAAGGTATTACCAAGCTGAAACTTTCATTAAATACTGATAAACAACATAATAATAAGTTATTTATCCAATTACACTTAAATGTTAGTTAACTACTAGTTATTTTATCAACTGACAAATCGGGCCTTAGTCTTTCTAACTGACATTTGAAGATAGAACACTCTAATCTTAATTTTCACTCAATCAAATTTTCCACATTTTCTTCAATGACATGAATTAATTTTATATTATTCTCCATCATGTTCAATCACTAATTCATCCTCTTTATAATTCCTTTTACATATATATATTGTTTATAAATCTTACTATCTCTGCTTCAATGCTCTCTATGTCTATAACATATCAAATATTTTACCATCAAAGTCATTTTTAATATCTACCTGTATTAATCTTACTATACACTACTCAGAGCAAAATATTCAGATCAGTTAACATTATAGACGTCTTCATTATCTTTTAATATTTGCTTTTTTACTATATAACTATATAGAATTCTTACAATATAACATAAAGTATTTTATTTTTTTGCATTTCATTCACTATACTTATGTTTGTTTCTTATATCTTCTTCCTAGCCACTATAATATCTGTCTGTAAAACTAATATTCAATACTTGGATCTTTTAATCTTACTTCTTTTACACTTTTTAATGTTAATATTTTATAATAATTAAGTTACTAAAATTTTATAAATATAATAAAAAAAAAAAAATTATAAGCCGTGTAATATTGTGTGATTTACAATAATTTAATAATTTTCACACATACATTATTATGTATCATAGAATATACTTATATACTTATATTATATACACCATATACATATACACACATATAATAAACAGATATAGGTATAAAACTATTTTGTATTTAATCATAAAATAATTGTATAATTTAATTTATGGTATATTATTTATATTGTTTTTAATAATCTATAAACATAAATTTATTAAAAAATAGAATAATACCTAATCCCTTATCAAACATAAATAGTTATACCAACAGTAATAACATACATACAACTAAATTTATTATATGTGTACAATCAAATATTTAATCATATACAAAATAACCATATGAGTTTGAAAAATAAAATAATTTCACATTCGTTAATTCCATATATTATATTCAATAAAATATATACATAAGTATACCGCACTACTTTCAGATTTTATAAATATTTTTTTTTCATTTTTGTTTTAATGCGTACGTATTAAATAATGATTAATATGTACCTATTATCAATATTGCAATTAAAATTTTTTTAAATATTATATACCTACAAACCTACAAATTTTTATATTAAATAAAATTAATATTTTATTACGATCACTTATACACCTAATATAAAAACAATTATGATATAAATATTCATATTAAAATTAAAATCAACACTATGCTTACACTTCAATGTAAGTAAACACGCCTAGAAAATATTAAACATTTATTTCTTATGAACATTAATGAAATTATTTTAAATACACCTAAATATTACATCAAATGATGTTCAGCAAATTATAATTATTAATATTAAATTATTTAGTGAAACTATATTATTATTTAAACAAATATATATTTTTTTGTATTAGAAGATATTTTATTTATTTTACTTGTAAATGTATTAATTTTTACATGACATTAACAATTATTTTTTTTTTTTTAAATACCAAAACAGATAATGTTGTATAATACCTAATATTTAAAATATTAAGTTTAATAATAGGTATTATAGAATTTTATTATACATTCATATACTATTTCATACATTATTAATTAATATGAATAATACAATTACTTTATTTAAAATAAAAAATTTTATATTTTTTTTATATAAATTAGAATAGCATTAATTTTATGAATACAACACTTTATATTACTAAATGGTATTTTCTAATTTTATTTTAATATTTGAAAGATTTATATGTAACAACTACAAAATAATTTTATAAATTAATTATTAAAAAATTTTCTTTTAAGTATGACTTTCATATAATATTATAATATTAGATATAATTTTTCTAAATAGATATTTTATAACTATATATGTTTAAAATAAAAATTAAAATAAAAATTATAATTAAAAATTATAATTAAAAAAAAAAAAAAAATATTAAAAAACCATTATGATTATATTTTGACGGATTTAGTCAATTAGATCAATTATATGGTCAGTCAATATTTTGAAATTATGTTTATTTTTATGACGTATATGTATAATTAGACAGTCTAAACTATAAGGTCACTATGGGCTAATATATTATTAGAAAACCTATTCATTGAATGATTTCGTCGTGTGTCTTGCACATGTTTCTCTAGACAGTTTTTACAATATAAAAATGAATAATATGATAATTGAGACTGGAATTCATAAACAACCACATTATGGTTACTTACTCAATTTATACAATTATAGTATATACAACCATTTCAAAAAACTAATTACTTTTGCCGTTATGAATATTACTTTATACAAAATTAAATCAATTTTGTTAATTTACATTTTGTAAATGTCATTAGTTTTTATAGTCATATAAATTTTTTATTCCAATAAATAAAATAATTAAAAACTAATATTTATTTTAATCAAATGAAAAAATAATTGAAATACTATATGTATGTTTTTGTGTATTTTGTAAAATTAAAATTATTGTTTATTGAAGAAAAGTTATTTTATTGTAACTAGCAAAAGTAGAGTCCATTGAAGAAATCTAAACACAAATTACTTAAAAACTAGAAAATATTATCAATATAAATTATAATTGTAATTATTGGCAATTTCTAAGTTATATATTTGTTTAAGTTACATAAAACATATTGGTGGAAATTAACCTTATAAACACATACATGTAGTATTGCATTAAAGGGATATCATATAATAAATTATATCATTTTAATTAATATATACAAATTATAAGTCAATAATCAAGGTAGCCAGCAGTTAGACAGTGATTCTTATAAGGGAGCCTAGTTGTATTATAGCTTTTTACAGGGACGTGCCTAGAAAAAAATTTTGGCGTGGGGGGATTAATATTTTTATAAGCACGTATTTTAAAAGTATTTATTTAATTAGGGTAGTAATTTTGGAAAATAAAATATTCATACAATATTATGCATAAGTATCCAATAAATAATAATAATAATTGATAGTACATTTTAAATTATTAGTTGTTATAAATTGGTTATAAAATATAACCTAAAAAATAGTTATGATATATAGTTGATATTAAGCAATTACAAAATAAATTCTTGTTTTTGCGGTGTTAAAACAAACCTTCTCATACATGCATAATTATCTATATTGGTACAATGTGTGGTATTTATTTATTTTATTATTGCGTTTATGATAACAGATAATTAATAATAGATTGACGTTTTTATTGATATAATGTGTTATAATTTTATAATAAATAATAAAAGATATCACAGTTTACAGTTAATCTATACATAGAACTAGATAGATCGACAATGGATTTTCAAATAACTTTGGGAAATATTAAACTTAAATTGTATAAAAATATATTTTTAAATATTTTTCTAAATTCGTAAAAATTTCAGGGGGGAAGGGGTTGAACACCCAAAACCTCTAGGCATGCCCTTGGGTTTCTTATAACAAAATATAACAAATTTAAGTCCTAGTCTAAAAACAGAAATTTTTTAAAAACTACTTCCTGAATATATTTAATTTAATTCTATCATTATTGCATAATATAACTATTACTTCCAATATAGTTTTATTAGAAATTATTAAATTATTGTATTAATGATACTATGATAGGTACTTTAAAAATTAGAAATCACAGAACAGCTATATCAACTTAGGTGAAGTGTAAGCGTGTGTAGAGTAATTATATAATATTATATAGATACCAATATAACTTTTATTATATATTTTATACATAAATAGTTTTTAAGTTTTTTTTAAAAAGTTTATTAATTTTTTAATTATTTTTATGTTAATATTTTAATACATAACTTCTCAAATTAAATTAATTAATATATTTTTTATCCATAATGTAATTACTTTCAATAGAATAACGAACATGATAGGGTCACCTTTATAAATCTATTATTTAATACTATTCTAAAATATATTTTAAATAAATATTCATAACAATATAAAAAAAAAACAAATATTGCAATGTGCTTTAAAGTCATAAAATTTTCTTTACAAATTACTCGAGATACGTTTTTTACGTGTCAACATTATTAATTAATAATTATAATAATTAACATAATAAACAATACATATTTCTATTTCAAATTATAGTGGAGAAAATACTTTTAACATCATAATTTGGTCACAAATAATTTATAAATAATTATAAATACAAAAATATTTAATAAAATCTAAAGAATAACTATTTAATCTTTATTATTAAAATTTAAATTGTGTATATTTGTTATTCTACATCTATCAGAAGACTACATATTAATTGGAGATTATGTGATACCTTCACAAAAACAGAGTTACCTATTTAACGTAAAAATTAATGTACTTGTTCATAATTGAAAAAAATAATATTGTAGACTTGTATACTTGACTTATGTATACGTTATACATAGGTATGTATATTTATATCTACATAATTTCAAGAAATATTAATAGAAAAAGTAGGTAACAAAAATTATTTTACAATATATCAATAAACCGAACTGTAGTTAATAAAATGATTTAATATTATTTTATTTTATTTTTAGAATATAACCATAAAATATAATATATTATTAGTTGATACAAATTTTACCATTTTTAATAGTTAATTTAATAATAACTAATACAATTATCTGAAATACATTAGTAGAGTTTTAGAACCAATTAAGTATGTAATCAAATATTAAATGAGAACATAATTTTAACTACCTATTCAATAAATTTGTATAATTCAGTACCTAATAAATTCTATTATAAATATTTAATACATATTTAATTGATAAAAAAAAAATGTAAACGAATATATCAATAAATTCTATTAAATCTGAGAATATTACAAATTGTCAATTTATCTTATTACATTATAATAAAACTTATTAGAAATATATTAATTATTTAATTAAATTCTAAAAATATGTGTAATGCACGTTTAAAATTTTTAATAAATATCAACATCAATAAGAAAGTTATAAATAATAATAATAAGACAAATACTTAGAATATTTAAATTTTTTAAGTAAAATAAATTACAAATATCAAACAATTGGCTTAACAAGTCTTATATAAAATATCATCCTGAGAAGCCAATATAATTTGTAAAAAGAAAAAAAATAATAATAAAATATTAGTTAATTCATTCTTCAGATGTAATTATATTTTATATATTTCGAAAACAATTTAAAAGTTTAATTATATTTTAGATTATATTTTATTATTAAAAATGGTTTTATTTTTTAACATCAGTTAACATCAACCAACTTAAAAATTTTATTTTAACACTATAATGTAATTTATAAACTACTATAAACTATTAGATTAAAAGATTATGTTTCTAATAAAAATAAAAATATATTTTTTCAATATAGAATAACTCATAAAAATCAATATATATTATAATATAATATATATAATTATAAATGAATAGAATAGATACTATTGAGACAGTTAATACACTATAATAATTTTAGAAATTTTAATTTAAATAATAATAATATTAATAATTATTAGAGCTTTAAAAATAATATATTTATATAAATTAAGCAATTTAATAATATAAGGTAGGTTAAATTAAATTTGGTTTTAATGATTTATTAACCATTATTCAAAAAATGACTACTATTAATAATTATTACAATCTATTTAATTTAAAAATTATATAGTCATCTACATAAAAACCTTAATTTAAATATGTTTCAATATATAATAATTCATTACAGCCTTCAAAAAGTATCTATTATTATATCTAAAAAAGTACTAAATAATTAAAATAATTTTAAGTTCCAGAATATAAGGTATTTAATACATAAATTAAGAGATAAAATAACACTTTCCGTTTATAATGAATTTAAAAAAAATATACATTTCTTAAATTAAATTTTTTCTGATTTAGTAATATAAACATAACTAGATAGGGTGCAATAGAAATATAAAGTATAACATTAAAATATTATTATGTCTATCTTTATTGACAAAATTGTTATCTATTGGTAACATAACAATGATCATGTAGAAAGACAAATACAATTAATCGTGATGTTGTCACATATCATAATCAAACATGATTAATTATAATCAGCTAATGCATGCATTTTTACCAATCCATTATAAGCGGATAGTGTTACTAACCTAAAACAACTAGCAACTAAATCCAGGTTGAATACCCTAATCATAATATTATCTTACTTTAATAGTATCAATTAAAACATTAGACCTGAATAATTAAGACAATAATTTTAATAAACACCAAAAGAAAATTATGTTTCATTAATATACAATTTTATTCAATTAGTTTATTACTATTTCTTGATTTTTTCTTTTATTAATTTCAGAAGGATAAAATACTTATACCAATAAGCCAGTTATAATAATGGTTACATTATATATTTTTATATAATAAATAAAACCTATGAATTTAGAAATTTAAATCATCCAACTTTGTGATTAATTCATAGATTTGTTCAATATTACAGTAAATTGTAATAAAATATTATATATTCATATTGTCTTATATAGATTTATATTAAACTTATACAGCAATGTCCACAGAATTAAACTTTAAAAATAATTTATTCTTTAAAATACTACTATTATCAAATTTACAACATTCAATATATAAAATAAACATAAATATTGTCTTATTAAATATTGAATGTCATAAAATTAATTCATTTTAACATAACATACACATATTAATTCTTCGTTTTATTTTAATAAATCTGAAATACTAGACTTTATTTTAAATGTGAAGTAACACTTGTTATAAAACTTATAACTTATCAGTATGTTATATTATTCACTTAATTTGTTGGGAATAATAATCATTTCTAACTTAATGTTTTAAAGCATATTGCAATTTTTGTTAGTAAGCTCAACATAAATTTTCACTTACCATAGTTGTTTTCTTGACTATTGTTATGCATGCCTGATGGACCTGGCAAGAGACCTGGTAATCCTAAATATATAACCAATATTTATATAAGTTTATAATAATAAAAAGAATAAAACATAATACCAACCTTGTAACGTACTAATAATTGAAACTCCTGAAGAAATAGAAGTTGGAAAAGAATGCCTGGATTGTTGCTCAATTGAGATTGAAGTATTGTGTAAATCGTGATTATTACCACTAGTTGATAAAAAATCCACCGGATCTAATTTTGAATGTTGAGCCTGAGATATTTGAGGCTGTATAATAATCTCATTGTTTTGTTGATTCGTGTCTGATCGTGGATTATTATTAGCAGTATGACTGTCAACTGAATCCCCAGAGTTACTTTCTTCTTCATCAGATGAATGTCCGGTGGCTGATGAATCTAATGTAGTTTTATTCTATACATTTAAATAAAATTAGTAATTAGTACTTATAAACAATAGTTATGACTCATTATATTTTACCTGACTTGACTGAGATTGATTCAACTCCAATGCTTGAACAAGTAGTGATGGTGGATCTTTATCTCTATCAGCATTGTAATTACTATTAGGAGTTAATGGTTGAGTGGCCAACTGTTCAGAGTTGTTACGTTGTCTTTTATATGGTGGACTAGATAAATTGTCACTGGCTTTATTTTTTCCAGCAACATCAACTGGAATTACACTTGAACTTCCCCAAGAGGACTAATAAAATAATAATTAATTAATTTTATTAGTAATATTTTATAAAAAAAAAATTTCAAATGTCAATTAAAAACTTACCGGTTGACTTTCTTTAGTAAAATCAACAAGACCTCGTACTTGTAAACTACGAGCAGTCTTTAAAAATTCTGGTAAATGTTCTTGATTAATCCGCACCTCTCCATTGTACATGAAACTTAATAAAGCTTCCATTTCTTGTTTCTTAACATCACGAAGAATCACAATGGGATGTTGGCATGGATTTGCCTAAAATTAAAATAGTCATATATTACACCAATTTTATATAATCTATATCAATTTAAAGTCATTAAATTTACCTTGAGCAGAGATCTGAAGTAAGGGCTACATGCTGAGAGTACAACTTTGTGTGCAGTAAATGAATGACCATCACAAGCTATAGTAACATCTATAAAATCTTCTTGATCAAGTAAATGTCTGAAAGATGTTATAATGCTTGTGTGGAATTCATTCCAACGTACTGAATATAATTGGTCTGTATCCATTCCGCCCATTATTGACTTATGTTCATCTAAATAATAATAAGAACATGTGTAAACATTTGTAGCTATTATTGGAATGTGTATTTATAATTTATTAATACAAATATATATTAATATAATATAATTAATATTTCCTATAAAAATAAGTACATCTATTCTTTATTTATTGTAATTGTCACACCTATTTTCTACACATTAATTCATTTTAAAATGTATTAAATTTAACCGATGTTTGAAAAACATTAATTACTTAGGTGGTACCTATTAATATAAAAACATTGACATTTGTTGCAATAAATTATAATCAAATACCTATATTATATTTGAAATTAATAATATAAATTATATAGGTATATTGAAATTATAATTATGTATATTGTACCTACTAATTATATATTAAAACAATAAAATAGTAAATTGTGCTGAATGTAAATAAAATACAATTTCTAAATTATGAATTAAAAATATTTTTAAAATACTACATAGATAATATAAAAATAAATACCTAATTTGTAATATTTTATTTATAAAATAAATTTATGATATATTATAATTGTTAAATTTCTACGCAAACACATAAGAAATGTGTATTATTTTCATAATACAATTAAATAAGTATTTATTTAAGTATATATTTACCAAATATTAGGAACTAATGCTATCTAAACATATACCTACCTATCACCTATGTAGAATTTGTTGAACTTGTAAAAAAAATAATTAAAAATATACAATATTATCATTTTTGAACGTGGTAAATTTAATTTCATTGTTTTGATAACTTACGCAGTTATGTGTACAAAGTACAACTATTAAATAAAGTACAACGCTAATAAATCATATTTATAGTCATTCAATTCATTATTTTTTATGAATTAACTATGTACAATGACTATGTGATGGGATATAGTATTTAACTAAAAGAAAAAAAATTAACATTTTAAAACAAAAAACATATCCGATTATATTGTTTTGGCAGAAAGTACTATGTACCGTAATGCCGACATAAAACGATCGGGAAAAAATTAATATTACCTACTACATAGAGATACACGATAACGAGGGTGAAATTTATTTTATAATTTATTTATTTAATCTTAACTACAGTGTAGGCATACAGATAAATATAAATATAAATAACTAATATTAGATATTATTATTTCGGTATATTTTATTATTTGTAATATTACAATAATATTATAATTTTTGAAATAAAACGCGTAAATAAATATTAATTTATGGCCAGGCGTATAATAATATAAATAAATTACTATAGTATAACATTGTATATTAATATTCTAATATGTAGTTGGAAAAAAAATTAGTAGGTATACTATTTATAGAAAAGTCAATAAATTATCGACAATTTGGTTTGCGCAGTACCGTATGCGATCAGTGTGTTGTGCTCTAAACACGGTATAATAAATAGTATAATACCATAACAGGTGACATTGTAAGTACCAAGTATAAGGGTACCTAAGTAAATGGTATTATTATTATTATAATTATTACTGATAATAAATTAATAACTATAGTATAAAATGTAAATGGTTTAGTTGATAATGGGTTATTTGCAAAATTATTATTTAAAATACAAAATAGCCGTAGATATACGTATTAAGTGTACAGTTTTAAGTTCAACTGTGATTGCATCGCGATTCGCGAACATTACAAAAATAGGTACAAAACTACAAAACGTGCGTGCCGTATCGGAAGTTCGGAATGACCTATGTGAGACAAAGTTTTACAGGAAACGAACCAATTCATTTTTCGTGTCCATCGTCCGTCCGAAAGACGTCGAAATTGAAAATATTGAAAGTATCTATCATGAAATATTCCTTCCACAATAGCTTGTGCTTGTTGATTTTTCCTCGAAAGTGACGATTATTGACATGAACACTCGATCAACAATAATATTGTAATAATTCGTATTCATGTAGCATAATTTAGTAAGTATTAAATAAAAGTAAGAAAAATCTGTACGCAATTTATTCACGCGAAAAAAATTGTGGTCACGTATGAACGTTATCGTCACGTTCGGTTAATAAGTTTGGCCTAGTGATATAAAAAATATTAATTAAGTAATTAATTAAAATATAGGTAATTAACAATAGTGAAATAGTACTTGTTTTATTGAAACGGGAACTGGTGGAATCATTCGTCATTCGGAAAAATTACAATTATTATTAATAAAAATATTAAATACTACAGGACAATAATTCACCGGGAGTTCACTTTCGATTTCAGTAATATTCAAAACAAATAACTAGACAGATAGTAATAATAATAATAATAATAATAATACCAAATAAATATAATGTACCTTAACGATCATCATTATATGCAAATGCTTGATACACCACGGACCGTGAAACGGAAACATAATATAATTATTAATTACACTGAATCGCAATATGGACGACGCGCGAAAATCGTAAAAAACGATTAAATGTATATTAGAAAAGAATCGAACGTTAAAAAAAATTGTATTAGGTTATAATTATAATGTAAATTTCAATTTTTTTAAAAAACGTTAAAAGCCACACGATATTAATGTATAAAAAATTGAAATTAAAATTAAAATATTTAAATGATTATTAAATTTTAATTAATGAAACAAAAATGATTATTAATTATAAATTAAAATAAAAAAATATTAAAATGTATATAATATAATAATTACCACGGTAGCAGCCGTCGATAACGAACAACGAACGATGATATCGACGAGCGACGACGTCGGCGGTATAGTGTGTATCGGTAGCGGTCGTGTGCACCAACGGCGGCGGCGACGATAATACGACGACCGTAAAAACGACGACGGCGGCGACGACGATAACGACGACGTGCGACGGCGACAATGTGCGTGCGTGCGTGTGCGCGCGATTCAGAGCGTGAGAGAGAGGAAAAATATTTTGCTCACATGGCGGCCGCGGGCCGACGTAAAAACTGCGCGCGAACCCTTACGGCAGACGGGCGCCGCTACGGCCTGGACATGGCGTTCCGCGTTGTTGTTGTTGCCGTCGTAGTAGCTGTGTCCGCGGTGGTGGGGGAATCGGCAGTAGTAACGGTGACGGGTGGAGGCAGCAACAGCAGGCGGTCATCGAGTGGGTTACGTGTGCGGCGCGCTTGTGTGTGTGTTACGCATCTGCGTGTACTGTGCGTGCGTACTGTAGTTGGACAACAACAACACAGCGCTGCACGGGCCACGGCGATGTCGTACTTTATCGCGTACGCGTCTCGCGTATTACGTGGTGGCGGCGGCGGCCGATCGGAAAAATGCTATTGTCAGGGCGGGGCGGGGCGGACCGTCATCGACGATGATGAGCGGGGGTACCGGAATTTTTTTCCCACGCGTATTTACCTACGAAGACGCACGCACGCACGCGCACCGTTTTAGTACGGGAGAGGAAATTATTTTAAGTAAATAATTTTTAAATATAAAAAAAAAAATTATAATAATGATAATATTATAAACTAGACGATTCGGACGAACGGATTGAAGAACACTGAAGTCTGAAAGTGCACACACGCGCACACACAACACACACACACACACACTCCGTGCGGCTCGCCTAGGCCTGTTTTCCCCTCCAATGAACGTGGATATAGGTACCACTCGCTCACTCTTTCTTTATCGCTCGCTCGCTCGCACGTCGCGCAATCGAGTCTGTATAATGTAATATTATTATCATTGTAATGGGCCGTCGTACGCGCTGAAAACTCGCGCTCTCTCGCGCGGCCCACGTATTACGCGGCGATCGCGCGTGCGTACTTTTCACGACAATTGGCGTGCGCACTCGCGGAACGCGCGCGCGCTTGCTACGGGCCATATTATAATATATTAATATTATATAGTTCGCGCGCGTCTTGTTGTAGGCGGCGGGGTGATGGCGGTTCGCGTTACACGCAGTCACGCCTTACCCCGTTTTCGCGCGCGCGAAGGGTGCGTTTGGTGAGCGTCTGATTGAAGACGCCCGATGCCGATGCGTATTAGTCTTTTTCTCCGTAACGTTCCATTTATTTCGTATAAACAATAATCATATTAATACGCGCAACATCGGTATTATTTTTTGTCGCGCTTCATTGGACGCGGAAAAAAGGGTTGATGTTCCACCCCCGCGAGTCTTGAGGAGACACCAATATTATAATTTATAATAAAATTATTAATTATTCGTTATGGGACACTACTAGAAAATTTATATTATATGTATTTATTTTTCTATATAATATATTATTACTTTATTAGGTACAATATAATATTCTAAGACTAAAATAAGACATATTATTATTATTTTATGACTTTATGTGTAGATTCTATCCTCTATGTATTTTAATATACATAATTCGTATGGACTCGTTAAAATATTATATCGTAGGCGTAATACACCAATATTCTAATGCACTGGCCGACACGTCGTCGTCATGTACGTGTGTTGTACACTTCGCACTTAATATTATTGTACCGATGTCTATCCGAGACGGCAAACGCTTTGCGATGTGACGTACTAACGTGCAACTATTATTATTTGTACAAATATAAACCGCGAAAAACGTGCGCCCGGTGTGTACACGCCGTCGCGCCGCCGCACTTAAATAAACCGTGGATATTGTTATTAATAATAATAATAATATGTGCGCGTACACGTTGTCAGATTGGAATAATAATATTAAATTACACGCCGACGGTGACGGTGCAGAAAGTACACTCGCCCGCGCACTGTGGTCAATCCTACGAACGCGGAGAGGAAAAAAAAATACGTCGTGTACTAGAAAAAAAAAAGAATTAAAAATATAATAGTTATCGTACGCGTGCAAATTATTATTAAAATCGTCATCGAGACGGCTATGGCATCCGCAGTGGGAGGCCGATTACATAAAAAATATCGTATATAATGCGATAATATTATTGTCTATAATATTATATTAATATCGTGATATACGTTTATATAAAATTGCGTATGTACGCATAATAATAGTTATTATGAAAAGTATGATATTAATTATTATTATAAATTTATAATACTGTTGGACGAACGCGTATTGCGTATAATAATTATTATAATATTATGAGTCAAGAACGGATAACACGACGTTATGATCTTTTATACAATTTTATATTATCCCTGATGTACGCGTGTTGGATGTACCGTGTTTTTGGTTTGGGAAATTTCGCAACTTTTAAAAAAGTGCGCGCGACGCGTTCCCAGAATTCCGGGACCGGCGGCGCGGCGGCGCCCTCTCGCCGTTCTTTCCTCGGTTTCACCCCGTGGCGGGAACACCGGAATATCGGAAACGCATTTTTATCGTTTCGTCGATTGACCGAAATTCCATGGTCGAGCGTTCCTTGCCAAATATGTTATTGTTTCGCGTACCTACTAGAAATAAATTCATATAAAACGCACCCGGAGGGACAGGGGAAACACGCGTCATATTTTCTTCCGATATACCACCTTAAACCTATACAAATAAAAGGGACGGCAAACACTCATTGTTTCACACATTATTTTTTACACACAAAGTAAAATATAATATTCAGATGTTTAAAAAAATAATAATAATCGGTCGGCCGAATAACGCGAAACGAGCGTATCGCGCGGTTACGCAATAATCGAACGATTAACAATGTTGAAAATCGTGGTAAACTCGGCGAAACCGTGTATAATTAATACAGATTTAATACAGAAATATAGTATATACACATAACGACTAACGAGGCGTTTTTTCTTAAAAGATTATTATTGATTACAGAATATAATAATAATAATAATATCGTTTTGTACAATTCACGCGTTAATACGATGTGAAAATATTACGAAAACCCTGCTCCCGGTCTCGTATTTTACACAATTTACTGGAGTGTAATAATGATGTACTTAGATTATTATTTACGATTTATTTCTCGTATTATTACATCGGTCCATGTGCGCGTCATATCACTGCCGCTGCGGTTGTCCCTGCGGCACGCCTAATACGGATACGGCGGTGGCCGTCTGTTTTTACGTCGGTGCGGTCCGCCGTCGCTGTCTGCTTGTCATATTTTTTTTCCCGCGAGTGTTACGCCGATTCGACCGCCCCGGAAACGATCATTTCACGTGCATCGTCCGTACACGCCGCTGCGTTTATTTATTTTTCTTTATTTTTCTTTTTTTCTTTTTTTTTGCTTTGCCACTCCGAGTCGTATGTAATATAATATTATTACGAGCCATTTTGTGTTTTCAGTCGGTTAAAAACTTGAGGGTGCTAATGAGTTACAATATTATTCGCCACACGCTAACTCCGTGATCTCACTCCCCCCTCTCATCGGTAACACAAACGTGCTATTATATTTTTATAGTTTATCATTTTAATTTTTTGTAAAAAAAATCAATTATTCAATATTTTAGAACATTGAGATTCAATTTTCGATAAGAAAATTATTGTATTTAGTTTCATAGATAACAATATCATAACGTCCTTGAAAATCTATTAATTTTTAATAATTTAAAATATATGTATATTGTATTATATGCAAATTAAACGTTTATAATTATTGGGAATAAAAAATATGTATAAATATTTTATTTGATAAATTGTTGTAAATTGGTATTTAACCCCTCCCCCCCAACAAAAAAAAAAAGATTAATTAAAAATTTTATTAAAAATTTAATAAAGATCAATAATTCTTATAGACTCAAATTGTAAATTTTTTAATATATATTTTGTTTACCCCCCCCCCCCACCCCCATGAAACAATCCTGCGTACGCCACTGGTTAAAAGTTAAATAGTTAACAAAATAAGAGGCACGTTGTATAATATGCATTTTTATTAGGTATGACCATAAATACAGCTAAAAATATAAAAACCGTGTAGTTCTAGATTCTAGGTGCCGATGAGTTTTTAAATACAAAAACATGCTTCACAGGAAAAACTCTCATGCCTCATAGAATAATTCTTCTCCGTGTTATTTAAACGAATAATATTGTAAATATTTAATTTTTGAAGAACTCGGATTAATAAAAAATAAATAAAAAATAAGAACTAATAAGAACGCCGATCTCGAGTGCCTTTTACGAAGAATTCCATTCCGTATTTAAAATTCTTATCGCATTTACTATATATACGAGTAAATCGTAACGTTTAAATAATTATTATGTTTCGCATATTATGCGTGTTAGACTGAGAAAGAAAAATCCCTGCTTCCAATCCCTTTAACATAACAATTTTCAATTTACAAAAAAAAAGGGGGACGCTAAGCACTTCTTGACACTCCTGTATCTGTATGTGCGCCAACCGTACTAGTTTTGTATTTCGTATAAAAACAATATTATATTACCTAACCGTCTTGGGGGGAAAAATAACTGTTAAAATAATATTTAGAAAATATTATAATAATATATTATTATCGCGAGAATGAGAGAGAGAAAGAGAGAGAGAGCGAGTGAGAGAGAAAATTTTAAAAGAGAGAGAGAGATTTCGGAACAAATGCGCGCTCAGGATAATCATGGGCCCTGCCGCCCTGGAAGAGTCCTCGAAGTTTTTGGCGAAAGGATCTCATTATTGTTATATTATAATAATATATAACTCGTCCTGTAACAATGTGCAGAAATTATTTGACTTATACACACAATACGCGCGCGTATAATAATAATTATTATATAGAACAATGTGCGTTGCGAATAATAATAATTATTATTATTATAATAATATTGTTTTGTGCACGTGAAAATTTCTCGATCGAAACGTGTATAATAATAATAATATTATAATATATTATACAAACAGTTAATGGCGTTAATAAAATATTATAATAATTATTATTATTGTACAATCGTATATAATATATATTATATTATTATTATGTTGCATAGGAAATATATTATCGATTTTGGTTAATGCCAAAACCGCGGGACTTCATTCGGCGCCGCGACAGCGTCCGATGACAGGGATCGAAGAGAGGATTTTGGATGTTATATGCCGTATAATATTACGGTCGCCGTACAGTCGCGCGAATATTATAATAATATTATGATTTCGATATCCTCGCGCCGTCGCCTCACCGACGACGACGAGCGCGCTGACGACGGACTTGGCCGCGTGTCCCGTCCTCCCGTGCACCGCGTTACGCGTTAACGTTGTAATATTAAAATAATGTTGCAAACAGGGACGCCCGCAGAATTTAATTCCAGTGCGTGCAAAATTAATTCATTATCATTATTCTTCATTATCACTCCTCCCTCCCTTAATTGACTATACTTCTTGGAACTATTAAATTATTATAATATAGGGATTAGGGAGCATAATAAATTAATCGACCAAAAACTAAAAAAAAAAAAAAATGTTTGTATTGTATAATATGTAGGTATCATCGCATTCGAAAATACGATTCTGAGCGAAGTTCAGACAGATAATATTATATGTATTAGTATTGATAAAATTTTTGACCCGTTAAATTATACGTTCATTTTTGTAAAATTTGATAAAATTGGCAATTTTTGGCACTAAGATCTGACAATTTTACTGAAGTATACTTACTTATATCACTTAACATCGTTTCAAAATATTTAAAAAATCCCTATAGTCTCAATTATTTTTTATAGCTGTTATTTTTAAGTTGATATTTTTTTATTATTCTTAGTTTAAACGAAATCTTAGAATCCATACGAATATTCTTATTATTATTTCTCAATATTTTTAAAATAAAAATTAATAGAAAAACTAAAAAATGTGGAAAATTTTTGAAAATTTTATCGAATCATACTAACGTACAGGTATATCTTAACGTATTTAGACTCAATTTTTGTTTTTATAAATGTTTAAATTTGAAATTTCAGTAAAATCTAATATCGATAAACGACTATACGATCCGCAGGAGGGGCAGTTGCATACTCTGCCCCCCCGTAGTACCGCCTATGCTAATGTATATTGCTATTCATTTGCTATAATATATATCGATTTATTATAATTTTACTATTTATATTTTATGGTGCGAAATCAGTAAATCAATAACATCGAAAAATTGCGCGAAAGCATCGTCGTATAAAATAATCGTCGACGTCGTCGCCGTCCGTAGGCAGCAACACCTTACGAATGAAAAATTTAATTCGACAACAAAAAACATGTTTATTTGGTCAAAACATGTTTGTCACAAACATGTTTGTTTCCTAATCACTTTCATATATCATATTATATCATTATATACTATTATCAATAACAATAAATAATATACCAATCGATAACACTGCAATATAGGTAGGTATATATATTATACATATATATATATTTTATTGATTGTTATTTATTATTAATCCGTTAAAAATCGCATCATTTGCACAATATATTATGTTACACATTATATATGTATATTCAATATGCATTGAATGTATATTATATTATAATATAATACTCGTATTATTGAATACGATGATGGTTAGACTATTATTACATTTTACTCTAATAGAAACGTAAGTATTATGTGTTTTTAATATTATATAACGCTTAGAAAGCGATTAAAAATGTATAAATCGTTTCTACAACGTTTGCACATTTTTCAAAAAGAAAAAGACTTGGTTCACTATAGTATTGTTAAAAAAAAAAATAATAATAATAATAATAATACTATTTGCATATTGCATTATTATTATTATTATTATTATTATTATTATTATTATTATTATTAT
>JAIUCT010000024.1:1823802-1889324 GCA_021307375.1 Tetraneura akinire
ATTATTATTATTATTATTATTATTATTATTATTATTATTATTATTATTACATATGGAATCACTGTTCTATTCTTAATTTTCATATATATACTCGTGTTTATATATATATATATATATATATATACGTATATACAATATACCTATGATAATTATTAATTATTATTTATTATACACCTACTGGCTCATGTGTTATTGTATGCAAAATATACCTACTCAATATCATAATATATAGTAACCACAATAACCAGTAACCGTGTATATTGTGTACTGCGGTATACGATGTAAATATGACTTTTACATATTTATTGTTCTACACAGAAATATGTATGTTTATTATACTTATATACGTGAATCGTATTAATATCTAAAGGTAAGACCACGAACTACGCACCATGGTTAGACATAAGACATAACTCAAAGTTATGAGCATATATTACTATTTAAGTTTTTATTTTTTAATCAAATATTCTATTTAATATTGATTTACATGCAAGGTACTACCCTATATAGTATATCTTTTTAAATTTTTCTTTTTATGATTATTGTGTCATTGTGTCGTGACCACGTACATTAGAAATTCAGGTTTCAAATGTTTAACTATTTATTCTTTAGAGACGCATTGCAGAATATTCCCATATATCGTTTTAAAATTAATAACCTCGCGTTATTCCATCGTAAAAAAATATTACTATTGCCAGAAGTATATAAATTTTAAAATAATTGACCTACCATGACTCTTAAAAGTGACTTATAACATTTTATATAATAATAGATTGATGTATTTTATTTTGTTATTTAATATTGAATAATTTAATGAATATTATTTTAATTTAATAATTGCTTTTTAAGCCATTCTAAAATGAGTTAAATTTTTCTTATACTGAGTGAATATTTTTAAGTTTACAATGGTTTTATATAAGGATACCTACCTAATTAGTAAGTATTTATACGTTAATAATAAAAAAAAACTGTGTTTTATTTATTTAAATAAACCAGTATAAATATAATTAATGAATATATTATTATTAATAAATAATAATATTATTTCGTTGTTGTGTCAATAGATGGCCGAAATCGTAAATTCATTTTAGTAAATTGTTTGTATAAGATGAGATGACTGATGTGTAATAAATAGAGAATAATAATAATAATAATAATAATAATGGAATTTACTAATGACTTTCCGGCGTTCGTCGACTCGAAATAATGTATAATATAAATAAAGTCAATCTATATGTCCTCTAACAAACATCTGGAAAATGTCCTTGGACTTATTGTTATATTTAAACCGTGGAACTTATTCGGTAAAATCTAAATACGAGTACACGTAATTTACTATTATAATATTTTATGTATAAAATATGTATACATAACACACAGAGTGTCCGAGATTTTAGGACTGCGGGAAAGTCAATTTCAGAGAAGATATAATATTATTACCAATTTGACATATTATTGTATGTTTAATATATCGAAGGGATTTGTTTATTTTAGTATTTTTTACACGTGAGTTTTAAAAATTTATTGTTAAGAACTAATATATAGGTAATATAATATAACTATATAAGTATATAAATATATATTATACATTCATTAACTGGGTGGTTACATATTGAATTAATAAGGTCCTTATAATATAAGGACTACATCTCTTTATATATACCTAGTATAATAATTTTAGTTTTACAATGTGTTTTTTTTTTATATGTCTGTATTAATTTTTTTTAAAAGGTGTTTAATTTGAATTTGAATTTTAATTAAAATTTGAATGCAATGATAAATCATTACATTCGAAAAACGATTCTGAGTGAAATACTGTCAGATTTGGGTATATTTAGATGACTAATTTAGGGATTTTTTATGGGTATATATTGAACGTAGAAACGGGTAAATGTAAAAATTTTAATAAATACATACGTATATCTGATGTACTTCGCTCAAAATCGATTTCGAATGTAATGATTTATCATTCCATTCAAATTTTAATAAAAATTCAACACTTTCTTCTTTACACCTGTATCCCATTCATACCTGTATACCTACCCTTGCTTTTTTAAGTTTTTACTATCATAATATAAGAGTCAAGAGATAGGTATGTATCATTAATAAGTGTAATATAGCGTAATTATATTTTATAATATATACTATATAGGTATCTACAATTATACATATTAATTAATGTTGTACGTTAATATAACGGTATATACTTGTGTTTAAATTTTTAATCGTCATAATAATGTTTACAAAATAATTTTATATATTAGCATATATACGTAATATACATTATCATAAATATTAACAATGCACGCCTATAAGCTATAAGTACCTAGTATGGGACATTGGGACCTATACAGATACAGTACACCCGAAAAATAATAAGGGCCGTTTTATCAACTTGCGGGTTTTCGTCAATACTATACTAACATTGAAATAATTAAAAAAGCAGGAAAAGAAATTTCGTGAAATATAATCTAACACTCTAATTAGTTAAGTTTTGTTCATATTGTAGTTAACCTGATAAAATAAATTATCATTGTGTTATCATAGCACTATAGCAGTTAGAAAATTTTAAATTTAACGGTACCTACCTAAGAAAATTTTAATATTTTATAATTGTTTTGAATTGTACACTACTTATCCAATAGAATACATTATGGCAGGTCTTTTGAGTAAGATATATGGAAATGTTTATTGTATACCTACCTACATTGTATTTTTGTTTAATGTATACTCATTACTCATAAAATATAATTTAACATTTTAAATTATATTCTCATAATTATATTTTCATAATTCATTATTAAAATATTATTGTATAGTATTATATCCCAACATACTTTATACATTTGCGCGTTAATTTTAAACACTAATCTAAAAAAAGATAAAATATTGACAGTTATAGCTTATAGCTACTTGTAGTACCTAATTGATGTTCATGTGGAAGTGCGATGAGGGAGAAGAATAAATAATTTTACTTTCACCTGACTATATACTTCCTTCTACAAATTAAAAATGATTTATGCATGATAATAATATAATATAGGAATAATAAGTACATATAATTGTATTTATATACAATATACTGTATTTTGGATAATAGCAGTTATAACTTATAATTTAATAACTCAATCAAATAATTTTTGCAATCTCAATTTAATTATTTTTCTTTATACACTAATTAGGAAAACTTAATTTTTATTGATGGTATGTAGAAATTTGTGATCTTTCTGTATCATAAAGTTTGTATTCGGGAGAAACATAAAATAATTCAATTTAAAAAGTTTTATCTCCTTAAAGTTCTAGAAACTCAATTGATTGCAAAAATTATAACGCTTAACATAAAAATAGATGCATCATGAAGTTATAATAAATAAAATTAAGGAAAAATAAATGATTTTTTTTTTTTAATTTAAAAATTCAATCGATCGATTTTTTAAATATTTTTTTAATACGAGTATTTTGAATGAAAAATAAATATTTATTTAGTATTGTGTATGTAAGGATGTGATAATTAAAACTTATCGGTGTGGACTGTGATTAGTACATAATAATTATTAAATAGATATACATATAATTATTAATATTTACTCATTATAAAAATATGTCTAATTAAATTTGTTTTAACATTTTAACTAATTGTTAATAATATTACACTTTATATGCTTTTACATTTTTTATCATGTTTTTTAAATTTCAGTTTTAATAAATAATAGTATAAAATATTATAAGAAATAAAAAGAAAAAAAAAGAAAATTGACAAAAAAAATTAAATTTAACAACATGTTATTTGAAATTAAAATTTAAAATTACTTATGCATATGTAGAATTTATTATTATTGAATAATTATTTATTTTTATTATTAATTTTATTTTCTGTAATTTTATTAATTTGCTTGGAAATAGTAAGTTATATCATAGCTCACAGACTCACAGTCATTATTAATGTTTATAATACTCTTGTAAATTTAATTAGAACATTCATAGAAATTATACCTAACCTCTTAATCTTAATATGTGTTAATCTGTATAATTACGTAAAAACTAAATGAAAACAAATGACGGAAAAGGTCAGAATATTAAATGAAATTGTTAAAGTATTAATTAATTGTACAAATAATATTTTATTATGTTTAGCCGTCTAGATCCTTAATTATATTATATTGTATAGTTTTATACTTTTATGTACAGTTGTTTAATTTATCTATTAAAATAATTATTAACGTTATGATTATTTCCGAAAAATAAAACGTTTTGTAATAATTTTAAGTCGTGAATTTCGACGTTAATATAATATTAATATATTATTATGGTTCTAATTTATATAAACATATTTTGAACTTAATATTTTTATTCTCGATAGTTAATTTTTCGAAACACTAATTTTTGCAAGATGTAACTCCTTATATATTTGAATCTTGTTATAAATTATATTTATACTCGATAGTTGTACAAAGTAAAATTTATACGTAGCTATATTATGAATTGTATGAACTCTGAGAGACTTCAATAATTACAATAAGACGTACAAGGTACATCGACCTTTTAATATTTTTTATGATATAATCCGTGGCAATAATGCCCATTTCTTTCATATAGGTAGGTACGTTATTATAAATAGGTACCTATACGTGTTTCCTGCGATAGGTAAAGATTACGTTTTGTTTATTATTATAGTTGTTTCAATCCAGCCCCGCAGATATCAAGATTTTAATCTTTATGAATTATGATTATTATTACTATTTTTTTTTTCCAAAGACAATTCAATGTAGGTAACTGTTTATATTCAAATTTCAAATGTAATATGAGCTGTTATGACATAAAAAGAAAAGTTCTAATAAAATAACTATACAATATGAACGTATTGATATAATTTTAATATTTTTTATAGACGACGTTATTTTTATGCTTTTGTTTTTGTAACATTAATCGTATGCTCGCTACGACTGTTTTATTATTATTACCTACCATAATTACTATTCGTTCTCAATTTTTTTCCCGATGTATATTCGTTTTCTGTTTTTTTAAACTTAAAGTATAAAATTCTGGAATTTTAATTTTTTCGTATGCATAGGTATATTATAATAATATATTGCATTTATTTTACGAACAGCTGTATGTAGGGCGATATTTATATATAAAAATTATATTAATAATAACTAAAAAATGAATAAATAATTTTTTAATTTATACTAATATCAGTAATTGGTATAATTATCAAAATAATATTCTAGGTACAAATGTATACAATATATTGTATTATGTAATATACCCATTTGAAATTTCATTCACTACCTATATAGTAATGTTGAATGAAAAAAGCGATAAAAAAAATAAACTATTATATCAAAGTGTATATTATATATATATATAATATTGAATTAATCGCTATCGTCAAATATATTTAAAAATATAGAATAGGTACTATACGAGTATAATATGTATATTATGTTTGTATGTACACGAATAACGTTAAAGTATACGCCGTAACGGTTTGTGTAAATTTATTCAATAATTAATTATTTTCGCCTTATCAGCTATTTTAATTTGACATTTGCAATGAACTTGAGACTCGTAAATAAACCTATATAATACTTGATTAATAAATTCAATCGATTGTGTATTATATATTAATTCGAGTTTCATTCATTGAATTATATATTATAATATAGGGATATATATTATATATATTTTTTTTTTATATATATAAATCTACATTTTTAGTAATTATTTTTTATGCTTTGTAATATAGCCATTATTCGTTTAAATAATTGAATAAATTACAAAAAAAAAAAAAAAAACAGTCAACTATACATACTACATGATTTTATCAAGATCCAATGACGGTTATTATTGTTTTTGTCTATTTATTCCTTTCTTTAAGATGTATAATAACAATTTTATGATAACATACCTAACATATTTTAATATACCTAATTGTTGATTACGTCTGGTAGAAAGATCGTTTTCAAAAACTATGCGCGTCCATATATAATATACTTTTAACTAAAATATGTATATTGTTCATAATGGAATATATTATTAACGTCTAACGATAATATTTCAGTCTATATTAATTTGATACGGGTTGATGTCAATTATTTGCGTTTCTGCATAATATAATATATTATTATGAAAATATAAATTTTGCGTAGACAATATATTATTTATAATATGGTTATACGATTGATAACTAGAAATGTAAATTAAACAAATTCAGAAAATGGCACCATAATAAATATGGTTTATACCTATACAATAATATGTGTATACATAATACATATACTTAATAAACATGCAAAATGTTAACCGTGAAAAATGATAGAATATTGGAATAAGCAAAAATTATTCAATGTCATAGGTGTTCGCATATTATAATATTATATATATTGTTGACATTACAAAATATGCTGTTGTAGACGACAATGAATATCAGTTTTTATTCTTATGTACATATTTTATATTTACAAAAGATTATGATGAAATTTATATTGTTGAAGAATATTTTAAACGATCGTATACAGAATTAAATTGCATTATAAAATATTATACACCTAAAGTCTGAGTCTTATATATATATTTTATATATACTCGTATATAAATAATACAAATGCGTGTGTAATTATTAATTAATATATTTTTAAACCCAATAATAGACAATTTTTTTTTTTTTTTTTATATTGCTATTTATATACCAGTTTTTTTTAGAATTATCAATTGTAACTTATTATTTAGGTATAACATTGGTAATAAATTATTATATTATTGCAAGAAATCAATATGACCTCACGGTATATTATTATATAAATAGGTAGGTATATATAGATTTAATTATTAATTTAATTTCATATATTTTACGTTAAGTTTTTAAAGTAACGATGTATAAAAATTATCCTTATGGTATAACGTATATTAACTTCAGATAGGTACTCGTATGTATAATAATAATTGAATGCTGAGTATACAAAAACTGTACGATGTTCGACCAGCACTCAAATAATATTTAAAAAATATTTTTATTTACCTATACTAAATAATAATATTAAAAACATATTATAAAATTAACGATCATTTAATATAAAAGAAACGTACGTAGAAAAGATTTTTGGATAGCTATTAGAATTGGGAGGAGGAAGAGAGACGTAGCATATTACATCGTATAATACATTGTATAGAAAAGATAAGGTGAATTTTGCCGACAATAGAACAATAGTAGACCGGTGAAAAAAACGAAACCGTTTGTAGTTTTTAGAATTTATAACTTGTATAATTTAGTATAATACTTGAATATTGGTCTTAAGTGGTAATATGAAATTTATTTTTGGTTTTTTCATACAACAAAATTATGTTCATTTATCTCGTGTCGGAACGCACACTCCGTCCTTGTAATAATATAATATAATTTTATACCTACCATATTTTTCGTATCCCTGATCGAATTTTTTATTTCTATTAGTGGTATATACGTAGTACGTACACAGTGATAATTATTATTGTTATTTGATTTTAAATCAAGTTCGTTGGATTTTTTTTAAATATTTTACAGTTGTCATATAGGTAGCAGTTAAAAGATTTCATAAATTTTCTTCGAAGATCTATATTATAACATTAAATTAAGTTACAGAGCGATCAGAATTTCACGTTGAAAAATAAAGATGACCTACCTCCTACATAAAAAATGTATAAAATTATGTAATTTTCTAATTTCTATATGTTTTTAACGTGGTATTCTGATCACTCTGTATGAATACCTATTATCGCTAATTGTACGTTTTAATAATTTAATAATATTTTAATTGAATTTAATATTACCTAATCATATAATATCGTATTATTATAAACATTATTATATTATTAGTATTTTATTAGTATTATTATAAACATAATATTTCATATAAATCACACAAATGTATAATTTGGATAGACTAGAATATTTTATTAGATGAGGATTTTTTTCGAATTTCAATCATGAGGATATATTGTATAACGTTTATTATATTTATTTCTAATTAAATACGTTAATACATGAACGATTAAGATATTATTAATTGTTATATAAAAAGTTAAATATTTTATTAGATAGGTAATATTTCTCTAAGCTGTTATTCCATATTTTACATCTGATATCAGTATCACTATACCTACTTAGATAATAATATACCTATACTATTCAAATTTTAAAATAATTATAACTGCAATGCAATATCTATATAAATTATAAATATAACTGTCCACCAATATGTAAAATAAGAATACATTTATATATTATTATATTATTATGTTTATTAAAAAAAATAACGTTTTTTAGAAAATAATTGATTACTTTATATGAGTGCTTAGTATGAATTACATATATCTATTTCACTTTCTCTCTCTCTCTCTAGAAATGAATAAATATATGAATTTTTATATGAATCAATATAAGATCAATTTTAATAACTAAATTATATCGTAATAGAACCAATTTTAATGTAAATATAATCAAGTTAAAAATATGGCATCTATATTTACAATAACACATTTAATATAATTCTAATATAGGTAATATAAATTATAATATCTTTAAACGCAAATTAAATATTGATTTTTATTATTATTTTAAATTAAGTATTTTGTATAGTTATATACTTATATTGAGAATGTTTAATTTTACTTATTTATTTTTAAAAAACAATTATTTGATTATAATATTACGTTATGGACGTTAGGAATGTTATTTTGTACGAATTACGTACCTATGTTACACATTTGTGACAAAATATATTAATATATTATGAATTTGAGTATCATATTTTTATACTATAACAAATAGTTTAAAATAAGAATAATCACATATTTGTTGTACGTTGCAGATAAGATAACATATTATTGTGTAATTTTTTTTGTGATAATAACCTATAATAATTGTTTGCATGGTATATTTTTAGAAAAATTGAATTTCTATGATAGAACCATTAATGATCGATGTAATAATTGTTGCCATTATTTAATAACTTGAATAATACATGAAATATAGTATGTCGTGTAGCTGAATTAAACTATCTATATTATAATAATTATTAATATTAACGATTTTGTCTATTTCATATAACACGAATACCTACCACATTATATTAATTTTTCAATAATTTAATTATAATATAATTTGTCCTTGTAATGATTATCGGTTTTTCTTCGTTTAAGAGCATAATAATAATATTATTTAAATTTATTATTTACGTAATAAAAAGTAGGTATTATAATATTGTCAAATTTTTATAATACACATATTTTATTGAGAATTATTGGTTTTTTTTAAACACTGTTATAATAGTATAATTTTGTACAATATGCATAGTACCTATATTATATTATACTGTCTTAATTAATACGGAAAAGAAAAGAATTTAATTATAATAATTGCAAAAATTATTTATCAAAAAAATACGAATGAATAAATTTGTATATTGACGAAGTTACAAAAATTTCAAATTATTTAAATTGTTATTAATGATTATCGCAGTTTCGTATTGTTTGCATAATACAATTGTTATAATATCTAGGATATTATATTACAGTGTATGTAAGTATAATAATATTATAATATATTATCCATATCTACATAAATTCTTACGCCAACGCCTTTTCTAATCTATATATAATAGTATAATACATATATTTTAAAAGTATATATATTATATTTTTTATAATTTATATTATACACTCGTAATAAGGGAGGGCATATAACTGCAATTTGGATTTTATGATGACGATCGCCAGATTTCCATATAGTATAGGTATATTAAATATACTTACGATAAATGTTTATAGGTTTGTACAGAATTGGTTTAAGTGTTTTTCATTTTATTTTTCGTATACAGTAACGTACTTTTACTATACAATATTATTTGTCAATCTGTCATTCGTCATAACGACATATGTTCGGTTCCAGCAGGTAAAATACATGTGGTCAACGTCATATGGACAGTTTCATTTTAAATAGTATAAGGTATAAGGATAGTATATATATATATATGTATACACACACTTTATACGTGATAATATTTAATATTATACAGGGATGAATTAATATTTATAGACATAATGTTACATTCAAATAATATCACAGTTGTTGTATTTAATATTGTTTAATTGAAATATAATTAAATATTAGAATTGAATTTAAAAATGACAAAAATAACATTTTTTGCTATGAAAATTATTTTTTTATTTTTGTAAATTTGCATAATGTATGTTTATTTATATATAAAATTTAATAAATACATTTTTTCTAAAATTATTTTATACATTAATTTATATAGATTGGTTATTATATTATACGTAATATTATTATTATTATTATTGTCAGTTTATTAATATCTTTTAATTTTTAAATAATAAATGATGCATAAAAATAATAAAGTGGTTTTTGATAATAATGTTTAATTAGGATAAGAAAACATTTTTTTAAAAACCTATTGTTTATACAACAATAAAAACATTTACTAAAATTAAACCATACCCAATGCAATAATATTATTTTAACATAATATAAGTCAACGCACGGTTAAAAGATTTTTTATACTCAATTTTTTATCGTCAATCATAAATTATACATGCAAATTAAAAAATAATTTGAATTAAATCAATAAAAATATATATAATATGTACAGACCAATTATTATAACTGCCTATAATATAAAAAACGATAAACCGACGGATTTTTAGGACGGTTCGATTTTAATGATTTCATTTCTAAATCTATACACAGGATAATCTTCAACCTGGTTTACGTTTATTCCTTAATCATTTGTATTATACCCATAACGATAATATCATTATGCGATTGAAATATAGGTAGGTAGATACGTCATAATTTATTATTATTATTATTATTGTGTTATCTACATAGGCGCAAATAGCTAAAAAAATTTGGGGTGGTTTAAGTCCCCATAAATTAGATATACCAATAGGTATATCAATATAACATATAATAATTGATTACAAAATTTTATTGATTGGGGGGACTTGGATGTATTTTGGGGTCTAAGTTCTCCCAAGCACCCCATATTTGCGCCTATGGTAATCTATAATAAAATATTGAATGTCGAATTCGCACGAACATATAACATTATTATTTAAATATAATTTGGCGATAATAATCCCATTACATTATATTTCCCTACGTAATATATGCCAATATATAATAATATTATAATATTATAAGACGAAGACGAGAGAGTACGAGTTGCAGGGGAACGCAGAAAACGTCAGGTGCAGTGTATATACGAATGAATAAATCGTTTTAACGAATTTTACTTTATCACAGAAACCACTCGAATGCGAAATGATTGACGTGAAAAATAAAAGTCTAGAATTTCGGATAATAAAAATATTATAATTAATGCTCGTATATCTCGTATTATTATACATTTTAAAAGGAAACCGCGCGAGGGCTAATTGTATAACAATAAAATATGATAACCCTCGTATAGATACACGTCATTTTTGGCCTTTATTATATTACCGATATGCACTCCACGCACCACGTCACGCCGAAAGAAATAATGAGTTTCAATGAGCAATAATAATATTTTGTTATTTTAATAATATTATTATAATATTGAATTATTATTATTTAAGATTTATTGAGCGAAGCCAAAAATGTTTTGGTTTTACAATGATGTGTGTGTTTTTTTTTTTTTTATGTCTGAAGAAACTTTTCGACCAGAAATTATACCACTAATAGCATAAGAGGTTTCCGGTAGCAAAGTGGATGTAGTTGATACTTTATTTATGTCATTTTTCGAATTTCTCGAAATTGAGCCTATGCGATAGAAAAAGTTAGCAAAAAATGACAAAAATACGAGAAAATTAAAAATCGATTTCAATATTTTACGATAACTCGGGGAATATTGAATTTAGAAACTCGAAAATTTCATTTGGCGTTCATATAATAGGTTTATTACATATACGTGATACGTTGGAACGATTACGTTAATTTTTCTACGAAATATAGAACTTTGAATATTTCATAAAATTCTCGTTTTTATCTCTTTTCGATGTTTGATACGTTTGGCAATTTTGAGTTTTAAGATCTGAAAATTTTATTGAAGCTTCTTCATATATTATTGTTTGACGTGTTGTCAAAATATTAGAAGAATCGACAGACTGAATTTTGTTTATAGGTGTTTAAAGTTAATATTTTAGTAATATTGATATTTATAGTATTTATACGGATCCCTCTTATTATTTTTCAATATTTTACAATAATGTTAAATAAAATCGAAAATTTTTTTTTTAATTTTTTAAATTTTATTGATGCTCAAGTATATACTACTTAACTCAGTTCCAAATTATTGTGAATATTACATTTTAAATATATATATATTTTTTTTTTTTTTTGTGTAGCTTGTGGAGGGAATACCGGTTTAAAGAGGATATAAGTGTTGAATTTTGATTAAAATTTAAATGCAATGATAAATCATTACATTTGGAAAAAAACGATTCTGAGCGAAGTACTGTTGGATTTGGGTACTTAGAGGACTCAATTAGGTGTTTTATTTAGGTACCTATTTATTTTGAACGTGGAGACTGTATAAGAATGTAAAAATTTTAATCGATACATATATTATCCGATGACCTTTGCTCAAAATCGTTTTTTCTAATGTAACGATTTATAATTACGTTAAAATTTTATTCAAAATTCATCTTTACACCTGTATCTTTCCATAATAACTCTTCTTTTTTTGCAATTTCGATTCGTGCAAAATGTATCTGTACGAGATGATGCGCGTCGACTGAAGGGGAGAATGTTATGCAATACGATAAACACGTCGTATTATTATAATGTTATACGACAACCGCTCGTATAGAATTTGTGCCAAATTTATCGTTCGCCAGTTAAATAATTGAATATAATATACGGTTATAATAAACTATCGGGATGCGAGCTAAACGACGTAAATCGAACATTATTATAATAATATGGAAATTATATTCGACGACGTAATATACCAAACCCCGAAAACATATCCATTCGTCAACCGAACATTATAATATTATATCGTATACAAATGTTTATACTTATACACGATACGATGTAACGTTATCGTACGAAAATAATGTATTTTGTACAGCAATTATAAAAGCATGCCGTACTCGAGCTTCCGAAACGCCAATATAGGTACGATTAAATTATTATGATAAATAAACATCAATTAAAGTATAATCGCTATTCGTCGTATTATAATTATTTTATTTGAGTGTTTGATCTCGTGTTTTTTTTTTCGTTTTTTTTTTTTTTATCCAGGATTTATTTGATGGAAATGACACGCAATCTGACATCTTCATCGATCGAAGCCGCCTATAAGAATAATAATAAATTGCAATATTGATTTTCATGAAATACGGATAATGCTCGTTTGTCAAGTTTTAATTTATAATATATTTGTATAATATAATTACATTTCATATAATACCATTCGTAAAATCAATTACCCCAATAATGGTATATAATGGTATACCAAAGTAAGACGAAAAATAACTCTAATGGATTTATCTTATTGAATATATTATAATATATTTTTTTTTTTCAAATTTATACGATATTTTATATACTTTATTATTACTCAGGTTATTGCAGGAATGACAAATTTTGGACACTGGATAATTTTTTTTTTTTTTAATTACAAATTTTAAAAGCCACGCTCATTTTTTACTAATTTAAATCATATTATAATTCAATTATATATGTTATATCGTCGGTTAAAAGGCTAAAATAGCGACATTTTTGCAGTAACCGACACACTATAAAGATTATTATAGGTATTATAACGATATATATTATATTTATGTACGATGTTCTAACGCATCGCTCTGTAGTTGAATTTTCTTAACACGAATTTATAATTTGTTATTTATATCCAAAGTTATGCAGTAATCGCCACTATTGCAGAATTACGTAAAGAAAATATTGTAGTTATATCTTTAAAATTAAATTACTCGTATTTACAACAGTTTGAATAGTTGTAAAAAGTAGTGAAAAAAAACATGTCTTTTGGCTCACCTGAAAAGTAGTGAATGTGTCGTTTACAACAAATAGTCTTTTAACCGTCGATTACGTTTAGCCGCAATATTATTTTATATACGTTCATGCAGATTTGTATTTATTTTGTACTCTAAATATGTAAAGACATATAGATTCGGATTTCGACAATAAATTTAAAACCATTATAAGGCCATTACTGTTTTAGGTATTATATGAATATAAAATTGACTTTACATATTCATAAATAATTAAATATTAATATATTTTATCGAAATAAACTCTATATTTGAATAATATTAATGGTAATATTAATATAGTAATTGTTTTCAAGAGACTATTATGACACCCGCTAGCTATAAAACGCAATTTACGTTAATGTATACCAACGGCTTTATAATGTAGTAATTAATCTATCTTAAAATGACACGATAATAATAATAATAATAATATTGTAAAAAATTCGAGGTTGGTCGATAGTAATAATAATAATATAATAATTATTGCGTGAATGTTCATATTTCATCTTTGGATTTAATCATAGTCATTAGTCAAATCTTAAATGTATTATTTATTTAGACAATGAACGAAATTAAACAAATTTTTTTTCAATATGACAAATTAACACACATTTTAAGAAAACAAAATAATTAATATTTACAAAATTCGCAAAACATTACTTAAAACTTTAAACTCAGAACTTAAAAACTTATAAACGTTATATTAGGTATAAGCGTACGATGTAAATGTAAGAATACGTATATACCCTTGGCTCGATATATTAATATTATTATACGACCATATTGTGTTTGTTCGAAAAAAAAAAAAAGGTTCTAAATATATCTAAATTAGTTTAAAATCGATTTTTAATATACCTCCTTGTTAGTTTATTTATTATTATAATTTTTTTTTTCTAAAAAAAGAAACGTTTTTTAATTTGAAAAGAAGTCAACCGTACTCGTGTAGTATAATATATAAGTGTACTGGCGATATATCAATTAAAGGACACTATATTATAAATACACAATTTAAAAATAAATATATAAACATATCAAATCAATCGCATAATATCGCATTTAATTATAAGTTCAAAATTGCTCTCCCGAAGTCCTGATCAAATTTAGAATTTGAAAGTTACATAATACGAATTATATTATTGTTATACCTATTGTAACGATATCGTGCTCGTGTAATAATTCAATCAATCAGCATCAATACGTCAGTATGTATAGCATATATTTGCACAATAATATACGAATATGTACTCAACTTAGAATTTGATTTGTTAATGAAAATCGCACGTGATCGTACTAATATTATAATAATTTAAATGAAGAATTGTATAATAAAATATTATATTATGTATTAAATTTTCTTTCCTGTCTAAACTTGTATTATATTTATAATATTATACGTTTATATATCTAATTATGCGTTACCGTAAAACAGGTATATAATAATATACCTGTATTATATTATGAACCACGAGCGGCGAACGAGTGTCTTATATTATTGATGTATTTTTTTTTATAGAAAATTGTCTGTATGTGTACGATATCGAGCGAAAAATTAATATGTTTCCATAGACAAAAGTTTCAACGACCGACTTTATTAATAATAATAAAATAATAATAATAAAAATACAAAAAAAAAAAAAAAAAAAAAAAAAAAACAAAATACAAAATAGCCGGCTATACCAGTACCGCGGTGTATCATTATTTTTACCTTTTTTGAAATAATTATAAGACGATGTTCGACATTCGTGTCTTTGAATTATTAATTATCAAACGTGGTTATACATGCTATTGACAAAATATAATATACTCTACATATAGATATTTAATATAATATTTATATATACTCGTATTTTATAACATACGCGAGTTTTAAAGTTTTTGTTTTTTACGTTGCCAAAGACATTTAAGTATACATAGTATAATAATAATTTTTCCATATACCTATACCCATTTAAACTTATGTATGCATATAGGTCGAATTATACCTAATACATTAATAATTTGACTTTCATAATTATGACCCTAATACGTTTTTTATCACGCAAATATACTAGATGATAAGCCAATTTAGATAATGTATCAGGTACACGACTCTTATAAAATGAATTAAAAAAAAAATGTGTATAATATATTATCGAGGAATTATAATAATAACCCTTATATTTTATATTGACAATAAATTATGATAAACGCGTTTATTATATATATATATATATATATATATATTATAATAATCACCAATAAAACATTTTTATGGAATTTTATTGAAAAATAAAGAGATTAATTGAAAATATATTGATTTGAAACGCAATAATAATAAAATCATTATATTCATTTTTGATATTTGCAGAGTACACGTAGGAGGTGGTAATCGTATAACGAGCATTCCACCAGGCTTGTCCCTGTTATATAATTATTTTTTATCTTTTATAAACATATTTTGAAAATCTATAATAATTTTTGTAATATTAATAAATCATATTTTATTTTATTGTACATTTTTTGAGTTTTGAGTATTTAAAAAAAAAATAAAACTTTAGTTTTCACAGTAATTAAAATTATTTTTTAGAAATGCTAAATAATTTAATTATCTAAAATAATATAATATCTATAATAATAATAATTAATAATTATTATTAAATACCTATAAATTACAAAATTGATACTTAATAATTTAATATAATCGTATACGTATTTCAACAAGAAAATTTCACTTTTGCTACAATATCAACCGTATTACGTTTTAATTACAGATTATAAATTAAATTGATAAATAACATACAATAATTGTTTAATTGAATAATATCCAATCAGGAATAATTCCTCATTGGTCAAAAACGGTATAGCCGTTGGAAAGGAACGTTCTCCAAGTCCATTTTTGATGATGTATTGTTTAACGTTTAATTGAATAAAAATATAGACTTGGATTGTATTGTTATTATTTCAATTAAATTTTTAAATTCTTAAAAAAATTTAAACCACAATATTATTTTGATTAAAAAAAAAAAAATGCATAATGATGAATAATAATATAATGTAAATTAATGTGATTTGTATTTTCAAAATATGTATAGGTAATTATAATAGATCAAGAGTTATTGGCACGGGATAAATCTGGGGTGTACACTAGTGTAATATATAAAAATGTATAAATTTTTCTTTCATTTATTATATTTAAATAATGTTCGATAAGCTGTACAAGACTTAAAAAAAAAAAAAAAAATAAAAAAATAAATAAGTATATGTATATATTGATTTCGATTTAAAAATTCCAAATACGTTTATAGTAAATAACTGAGTAATATTATAAAATTATAATGATGTATAAAAAATTGGACTGAAACTTTTTCAGTTTAAAAATTCATTATTTTGGTGAGAGTCACTTGTAGAAATTTTATTAAATAAAAATACCCAATGTCTACAAAAAATTTGTTTTTATTTCAACAAATACGTATTTCGAAAACAATGTTTTTCATCATCAGTGTTAAACAAACATGTGTTTAACATGGGTTTGTTTTGTTAAACAAACATGTGTTTAACACTGATGATGAAAACATTGTTTTCGAAATACGTATTTGTTGAAATAAAAACAAATTTTTTGTAGACATTGGGTATTTTTATTTTTTAAAAATTCATTTGCGATCGATATTATTATTCATTTATTTATTTTTTACATGCGTTTATCACATGATTGAATAAAATATCCAACGTTTTAATATATACGTTAAAAAATAATTATTTTAAATTTTAAAATCGATTTTGACGCATTCACTATAGGTATAATGTTATACAATAGGACGAATAATGTATATTATATAAAAATCATTATGTACTGTGCAGTTTATTATTATATGTTATGTTATTTCGTTTTAGAAAAATGCGTTTCACGTTTCGTTTTCTCGTTGTCACGAGATAAAACGAACAATGATAAATTGATCCTTCGCCGGAGAAAAGGGTGGACGTCACGTGAGTTTTTATCGGTTCGAGTATGTATGTATTACGTACAAGATATACGCCATTGTGTTACTTACCATCGTATCGTCGTAATATCATCCCCCAAGACACTCGACGTTTTGACATCAAAGATTTCTGATTGGGGTCGATGCGCATTAAAATACAAAATACGCCTCGTTTAATAATTATTGTCGAGGCGCACGCTTTTGCTGCAGGTAGCGTTAGTTTGCGTAAAATACTACCACAACGCCGCCGCCGTACAGGTTACCTAGGTATAGGTATATTATTATATTAGGTATCTGGTATATAAAATATTATATAAGTGCGTAATGTATATAATTAAACGGGAGAGGTTTATATACATTTTTACACTAATCTTCGAATGCGTTCAACCACCTGTCTACTATACCTGTATACATATATGTTTATTGCGTTATGTGTTTATGTATATTGTATTATATCTTAATGCGATAATGTAATTTATTTCGTTTTTCACGGGACATTGGTAAATTTCAGTATTACTATAAAAACCACGCGTACCTATACAGTAAATTTACCTTTATAACGCTTTCAAGGTAGTTTTTTTTGATTTTAAGTACCTAAGGGTCGAAATATTTCTCCAAACGTGATATTCCAAGACGTACCGAACAGCTGCAAGACAATTGGAATAATCTTGCGTTTCTCTCGCAGTATAACGCGTATTATAATGATTATATTACTCTAATATTAGTATAGGTATAAATATTTTTCACCCAATATGCACATTATAGCACGAAGAACGTTATTAATTTGTGCATGATTTTATAATTATGAATTATGAGTGGAGAACGAAACAAAGGACTTAGAGCCTTCCCATATTATACATTTTTATTTTGTAATGACGCGTTCTTAGATTTTGAAAAGTTTATAAAGTTATAGGTTAGGTCAGGAAATCGGTTGTCCACCGGACGATCATCGTGTTTTGATAGTTTTTTTTCGTTGCATTTTTATATTAATATACTATTGTCAAAACGTTTATAACTTTTTTTTTTTTTATGATAAAATCGTAACGCGGTTATTTTCTGAAATTTATTTCTATATGATTTTACACAGTCCTATGTATAATACCTACATAAAAAAAAATATTTTTGATGCTGCAGATTTTGAATGAATAAACGTCTATTGTGTTTCGTCGTTTTTAAACATTTTGGCGTTGCATCGACGTCGATCTCAATATTAGCGCAATTAAGTGGGACTTAGCCATCGAAAATTTAAATATATACCCCCCAACATTTTTTTTAATGAACACACTATGTGCATGAATGATGGCAAATGTTTATATTGCGTATCTATATTTATACCTTCAGCCCCTCCAAAATTTCAACTGTAATAATTGCCCTCCACTGGTCTATCTGGAATTATTATAACATTTAACGTAATTATATTTATATACGCTATAAAAACAACATAAATGATCATTTTGTCGGGAGCGAAAAAAAGCGTTTTGGCCTAAATTCGGTTGACGTTGTTTATTTACCATTTGGAACAACTGACTTTACTTTTGAGTGCTGTAATTAAAGAAATGTCGAGTGTTTATGTGTGTGTATAACGGTTTGTTTTTCGAAGAAAATAGAGAATAAAAAACAATCTTAGAATAATTTTTTTTTTAAAAGCTTCCATTTGGTCTTTTTAACAATATAAATATGGCCTTCGTTTTAAATTGTAATTGCTGTTTTTATTATTAATGCATAACATAATATAAGTAAACGATGAATAGACATTAATTTGTATAATATTTAATATTGCTAAATGTATCGTTTTAAATGAAATTAATTTAATAACAAAAATAAAGTCATGAAATAATAATGTAATTTAAAATTGTTTTTTTTTTTTTTTTTTAAAGCAGTCGGAGAGAAATAAATTATTGTAACATTATTATTATTATTATTATTCGTTAAATCGTAATAGAAAAATAATTTAATTAATGTAAAATAATACGCATAACTCATAATTATAACGTTGGGTCGGGATGTTTATGTTCTGAAAACAACTAAAAATACAGAAATATAATACACTCGAAGAGCGGATTAAAAAAAAAAAAAAAAAAAAAAGTCGAAAAAAAAAGAGTTTTAACAAACCGATCGGACACGACTACAATGTATATAATAATATTAAATATGAAATTTATTATTTTGTTTATCTATTTATAATATAATATATACATACAAGTTATTGAATTAAAAAATAAACTCGTACTTTAGAGTCGATTTGCTCATAAACATATTTTTGTTTTTTTCCAAACAAAATACTCAAATATAGGCACACGTTAAAAAACTTACGTAACTACACAATTTCTATGCGTAATATATCGGCATGACGGTTACACGAAATAATATTTTATGTAAGAGTGGGTTTGGTCTGGAAGAATAAATCCGAAATCCGTACTTAAGCCTATTACAGGCATCAAAAATTATTATTCGTATATATGCACGCGTATAATAATAATAATTAATAATTGTGGATAATGTTGGTAAATTTTTTATTATTTTTTTTTTTTTTTTTTTTTTTAATAATTTTCCCAATAAATAATAATGTAATATATCGTTTTTGAAGTTAAGTATAGGTAATAATAATATAATTATCCAATAAATATAACATATATAGAATATACGATTAACGGATTTATTTTAGAAAAAATACATTTTATATTCGATTTATATACTGAAATACATATTATCGATAAATAATTATGCATATTACGTAACAATAATTTATTATATACCTGCATATAGTTTGTACTTACTATACACGCTTACGTAACAGGTAGTTTTCAAATATAATATACAAACGCAGCCGGTTTAAAAATAAATAAAATCTTTACACGTTTATACTTAAAAAAAATTTAATGGTTTTATTTTCTTTCACGAGTCGTATATAATTATAATATTATAAACTGTATATTTTTTCGACGACGACGTATACGATTCAAGTATATATTGACGTTCCAGTCGTTATATATTTTATACGTATACACGTGTGTTCCATTCACGTAATCTATAATATTATATCTATTATCTATACACACTTATCAAAATAATTCCGTAGGAAATCGGAATATTAAATTTCGTAAAATACCAATCGATTTAATTGTTATCAGTAAAATATTACCATATAAGTTCGAACGTTTTTATGGAAGTTCCGTCCAGTATAAGTAGATCAGTATTAAAAAATACAAATTTTTCTTATTACATTAACTACCTATTAATTTTATCATTTTAATAATAATTCTCGATTGATTTAAATTACAATTCCCCCTCAACCCCCGGTCAAAAAAAAAAAAAAAAAAAGTTTATTTTAAATCGCCAACAATACGCGACGGGTTACGAAAAAGATTTTAAAAGGAATTTCGAATATAAATTCCGAAGAGCGAAAAAGGGTCGTGCCCGTTTAAAATAACACCCGACAGACAGGCGAGGATAAAATATTTAACCGAATAACTCCAGTCGCGTATAATAATAATAATAATATTGTTGGTCGGATTTTCATATATTGTCGTAATAAACGCATAAAACAACGTGAAAATCTATTGTGTTTTAATTGACTGCGAATAGCGTGAAATATTTTTATTTTTAGTTTTTTTTTTTTTTTTTTTTGTGCCCATATTATATTTGAAATAATAATAGGTATAAAAATAATGTTTTTATTTTTTTAAAACGTATTTTTTAATGTACGTTTTATTAATTAGTATCACGTGCTTATTATCGTATATAAAATAAAGTATAAGGTTTGATATGACGCGTTTATATCGCTGTGTACGACGATTAAAACGCACACAACGAGATAACACGCCGAGCGAGTTCTTATATTATTTTTATTATTATAATTTTTTTTTATGGTTATAATTGATTTTGTAATTTTTTTTTTTTTTCGACCTACATATTACTATATGATTTATTATTATATAAATCGTTATCAGTATACCTATGTGCTGTGTATTACTATTATTTTTATTATATAATATTAAACGCGCCTAAGTGCGTATGATGGATATACCGCGCTATATAATATAGAACATGTTTGATTATAATTTATAAAACATTATTATAATACGCAGCGGTATACGGCGCGTCATAATAGTAGGTACAATAAATATCAGGGTTGGGCAAAATCATGTATAAAAATTGTATAGATAATAAAATTGTAAGATGTGTAATAAACATACTCCTAAGTATTATACATTTTTATACACACATATAATATACTCGTATATATATATAAAACATGTAAATTGGTTATTTAGATTTTAAACATACTTAGGCAGTTAAAGAAATTGTATATTGTAGTTTGGACAATATTATATTAATAAGTATTTATAGTTTTATACTTTATTTAAACTGAACGTTATTTTAGTATTTACTTATTTAGTAATTACTATTTACTAATTAATATTTTATAAAAAAAAAAAAAAAAAAAAATATTTAATTTCTAATGTAATAACATTATTTAATTACGAGTAAATAACTAATTAAGCAAGAACACCATTAATATTCAAAATATCATTTATTGTTTAAACTTAAACTTAAACAATTATTTTGTAAATAATGTTTCAATAAAAATGTTCATTAAATTTAATATTCACTATTATATAAAATATTATTGAGACTTGTGATTTTTCTAATATTTTGAAAATACGTTAAAATTAAGATATATATCCGTATGTTTCAATAAAATTTTCAAAAATTTTCTAGTTTTTTGAGAAATGATTAGAAGAATACTTGTATGGATTCTAAGATTTTCGATTAAACTAAAAATATCGAATTTAAACAGCTATAAAAAAAAATTGAAACTTGGGATTTTTCTAATAATTTGAAACTATGTTAAGTAATATGTGAGTACATGTATACTCCAGTAAAATTGTCAGACCTTATAACCCAAAACAGCAAATTTAATCAAACAATATATAGATAAAAACGAGAATTTTAGGAAATATTCAAAGTCCTATATTTTGTAGAAAAATTAACGTATCGAATCCAAAATTTTACTATATATTTATAGTTCCTATTTGAACATTAAAAAAAATTTTCAAGTTTCTAACTTCAAAATTGTTTGAGTTATCGTGAAATATTGAAGTAGAATTCGTCGAAATTTCAGGTTTCGTGAAAAATTTTGTTTTATCGTCATTTTTTTCTATCGCACAAGGTCAATTTTGAGAAACCGGAAACATTATGCTATTCGTGAAAATCGGAGCATTGTTTCGAGTAGAAAAATTGTCTTCAGACATAATAATAATAAAAAAAAAAAGAAAAAAAAGAAAAAGACTGGCATCATTGTAAAACCAATACATTCCTCGCTTCGCTCAGAATCTAATAAATTAGACTCTCATATATAGAAATAAGCAATATAGAAAAATGTTATTACCAGTTGTTACCAGTCATGGCAGTATAATTTTATTATTTTTAAATTATATAATACCTATTATTGTATTTTATAATTTTATACTTTATACATCAATACGTATAGAATATATAGATAATACATTTAAACATAATACGTGCCAACCCTGCAATAAATAGACAGTATATGGGCTTGAATAAATCGTTGTTTGGATGAATGATACCAGCTGCACAATATTATAATATACGTATAGTACTCGTATTTTGGGATTCGTTACGGACGAATGAAAAAATTTAAAGAGAAACAAACGGACATACACGTTTTGAATATTATATTAAGAACCCCTTATATTATGTACTCTACAAAGCGTTCTGTATTTAAAAAAAGAAAAATGCTTTTTACGGGTTTTCACCGTTTTACCGAATAACCGAGTAAGGTATATCATGTTATTAATTATTGTTTTTCTTCTTTTTATTAAAAAAAAAAAAAAAATACGCGTTAGACCGCGCGGTCCGTTGCGGTTTGATCGGGTGCGAGCGGCTGCGGTGAGTCAGATGATATTATTAATATAACGACCCGAAATCTTCTCCGCGTCATACATCGACCATGCGTGTCTGTTTATTTAATAACATAACCGCGGTATACTCGTACGTCGTACTACACACAATAATGTACACGTACCTATACGCGCCATACGGTTTTGGCGGAATGTTAATAATAATAATAATCGACAAAACGAATCTTCGGTAAAGCGAATTACATTGCTGCGCGCAATTTATGTACTTGGGCGTGTTCACTCGCTTATAATGTTCGTATAAATACCTCCGGGTCAAATTATCGACAAACGAAATAATACGATAATAGGTACCAATTGCGCGCGCGTTCGTATAAATAATAATGATAATAATAATGCCTGCACAATCGCTATTTCGTGTACTATACTACTTGTATACTTTACTAATATACCTAGGTATTGGTATGTATGGTATATAGATATTATATTTTAATACCCGGCCTCGAAACTCGATAGAATTCCTAATTCCTAACCGCATAATAATTTATTGTCTCGCAATATCGGTGCATTGAAATTATATTGGGCCGAACCCCGAGCACTCTTCTAAAAAAAAAAATATAAATATATATTATGTATAATACATAAACGAATTCGTTTTACCAACAAACGAGTTGAAATTATATTATATTACATATATTATAATTTTATATAGGTACCTATACCTATTCGTTATTTTATCTTTATCGAAATCATTTGATTATTATTATTATTATTAATACTTTTACTTATAAGTGCGGTCGTATTTACGATCGTTGTGTATTTGGTTTATTTTATAATAGGATCGATAATATTATCAGGATATTGTTATGGGTTACATTTTTGTTTTTTTATGACCAACGCGATTAACGGTATAAACCGTAAATGTTTTGTACACATTATAGCGATGACCGATGACAATAATTTACAATTAACAATAGTAATATATTTCGTCATATTACATTAGGTATATTAATAGTTGAAACAATTCTAAAAATCGTATTTCTATAAAAAAAAAAAAAAAATAGCGAATGAAATAATAGGAAAACAAAACAGTATAGGCGTATACTGCGTAGGTATAATATATTTGACGAATTTTTAAAATTTCTGATAATAATTATTTCCCATTTCGTCGTAAATCTGCAGTATGAAAATAATATTATTGTGAATTATTTCACGAAATCGTTAAAATAATAAATTTCGTGTTTCTCAGGAAAATTGTTTAAGAATTTATTCAAAAATTTGGTAGGTAAAATACGAGTAGATGAAATAATATCATCTATTACAATAATAGTAACATATGCGTTTAGTTATAACATATAGTTCTTATTATCATTAAATAAAATTTAAATCATTAAATAAAATTAATTTTTTTTTTTTTTTTTTTTGCACGAATTCTAAAATATTATTAAAAATAAATAGACAATATTATTTTAAGAACAGAAATATAAACTATAAATGACATAATGAAATAGAGTACATAGTACAAATACCGCGAAAATGGCATATATAATGTTATATTCTTCTGTCCTGGCATAAATATATGTTGTAAATAATATTATATATATAGCTACTATAGTAGGACGGTAAGTTATGTGCTTGCGACCGTCTTTATATTTATGTGAAAATCTGTAAAATCTATAAATTACCGATTGTTATATTCACGGGTAGGTTCATTTCTTTTATACATAGTATTTCATAACAGATAATAATTTTAAAATAATAACACATTATTATAAAATACTAAAATAGTAATATATAAGCTGTAAGCCGACAGCGGATCGAACAATAATCACGTTTAAATTTTAAATTTTAAATACGTAAAATACCATCGTAAAAATTTATAATATTATTACAATATTAATATAGGCATATCCAGTATCCACTGCAAACGTTAGATTACAAGAATATGAACATTTTAGAGTGATTTAACATAAATATAGAACGTTTTAATTAACTCTAACTATATACATTTAAGTCGTGTATGTACGAGATTTGACTTAGCAAAATTAAATTTTGTATTATTATTTTTAACTCATTTTATAGTTTATGAATGATCGAAATAAAAACTTATATTGCGATATTAAATATATGTTCAGATTTCCAACTACATACATATTAGAATATTAGACTGATTAATTAGATTCAACCATCATTTTGTGCAATTTACATTGGTCGTATAAATAGTTAAATTTATGGCAAAAGTCGAATCTTAACTTTTCTACTCTCGCGTTACAACAGCGGAAAGTTAAGATTTGAATCTTACAACATTATGACGTCTTCATCTGTCGTTTTTCTTCTAATACGAAGGTCCGATCGTTCTAGAAATCTAGTGCAGTGTAGTCCAAAATTGAAAAAGCGTATTACAAAATTTTAAAAGTGTGTACTGGTACTGGCAATGAGTAGGTACAATTCCGCGGGCGTTGGTAAATAACGTATAAAAAAATAAAATACAGTTCAAATAAAAACAAAAATTTAAATCGTATAATCACGAGTTTTTGAATTTCAAATGAGAAAAGTAGGTATTTAAATAAAAATACACAGCAATAAGTGAACTGTAAACATATTACATTATACGTTAGACTTTTTAAGACGGCATTTAGTCGAAAGATCATTTTTTAAATTTTTTTTTTATTTACAATATTAGATATTCACTTAAACTTAAATACAGTACTATTTTAAGACACGAATAAATATGTAATAATGTAATACTTGATTATTATAAAAGAAATAGGGGATGTGTGCTGAATGTATACGAGTATATACAGGTAAGTCCCTATACAATCTACATTCAAAGCAGTCGAACGAAAGATATTATTAATCGTATTTTATAAATCTGTGTAAACGAAAATAATTAAATATATTTTTTTTTTTTTTTAATTAAATTTTAAATTTTATCTGTGATGTATTATTATACATTTGATCATAAATGTTTATTATTAAAAATACCGTTTTCGTATTAGTTTTATAGCTTCATATAGGTTGAAACTCAATAGTAATAACTCTATGCGAAGTATAATATAGAGAATATAATATGGGGATCGTGTTAAGTTTTCGTACCTTTATACATATAAAATTTATATACGATCATAAAACATTGCGTAAAACCAAATTTTCGTCACACTAAATTGGTTTAACAGCGTATAATTTTTCTCCCCCGTATATATCAATATATATATAAGATTACGAAGAAAATAAATAATATTTCGAAAATGATAGAATTACCCCTTTTATGGTTCTAAGAAAAAAAAAAGAATCATACGTGTATAATATATTATCTTCTAAAATAATAAATCTTCAGTATCTTTCGTACTACTTCGGTACAATACAATATCATATATGATATTATACGTTATTAATATTAAAGCATTATATAATATGTATATATATATATATATATATATATGGATACGGTTGATTTTTCCAATCGAATAGTATAATATAATATCATTCGGATTTATAATATTTTGGTCGGGTTTAATACACAATTTTCTATTTATTTCGTCAAATTATATATTATACGTATAAAACGGATTACGCATTGACGTGTAATACTATATTACATATTATAGTATAAATACGACAAAAGTAATATAGATACCTTTATTTGACACTTTGACGTGAAAACGTGTATTTAAATACTTCGATATTTAGATATTTGCGAATGATATATTATATATTATTATTATTATTATATTTTGTTCGACATTGCGCTTTGTGTCAATACAATATAATATTATATCGAATACGATATTAATATCATGATATATGTCTATATATATTTAGAAACCTCGTCTGTAACGACTTGAAATAACTATATACTATATATAGATAATATTATATTATTATGTTAATTATTATTATAATAATAATCATGTAAGAAATTTTAAACCCACGCTGATAAAAGTTATTATGATATAATATTATTTTGTTTACATCAGTGTACTGCAATAATATTATAATAATAATGATAATAATAATATACTTCGAGTAAGGAAATCGTTCTTTTTTTTTCCATCATTAAATATATATATATATATAGGTATAAGCTGTTATAATTAATATTACACTTATCTGTTTGTCGTTTGAACGTTTGCTTAATCACTTTGTGTACCCACTCAAGTCGGCGGCCAGATTTTCACGATAGGTATATTTGGTGCACGAAGCCACGAAATATAATGTAATATTATAATATTATGTATTCTTATCGCAGGTTGGAAGTATATATTATATCCATATTAATATATTATATTATACCGCGTACCCGGTATATGGTTCGTGTATACTGTATATAGGTATATTTGCCTGTTCAATTTTATTCCGAGTCATTTTGTTCACTATAGAATTACCTATAATAAATATTGTATAACGAAATAAAAAAAATAATATGTAACATTGTAAACCGATACAAAAAATATATTTTTATTTTTTATAGTGTGCTTCAAATTATATATTGAAGGCTTCAATATATATTTTAAATTTGTAAATTTGTATATTATTATAATTATATTTTATCGTATAGTCCGCAGGTCAATCGTTGATTATTTTTTATCCCTATTTTATATAATGTATATTTAAATTCGATTTTAGGTAATTCGCGTGTACGTAAAAGAGTTAAGTACGTAAAAGCCTTTCGTATTCCAAAATGAGTGCAAATACTGCAAATGCACAGTGAACTTTTTTGGTCGACCGGTCTCCTATGCCTATGGATATTTCATACATACTTTCGTATTATATACGATAATATTGCACATTTTCCTCGATACAAATGATAACAAATAATATTATAATATACGTTTGAAATTAAAATCGAACGTAGTATTTTATAACGTTTAACGCTGTACTTTAAAACGGAATTTTATCCGGGTCATTATATATGTATATAGGGTTAAACGGCGGTTGAATACGTATACACATACACATACGGTATAAGTATAATGCGTGAAACATAATATTATAATATTATGTTTAAATTATTATTATTATTATTTTGTTGTGTTTGTCCGATTTTTATCGCGTTTTCGTAATATTATTATCTCCGATGTCCGTACATCACGAGATAGCCTAGCCTCTGTTAACCTCTGCTCGGATTTTTGACGTGCAAAGAAGGTTAAGTTATGGCCAACCAACTATATTATAATATATAATACCTATTATATTATTTTTCACCGTAGGCAAAACCAACACCCGTCTCATCTCTCATCCCTATATAAAAAATATGTTTATATACTTATACTTATATAGAAAATATAATGTATGCGCGTAATATTATTATTATTATTATTATTATTATTATTATTATTATTATTATTATTATTATTATTATTTTGTTTTTATAATAAAACCGACTTGACCGAAGTGACCGGAGTGATATTGCTACACGGACCCAGACGAGTTTCTATAACACAGAATAATTACAGAAATCACCTACCGAAGTTGTATATTATATATATATATATAGGAATAATATACCGTATATATTATACCACGCATTTATAATATATATATATATATATATGTTATAATAAGTGTATATGTGTACCGGCTATATCACGTGAGTAATCAAAAATTAAAATAATTTAAATACACGACTTGCATCTGTGTGTTAGTGTGTACACACACATAATATAATATGTAAACTCAATACTAGACTATGCATTTGGAAACCAGTTTGTTGTACTTACAAACACACATACACACACACACATACTAGGATGTGAATATTATAATATATAGACGAGTATATTTTTGATTTTTCGTGTGCGAGTATACGTACCTATATAATATCAGGACTTATATAATATAATATATAGGCTGCACGCCATCGATACGATATTATAATATATTTTAAAAGTACATATTTACACACTATAAATATAATAATTTATATAATATTTAATTGTAATATAGCCATTTATAAAATGCATGTATAAACGCCAAACGCGTATAAAGTGGTATAAAATATACTGTTATGAAAAAAAAAAAAAAAATTAAAATATCTCTCTACTGCTGTCGAGTGACGATATAGTATACAAACAAATATACCTACATAATATTAAAAATTATAACGTATTTATATAATAAATATATAAGTACTTCATATCCTCAGTACCTAGTACCTAAGTACCTCATCATACATAGTATAGGTATACCTATATAATACAACAGTTTTGTAATTGGTTTATTATTATATATTTGTGCTTTCTTCGCGTACAATATAATATTATAATATTCACACGCATACATATATATAATATTATGTACATAACCTAAAATAAATTTACAACGCGTTTTATATCAATAAAATATTATAAAGTTTATATTATTATTATTATTATTATCTATGCCACGGAAAAATAATAATTAATAATAATAGAACTACTTACAATATATTGGATTATCATGTGTCCGCATTATGATAATAATATAAATAATAATAATATGTACTATAATATAAATATCCACTTAGCGACGAGCGTCTCATTAAAACATAAATCTATAATAATACAATATAGGTACCTACCTCGCGCGTTTTCTCGTCCGTTCGCGGTGACCGCGCTGTTAAACGCGGTATATAATATAAGCGAAGACATTATTTTATTTTTTGGTTTTTTTTTTTTATATATATATTATATATACGGGTATATACCTCGGTATAAACTGGCGTGTGTGTTTTCTGAATGGGCAGAAACTGTTCACAAAAAAAAAAAAAAAAAAAAACGTATTGGGTTTCGATAATTTATAGTGGTCTAGACGTGATGCTGCACACGGATCGGATGAAATAATAATAATAAAAACTAGTTTTCTCGTATATTATTACGAGTACGCCGTTTATATTATATTATATTTTATACCTACATAAACGTTCCTGTTTCGTAAGAATATAATATATTATAATATTTAAAGTAGGTACGTAATATATTTAGCGTGCGTATATAATATATTATAATCTGCCGACTTGAGCTACGACCAAACTAGCATAATATTATTATACCGAAAATCGTTTCGGAACGAAATTTTCCATTTACACGGGCAGGAGGAATCGCGGATGCAGTTTTTATTCTTCTTCTAAACTCGTAATTCTCAATCACGTTCGGTTTATATGACGTGTACCCCTACATTGCGCGGACACGATTATTATATTATATTATACGTCGTGTAGTCGAACACGAAAATATTATCAAATTCGACGATCGAAACGTTTATATTATTATATAATTACGTCCGTCAACCCTTTCAAGCCCGAAATATCAAATCATTTCCCCCACGGGAAAAAAAAAAATAAATACATTTTACTCGTTTTTCGACATTTGTGTGTACGAAGACATATTATCATCGTATTTTATCTCGTCGTATTTATTGTCATTATATTATAGTTTATAGTACAACAAAAATGATATATAATTATATATTTTATTTTACACACATTTTCCATATGGTTTCAGACGTATTTATTTACACATCGTATATTAACAATATTCTTCCAATAATTTCAAACTTTATCAATTTTTTCAACTTTTTACTATTTTAAATCATATATCGTTCGTCAAATATTAAGTTTAGACAATATAGATAACGTTTTAGATTCTGAGCGAAGCGAATGAATGTATCGTTTTTACAATGATGCGTGTCTTTTTTTCTCTTTTTTATAGACACTTTTACCCGACATAATGCTCCGATTTTCACGAATAGCATCATTATTTTTCCGGTTTGAAAGTGGATGTAGTTATGGTACTTTGTTCGGGTCGTTTTTCGAATTTCTCAAAATTGACCCTACGCGTTAGAAAAAATGACGAAAAAACGGCAATATATCAATCAATAATTACATTATCTGACTGAACTTCACTCAGAATATCGTTTTTTTCGAATGCAATGGTTTTTCGTTGCATTTGAAATTCTAATTCTATAATTAAACACTATGATTTGCACACCTATATCCCTGCGACAGGAGAATCGGCTTCGATTTTTATGCCCATCACAATTGTCAAATATAATAATAATAATATTATAATATATAGGTCCATTTTTCAAAATTATCATCCGAGTATTTATATAAATAATACATAGGAAAATATAATAATATAATATAATTATTATGGTCAGCGTTGGCGAAAAATAAATAAAATAATAATAATATTCTTCGCAGTCGTGTGTACACACAGTTTGAAAATATAAAAACGCTTTGATAATTTGAGAAGGTGCCGAGACGTTAATTCTCTGTATATAAGTATATAATATTATAATATAGTTATACGCGTTTGCGTCAATGCGTAACAACCCAAAATCATTAAAGTGACATATATAATAATATCATATTTCCACGTTACACACTTACACCGTATGAAATACATAATTTATCGTTTCTCTTGTAATTTGAATCGAAATTTTAATAACTATATGTGTTTATACATACATATGTTGTGTGTTATATTTTATTATACAATATGACAGTATTCCTCTTAAAAATTATATTATAATATTTACGTTTCATATATTTTGTAACAATATTATATATAAAACGTGTTAATATACAGGACTAGGATTATATAGTAAGTGCGCACAATTATTATAGGTTATGTTTTTCTTATATATCCTGTCATTATCTGCAGGTCACGGTTTACGGTATTGACATTATTGTAAAGAGGTTAGAAAATATTATATACCACATATAATATATTGATATACGTTTCAGAATCTTTTCAAGTGTATATTTAACATTTTATTATATAATCGTTTTCATTACACTATACTTACAGGAGAATATTATAATTATTATGTAATACCTGGGTATATGACATCAAGTCTTATTTTTTGGAAAATAGTCACAACTATTTTCGTATAAATTTAAATTCTAATCGCGTTATTTGTAACCGTTTTTTATGCTTTTTCTATATTCGATCGATTCATGCGCACTTGTATATTATTACCTACAGTGATATTATTATATCTGTATTATATTTAAGAACGTTATTTATTTTATTACAATTTTTCGCATTATTTTTGATTCTTAGCGAAACGAAAAATAACTTAATGGTTGAACAATATTATGCGAATCGTTTTTTATATATTTATTTAATTATTTTTTTTTTGTTAGTTTGTATGAAGACATTTTTTTTTTTTTATCAAAAATAACGATTTTATTACCAAGAATAGAGTATTTTTTCGGTATAATAAATAATAATTAGTATTTTATTTAAGTAATTTTTTGAATTTATAAATTGTTTTCATTTGGGATCAAGAATAAACTACCGAAATATCACGGTAAACATCAAAATTCAATGTAAGAAGTTATAATATTGACAATCATGGTTCTGCTTATTTAATTTTACAAATATTATTGAATTTTGCTCGCAATCGTTTTTTCCAATGCGATGATATCATTGCGTTCAAATCTTAATTATAGTAAAATACCATCACCATCATATCGTTTCCACAGATGTATCCAGTCTTTTTTTCGATTACAATTGTTTATTACATTCTGCGTGTATATTTTAGATTCTGATCGAAGCGAACAATGTATTGGTTTTACACAATGATGTGTGTCTTTTTTTCTTTTCTTTTTTTTTTATGTTTGAAGACAATTTTACTGCCCGAAATAATGCTCTAATTTTCACGAATAGCACATATAAAAGCAATAATAACAATGGAAGATAGGAGAATTTTAGCTCGACTCGCATTCAGGGGGAATAAAACACAAATCGTGCGTATGTGAAATTTTAACATTATTATCACAATAATACTCGTATTATAATTTTATATATATATACGCGAGATCTTTATGATGTTTTATTAACGTTTCTGTTCGCAGTGTGTTTCCAATTGCATGCGGTAAAAACGAAATAATATATTGAATAAAAAGTGTAAAAAAAACATCTCGTGTTATTTATTCCGCTCGATATATTAATTATATATAAAAAAAAAACATTCGAAGAAATACACACATGGCTTATAATATGTACACAAAAACATACGCGTATTATATTATTATTAGAGTACATATTCATATATATACGACCATCGAGAGTATTCGCTTTTTTAATTTCCAGATAAAACAAGTCGGATTGTTATTATTATAATATTTGTTAAATTTATTGTAACTATACGACATTTTATTATCATTACACCATATTAACATATTATTTTATATTATTATAACTATTATTATAACATAACGTGCATGTTTTGTGTAATGATAATAAAAAGGCGTAGTTACAATATAATTTTACAAATATCATAATTTATAATACAATCTGACTGGAATCCATAACCATCCGCGGTTTTACAGCTGGCACGTCCATATTATATGAAACGTGATATAACCATCACACTATTGGACAATAATAAATATCAGATATTTATTTATTTTTTAAGTTCTTCGGCGTTCGATTTTATAATAATATAACCGATGATAACAAAGTTTTTTTTTTTTATTTAGATATTTGTTAACACGTCACGTTAAAATCACTTTAAATCTTCAAGTTGATCTAATCTAATCGCACGTGTATTTTCATATAAATAATATTTTAAAGAATACAATTTCGATATTTTTAATTTAACCGAATATTTTGTTTTAATTTTTTTTAACTATATATAGTAGAATTATTATGAAATTCATTATATTTATAGATTGATATGAATATTAGATTCTGAATTAATCGAATGCGTAATGAAAAACTATAACAACCATAGTTTATAATGTCGATATGAATCTATCAGATTTTGATCTAAGCAACGATAAATCTTATACGCATTTCACCAAACCATAACATTTTACATTTTATTTATTTATGTATACGATACATTTTTATTGTGTAGCTGAACTATCTGGTATATCTATACTTATATGGAACAAGTAGATTTATAGATGAAATACGCAATTCGGGGAATTATAAATAGATGGTACTTAAAAGAGATTATTTTTCAAATTTCTTATTGCTTTTTATAAACGTTTATAGAAATAAAACTACTCGAAAATTACCCGGTAAACTTAAATATCATCACGTTTAGTAGTTTTTAACGAAACCAATTTTTGTGTTATTTTATAAATTTTATAATTAAATTTCATAAAGATTGAGAAATGTATAAATTTATCGACATACTGTCGCATTTATATACGTATATTAGGCATTATAGAGGATTATAATAATTGGAACGTTGTTTATATCTATTTTTAGTTTAAATATAGAACTTATGACTTAAAAATCACCAGGCAAATATTATTTTATATACAACCCAATTAAAAAATAATTATATTTTATATTTTGATACGAAATAAAATATTATTTTTAAAAAACTGTTTTTAAACCCAAATTATTATTATATAGGTACTAAGTTGTTGATAAAGCGCACCGTGAATATTAAGGTTATATAAATTTATTTTGATTTTTATGGTTTTCACGTTTAATTTATATATTGATTTATAATTCATTGAATTTGGCAGTAATACTATAAAAAATCAGAATGTAACCGTGGTTAAAAAAGTTACCTATTTCGTTTTAAAGTTATTTCATCCAAAATAAATTTGTCATTATTATTTTATTTTATTGTATCCGTGTCATTAATAATACATTTTAAAAACCGTTTTGCGACATTAATTCAACACGAAATTTAAATTTATTTAATATAATATTATGTAAAATAGGCCTACCACGGAATAAAATGTTAATCGGCGAGGGGAAAAAAACTGACGAATTTCGAATGCAGTTTTATACGTTTTTAATGCATAATTTTTATAAGTTTATATATCTAAATAACATACACGTTTGAGCGGCATTTCACAACGTATGCGTCTTATATTATGTTAAATATTCATTTATATATAGCGTGATTATTTTATCATATTATAATTTTTTTGATTTAAAAATGTACATATTATAATAATTTCTCAGATATTACTTTGTATAATACTCGCAATATATATTACACAACGAAAACACGCTATTAAATTAAAATAATAAATTAAAAATTGATAAAAACTAGGTTTTTCTTTTAGAAAAATTATGCGTGACGATTTAAAATTGAAATCAAGCTGGTTAAAATGAAACGTCGCATGAACCCAATGAATATATTATTACCTTGAATGACATATAATAAATAATATATGATTTTTAGACTTATGTATAATATTAATATAATACGAATACATATATTTTATTTCATAATATAATTGAATGGAGAAATGTATCTGTAATCTGTATAATTACACGTTTTTCATTTATAGTTTTAAGTCCGTACATTCTGTTATAATTATCAATTTAATCTAAATATTCCTCACAACTCTAACTAAATAAAGGATATAATAATTAAAGAGTAATTGTGGTACCTAATTAGTTAGTAATTTGAATAGGCAATTGGGTAATATATATTATAATATCAATTTCGAACATTGTTTAAGTATAAAAGAGTAAAAACTAAAGTATCCTTAAGTATTCGGAATACTTAAAAATATTACTTATTTGTATTTGTATTTAAATATATTTAAGATAATGTATTTGAATACATATTTTGAATACAATTATTGTTCTGTGGTATTTAAAATACGAAATAAAAGTATTCTTAACATGTATGGGTTATAACAACACACATATTATACGGTGTATGTACCTATATTAATTCGTGAAGTAGGTACACCAACCAATTATTTATTTGAAATTATTTTATTATTATATCTTTTTTTTTATTTGTGCAGAAGATATTATAATACGTTTTGTGCCCTGTAAGGTCGATGCGTTTTTTACAACTCGACTTTTGGCGAAAAAAACTAATATCCGTTTTCAAATAGACAATTATTAATTTTAAATAACTACCTATATAGATTTTTTCTACAGATACCAACGTTTGTTGGTGGTAATTGGTTAATCAAGTTTAAATAATGAAAACCATAATATTAATAAATTAGGCATAAGGAGCAAATAATAACCCTTTGAAAGTGACGTAGTAATAGAATATATTAAACAAGGCTGGTCCCAATAAATTAAGCAGGTCGAACGTGTTTTCGATGTCGGTGGTGTTGTCGATGAACATCATTGGCGAGATGTCGCACGTGGCCGTGTCTATTGACGTTATTCTGAATCCATTCTTCGAAGTAATTACTCGTATACAGAATTCTTGTTTTGAATGTTGAACCGGCGCAAAACCGACGATGAAAAAGTACTACCGCGGTAACAATACTACATAATATATGTTCACGGCTAATTTCCGCAGGTCGTATTTTAGAGGTCCCGAGAACTGAAAGCACGTGGTCACGCCACACATGACCGCCGACACCAGGTGGTTCAGGTTACTCAATACGTGGGCATTGGTTTCAGTGAAACAAAGAAAAAAAAAATAATAATAGCAGGTATACTTTTCTCATTTTTTAAAATTTATCTATAAAACGGTTTTCAACATTAACATTTAATAAATATTAGATAGGTATAATTTCTATTAACATTACTCTGTAAAGTATAATATTATACAATTATTTTAATGAACAGGTAAATAAATTTAATCGGTAGGTCGAACGACAGTATTTATGGAACTATACATTTAGGAAATAATAAATTACTAAACTTAACTATATTATGTACTTAATTGTAATTTTTACAAAAAAATACTGAAATTAAATTAAAATAAAATAAATAGATATTGTATATTTTTATTAAACTATAATAATAGTAACAAGTGAGAACATAATAAGATGAAATATATCATTAAATATAAATTATAATATGGCATATTAGAAAAATTTATTTATTCGCAATTAGAAAAAAAAATAAAATTGTATTTTTGTCACCCAAAATTAAAAATATATGGTATATAAATTAAACGAAATAACATAATATAATATCTTAACACATAAGACTTTTGCGTAATATACAAATTTCGAATCGATATATCTGAATTTCCGTTACATAGGTACATGAATTAAGTAACGCGAGTCGTTGAAGTTTTTTAAAGTATTTTTGCAGACTTTATACTTAAATTATTAGTAGGAATACCACTATATTATAATATAATATGTACAGTATAGTTTGTTCATTCGCGGGCTATTCGAGTAACAATATTTAATACAATAATAACAATTATTATTATATAATATTATAAAATAAAGGTCCTCGAAACACACGCGACCGTGTGCCCATATATATACAGGGTGGTATATTATGTATTATCAAAAAGGAGGAAGAGGATCACTCTGTACTTACGCACGGGTTCGGACTTACCACGGTCTAAGTACGCGCAGAGCGTATTTCACCTAAAAATAACCCGTTCGCGGTGCGTGTACGCGCACGTGTTCGTGTGCTCTTCCACGCACTCGGTTGACCCGCCGCCGCCGTCACAAATATAAGTATATTATTATTACGTTGCACAAACACACACGGTGTATAATATACACATAATGTATTATATTTATATGTATTTTATTTATATTTTACGCACACGCCCGCTCGCGTTTAATAATAATAATAATAATAATAATAAGATAATATGATTTCGTTGGCGAAGAGAGTTGTGTGGTTCGAACACAAAATATTATAATTATTATTATCGTTCCGGACGCGGAAATAATATATTATTATATCATATATGACCGTGGTTATATAGGCACGTAACGCGGTTACGGGTACATATTTTAGCGATTTTCTTTGTTTTGTTTTTTATGCCTTCAACCCCATCGTGTCCTCGTCGTTCATTATAATATAATACATAGGTATAATAATAGCTGGTAGGTATCTACCGCGCGGTCAGATGCATGAAATTTTTATGAACGCGGTATCCGCGGTACAGGAAATTTCATAACTAGGTCGACCGAAATCATGCATTATTAATTAATTATAGGTACCTACACAATTTATCGTGTTGGCCTTTTGTTTTTTCCTTAATGACGCGTTCATTTAAGTTAAATGACCTAAATGACGGAATACCGCGTTAGTATTATTAAAATATTATCATCACAATCAATACAAACTGGAGGGTAATGTTCCGAATGATTTCATAACGCTTCGTTTTCGAATAATAATTATTATCATATGACATATATATATATATATATATATATATTTATATTATCATAAATTCAAACTATCTAATATTATTTTGAATTTCGGTATAACATATAGGTTAGGTTTAGGAAAAGTAATTTTATATATGCCTATATATATATTCTCCTAGTTAAATAACTCGTATACTCGTGTTTGTAATAGATTTACAAACGGTCGTATCGTTTTAAATATGAACACACACACATGTCCAAATAACTGCTACATTGTTATGTTGTGTTGTATTATATAATAAATTATACTTTTGTGGAATTGATGAGATTTAACGCGTCTTTGATTTAAATTATGCGTGTATTATAAATAAAAAATAATATTGAAACAAAGTTGTCGAGACTTTTCGAAGGTAATAATTAAAAAAATATTATACGTACAATTGTTATTATAATACGAACGCGTTTTATCGACATAAATTAATAATACGTATATAAAAATAAAACGTCTATGATACCTACATAAAGTCATAAGTGCTTTAAGTTACATATACAATATAAATATAACGCATGGTGTATATAATATAACGCGAATAACCATTATGACATTAAATTATTTATATATGCGTGGGACGTTATTATTACCAGATACCAGATAAAGTATATTATACCATTACCGTGTTATATCATAATAATATTATAATATATATACCTGAATAGCTGATATACCGATTAGTCGGTCAGACGGTATCTATATACTCGTATTATAGGTATGCCTGTAATACGATATTATATATTAGATATACCAACGTATTGTGCTTGTATGTACTATGTAATGTAATAGGTATAATATATTATATTAGAGTAGGGAGAAAGTCAATAAAATATTGTGCCTAATTTAAACATTGTAATAATATATATATATAGTTAAAGTACCTACACGATAAAACTATTTTGTTTTTATTTATCGGAATTCGAAGATCTCGACCATTGGTTTATTATTATTATTTAATATAATAAAAATAAAAATAATAATAATAATAATAATTGAGTTCGGTTTCAACCGTTTTACGAAATCTCTATGTATACCTGTATATAATAATTTATTATAATGCGTTTATGACAAAACGCGTGATGCGCGTAATATTATAATTTACGGATTTGGCTTCGGTCGGATTTATTATTATTATTATTTTATTTTTTATTTTTTTTTTTTTTTTAATAAGAAACCACTATAACATCGCGTATAACAACATTTTAATACTAATATTAATATATGATAATAATAATAACAACAACACTTAAGACATGTATGGACATCTCGTGTACAACGCGTAAACTAGATAGGTATACGTATTATAATAAATAATAAACCGTACGTTATGCGCAATGTGCATATTATAATATTATTATTTTTGTAAACACGGCAATAATAATAATTGCGCTATGACGAAATAACAACGCCTAAGTATAATATATTATTATAATATACAAGTACCTTAAATGCATATTATTATTATTATTATTATTATTATTATTATTATTATTATTATTATTATATTGTAACGTGGTATATATAATAGAATATAATAGGCGTCGAGGAGTATATTACATTATAGGTGTGCCGGATCAGGTGCACGCACGAGTTATACAGAGCGTTTGGAAAAAAAAACAACAACTTCAAATCGTCATTTTTTCTCTAATTTAGTAATTTCTAATCGTGTTTCAATTTTTTCTCGCACGACGCGATCCGAATATTATTATTATTACCGGGTTCCTCGTCGATATCCATAGCAATTAATCGTATACGATGTCATAAACATTATACAGATATAATTCAATGTTCAGAAACTAAGTATAAAACGTAAACGAGGCGTGAAAAATAAATAAAACTAAGTAGGACAGTAGCAGTAGGTATATGCAGCTTTGGGCAAACGTCGCTAGTTTCGATACGATATTCAGCTACGACGTATTTTATTATTTCATATTACATAGTAGTATAAGGTAAAGTATAATAATAAATTGCGTTTAACGTTAAAACGTAAAATTCACCGATTTATTCGAACGTTCGACCGATTTATTACAAAAACTATACACATCATAAAATAAACATTTTATGTCTAACGTAAAATCCAGACCTTTATAAAACGTGTTTTTTTTTTCTAAAAAAAACTGGCCAATTTTAATTTTCCCAAAAACGTGACGTCGGATATTTTTGTTTAAATTATTAACCGATACAAATTATTTGCATACAATTTAGGTAATACGGGTACGTAAGTATAATACGAATGTGATTTTATTTGGAAAAATACATACAGATTGTCTAATTTTTTCACGCGCGCATTGTTGACATTAATTTATTTAACCCTTTAGCCTTCAATAATACAATATCGTTATCCAGATATTAAAAAATAAATATAATAAAATTTGTTAAAATGCACGCGTTAGGTAATAATCGCGATTGTATATTTAACATCACGACTTTATAAAAATCTTTATTTACAAAATAAAATAATAATATAAAACGTACAAAAATAAATACTATGCGATATAGTAACGCGTTTACATTATATATATGGCATGCGGAAAGACGACATATAATCATAGTGAACGTACGAAACGATCGTAAAAAATTTCAACTTTTATAATATTCTAAGTAAAAAAAATTAAAAAAATTAAATTTCAGCGTTTAATAATCCATCAGTTATATAGGCACTCCGGCACGGTATATTACCGTATATACCTTGGTAATCGGTGTTATATTCTGCAGGCACATAACCTGAAAACAATGTGCTATACTGTTTTATATACAAGTATATTATATAAATATTGTTACAATACCGTGATAGACGCGAACGCGGGAGAATCTGATTACATAATAATATAATGTTATAACGAAATGTCGCGCGTGTCCATTACGAGCGGTTCTGTACACTGTACGTACCTATTGGTATATGTTCAAAAATATTAACAACTAAGTATGTGCATCGCACATATTATATTATTCCACAGTTGATTTATATGTATTATGTTTATACTTATAGTAGCCCTCTGTATACACAACGATACGTAATATAATATTCGATATAATATTGTGTACGAGTACTATTCTCGCCGTCGTCGTCGTGACACCCATACTACGTGCACACCAACATATAAGTATAAGTATAATAATATACGATAACGTCAGGTATACACAGACTATATACGTAAAAACGAGTGTGTTCATTACCATATAATTTTGAGTTAAAAAACACATATTAATATTATTTATAAAATTACAAATATTACCATGCAGGATCAGGTATTATAATAATAATTAATAAATATTAATAATTATTAATAAATAATAATAATAATAATAATAATAATAATAATAATAATAATTATTATTATTATTATTATTTAACATAATATGTGTTTGATCGAGTGATATCAGCAATCTAATTTTCGTAATTAGATCACATGGCCCACATAATTTTCAAATGGTAATATGTATGATTATTTATAAAAATGTATATACCTTTAAGTACATAATTGTCTCGTATTGATAGTTAGAAGCTCAATATAGTAGTTACTGTATATGCTCCGAACATTATACTTCACTTACTTCAACGTGGCAGACTATGTAGCTGGTTGCTTGCTCAACACAATCTACAATTGTGTTCACCGACGACTACGATGACATTAGGTAGGTATTTTGTCCTATTTCGTTATTGTTCATAGAAAAACTTCTTTCATTTTTTATTATTTATTATTTATCATTGTACTTTTATTTTTATTAAATTCAAAGATTCGAATATATAAATGATTATCAATTCGATATTTTTCTTAATATTCTTAGTTATCGGTGTACACAATTGTAGATTGTGTTGAGCAAGCATCCTGTTGCCTAATTTACTAGAGTGAATGTACTCATTACCACACTCAAGGGTAGTAGCAGTAGGAGGTGATAAAGTTTCATTAAATAATATTATAAGTAATTTAGCATATTTTCATATTGATATATAAATAAATAATTTTCTTTATCTGTTAATTCCACCCACCAATTACACAAATCTTCGATCATTTTATCTAGCGATCTGGTAATAATAATATTTTATGAGGATATTATAGTTTATATTCGTTTATTGTATATTTTCCCATTACTATTTACAATCTACTTGCAGTATTAGAAGTTAAGAATTAAGGAGTAGGGGTAACTAAGAGCGCTACTGATCTAACTAAGTTAACATAATTTGACTAGTTTGATCTTTGATCAGTATCCATGTATATGAACCTGTTATACGGATGAAACTTATGTATTATTATCGATGAACATAATAAATGAACTTAAAGTAGTAAATTTAGCCCTATTATTCTAACCATTTTTCTTTTATTATAATTTTTTTGAACTTGGAGTGCTTGAACTTTATTGAATTGGTTATGGTTATGATAATCACAATAATTGCAAAATATTAGTTCATCTATAATCTGTTTTGAGCTTACGGAGATATTACAAACGATCAAGAATAAAAAAATGATGAGGGCAAGCCAAAGAATATTTTACGAATAGCTGTAACAACGTAGACTTTATTACTGTAAAACAATATTACACTTCGCCATTAGGGACATTAGTTCTACTCAGTTTAATAGATAATATATCTCTTGTATTTCTTCTTCCATTTCTTGTCGTTCTTCTTCCATTTCTTGTCGTTCTTCTTCCATTTCTTGTCGTTCTTCTTCCATTTCTTGAGGTTCTTCTCCCATTTCTTCTTGGCTTATTTCTTCTTTTAGTTGTCTTATCGACTTATAAATACCATTGAGTCTACAACAACAGCATAGAAAACGATCAAACAAAACTATAACAAGGAATGCTGATAGGAATTTTACCCATAAATCCATGGGTAATAAAAGCCTTCTCTCTGGTAAACTAGGTAGCTAATAGATTGCTTCAAACAACACGAGAACACAATTGTAGGTTTGTGTTCGCTAACCATTACTACCTCCTATTATTATCCTACGATTATTCGTATTATCGATAATAGTAGCCTATTGGCTTGTATGTGTCGTAGTAAACGTCGGTGAACACTATTATAGATTGTGTTGAGCAAGCAACCAGCTTTCTAATACACCACGACGATGAATAAAGTGCGTAACATAAATAAAAATTACTAAGAATGGGCCTCTAACAGCTGGTTGTATGATACGTACCTATATTTGATTATGGCATTATTAATTAATTAATTTAACTTCAATTATTTTAATCGTGTATACAAAATATTAATTTTTATAAATTTATTTACATTTATATTGTACCTAACATTAAAATTGTTTACTAGTTTATATAATTAAATTGAAAAGATTGATAAGATTGATAACATTATTATTCTTAGGACTTTTAATAAAATTTTTGGTACCCAATTAAATTATTAACAAAATGAGGTATAGATAAATGCGTAAGTTTTATCAATTTTAAGGAAGGAAGGAGTACTAATCCTTTTACCTTCTATTAGAGAAAAATATTAAAAATTCCAAATTATAGAAAAACAATTTCATTTTTATAAAAATTAATTTCAAGTTATAGGGAGGTTTATACATATCTATGCCTCGGAACGCAAAATGTCTTAATCCGGCCCTGCTACATTCCTTGCTATGGATGCCTAACTTATAACGCCAATTATATTAGCTTCTAGGATAAGTAGTAGTAATAGGATCATAAATAGCTAGTGCTATTATTAAAATTCGTATAGTTATATTATTGATATTATTTTATCTAAAAGTTATGCGAGGTAGTGTTCGTTGAATTTTTTACATGAATGTGTAATATTAATTTAAATAATTTGTCATTAATGAAATTATTTTTCTTGTTATGTTCTCATGATATTATGTATTTGTAATTGCTCTCTCAACAGTCTCAACACAATCTACAGTTGTGTTCATCGACAATAATTATATAAAATAATGCCCCTTTTGAATTAGACATTTTAGCCCACCACACGCCAGCATTGTTATTATTAAGAGTGTATTTTTATTACTAATAATTTATTAGTAATAAATAACAATTACCTAATAAATAATAACAGATTATTTCTAACATTTATGATTTATTATATTTTACTAAATTAATGTAAATTTTTGGAAACTACGATTTGTAATTTTGTATTATTGTTGTTTTTAAGTGGAGATGACCTATTGATATTATTAAAGTTAACATAGCAAAATGCTATATAATAATTATTAATCAAAGTAAATAATTATTATTTCATACATATTTCTATAAATTGATAAATAAATTTGAACGCCTCAAAAATCGTTCAAATGCATTAAAAATATAAACGTCGTTCACGTTCACAGAATATGAACGTGAACGACGTTCTTTCCAAACACTGTTATATATTATATATAGTAATGGGGTTGATGAGAATATATCCTATATAATATTTTAATATAATAAATCATGGGGGTAACGATTGCACTACCTGCTTTTTAACTTAAATTATGCATCTTTTTTAATATTTCATATTAATTTTTTTTACAGTTTTTCTGTAAATTTACTAAATATACTTAAATAAACTAATTTTATTATACGAGTATACCAATTTTTAAGAAATTTCTGATGTCAAAAAGAAAAATTTTGTATTATAATATTAGTATCTAGTATAAATTCGAAGTACGTATGTAGTTAATCGGTTAGGTATATTATAATAATTCATATACTAAGCGAAATATTAAAAAGAAAATGTATTTATCAATAATAAAAAAAGACCAGTAAAATATATCTAATTTAACTTAAAAGTTCATATTATGTTATTTGTAAAAATATAGTATTTAAAATATACAATTTTGTATTATGATTTATCAATTTAATATCCATTTTGTACTGAGGATAGTACAGGTAGTATAATACGTATATTATGAATTAATATAAGTATTGTGGGTTTCAGTGTTTTTAATTATTACTAAAACTAAATAAATATTATAAACGAGTAATCTTGTATAAGTATAATATTATTATTATATGGTACATATAATCTAATGTATTAAATTATACCTAGGTATCCGAATAAAAAAAAAATGTGTATTAAACTATTAACAGACTAAGACTAAGAATGTTAAATAAAGTATTTATAAAATTCATTTGATAAAAAAAAAAAAAAAAAAAAAAAAAAAAAAAACAGATAGTTATAAATTTACAACATAGGGAATTATTTTCATTTCAATATGTAATATACGAGTGGATCTTTGGAGAATTAAAATAATATATATCATTTGTTTTCATAATCTATTAACTTCACAACAGCAAATAATAAAAAATTATTTTACTGTTCATTTCATAAAACAAAGAAATATTATTTACTTGTATATATTTAAATTTTAAATTACGTTACATACGTTCAGTATATTATATTTATTGTGTTTATGCAGGTATTATTTTATTTTAGATATCTGTTTATAATACCTATTGGTATTTACCATTAGTAACCTTAAGGCCAAGAATTAATGACGGATAATTTTTCAATGTTGTAAATCGTTAAATTTTGTATTTTTGTGGTTAATTAATTGTCATCGGTTTATGACTAGGTATTGGACTTATGACTGTATTTACCAATTGTTTATAGATATATACTCGTATTCTATATTATTAAAACATTATCAATCGATATACTCCTTAGCTACTACAGTAATAATTATATATAATAATATTAAAAATAAATTATAATCTGTCGTGTTTATAATCAACTTAAGATAATGTTTGCAAAACCATCGATTTCGGTTCTTTCATATCCATGATAATATATTCGAAATAAAACTATTTAAATCAAACGTATTGTATAATATATGTGAAATGTACCAATTACATATTATATAAATTATAAATAAATAAGAAATACCGATTAGAACTGTTTCTTTTTTTTTTTATATGTTTTCAGTACCTACCTACCTATATACAAATAACTTTTTTGTATGTAAAATATTATAAAACGATGTAAATAAATCTTTTATTATTTCTTTCGATGATTTTAGATTCTACGAATTTGATTTGTATCATTTTGATGACTTTTGCAAATTACGCGTTACCAACAATTAATATTACGCGTAGTCACAACAAAATGATATTCTTATTGTACTACATTTTTAGTGATTAGATTATGACATACCTATAGTAACAATTAGATCTTGGATACCTTACATATTATAATAAACAAGCAAAATCGTGGTTTTTAACGGGGAATGTGAATTTAAACTTAAAAATATAATTTGGACATAGGACATCGACATTTTTGAATTATTGACAATACTCGTATTATCAAAATATGTTTCTGTGTTTGTTTTGTATATAGACAATTTTAATGGAAATTATTTCCATATGTTCGATTCATGGAAATATCTATTTCACTAAATGTACTGACCATTAGACTACATATTGTACATTATAAAATAGACTATATACTTTTTTTCTAATACGACTTTCTTTTAGAAAGATGATGGAATTTTGTAAAAATTCTTACTTATTTAAAAAAAATTTGAATAAAATATTTTATACTTTAAGTACCTACGAGTTTAATATTATATTTTGCAATATACAATTGTAGAGTAGTCTATATTAATAATATTATAATGTACTATATAGCGTATACTCGTAAGTCGTAACTATTATATTATACTAATTTACTATTTACGAAATTAAATGCAACGAACTAACGAAGTATAAGTATAAAGTGAATATGAAATAATTAATATATGCATCAATTAATTGGTAGGTATTAGTTTTTCGTAATATATTTTGACGTAAGTATGATGACAGTTCATGATGTGAAAGTTGATAATATTAAATTGGACTGTACTCATACATATACTTCATAGGGAATTTATAAAGACGTTAAAAATTATACATATTGTATAAACGTATAATATTTCGTAATGTTTTTGTTTTCTATAAATCAAATATCTACTTACTACTTATATCTTTAAGAGTGTACGAAATGATGATTTATTAATTTAAACACATCATATTATAATTATAGACACTATTCAGATAGATAATATCATTTTTCAATTAATGCTCCATGCATAATTATAATTAATAATATGTTCTATGTAGGTATTGTTATAAATACAGAGCTATATTCGTTAAATTCGTTCAAATATGTTTTCGACTGTTCTTATTTTCTTCGTTACCTAATATTTTTACAGAAAAAAAAATACCAATGTTATTAAATTTAAATTAATTTTTTTATAATAGTATGAACGAAAAAAAAAAAGATTGATGGCGATAAATCGTAAATCGGGTAAAATTATAATCTACATAATATTATTATTACATAAATGACTTCCAACGTTAATATTTTATATTAAAATCGACTGGTTGAAATTAATTTGCTTATATACATTATACAGGTACGTATAGGTACGAGCAGTTCAATTACTTATTTAATTAGTTATAATTTATAAAAATAATATAATACGAGTATATCGGCTGTAAATCTATATCGTACGAAGAAACACTTTATAATATTATCATTTAACTTCGGCATGGGCAGCGTCATTGAGGTTACGTCTCTTGGGGGTAGGTAAATCCTCCAGTTTCTAAATTAGCATCCCTCCAAATTTGCCTCGTAATTATAGGCCGATAAAAATAAATACGTTCGATTTATTACAATAAAATATTTTATATATGTAATTAAATCTGAGTCTTATCTCTTATATCCCTTATCGATCACCCTAACATAATGCTTTTTCACCGTTGTCGAGTGCATTTTTCTTACACGCTAATACGAATAATACGGCTGCAAAAAATCGAAAATCGTAAATCAATTTCTTCCAGACATTTATTATGTTCGCGCGAATTGTTGTTAGTTTTATTTTTTTACATTTAAAACAGTTTGTGTCATTCTTGGATACGATGATCATCACGGTTTATTCATAGTAAACATTCGTTCTTAGTAGGTACGTTTTAATAAACATGCCTCTATTATACAAATAATTTTGTTCTCTCGGTAGAATAATTCTCTGTTCTGTCAGTGGATTAAAAAACGCGCGCCCATATATATCCATATAAATGAATATTTACACAAATTCACAATTTATTAATATAATTTAATATATGTACATATTGTTATATGTATACCGACAGAAATCTCATATGTTTTTTTCGAATTATATAATAATATAATACGCGTAAATTACAATAAAGAGAGAGAGAGAGAGAGAGAGAGAGAGAGAAATTTAAATATTTAAATTAACCTCAATGAAATATATTATAAAAATGATGGTTAAAAAAAAAACTTTTTTTTTCCTGAACTTCCGACCCCTCGCGTTGAAAGGTAAACAATGAACAACTTTCAAACGAAAAATCAACAATTCTGTAGACTTGTGTTTATTTTTATTTCATTTTTTTTTTTCTATATAGTAGGTACCTACATAATATATTTTCGCGTAGACGTAGATGATCGTGTAATTTCTCAGTATAATAGCGTTTATTGTATACCATAATATACGCATAAAACATAATAATATATACCTATTACGATTATTATTATACGAATACACTATAGAACCATACGTTATATACCTAGGTATATAATAATGGTTATGTACGCCTAAACAATAATATCGTTTTTTTCCTATATGTTTTTCTAAGAGGTTGTGTTGTTCATCATATTATATTATTATATATAATCTATATATATAAATACAATTTCTATTCTTTTCCGAGTATATGAAATGTTTTAGTCGTAGGAAGAAAACGCAGTTCACGCAGAAAGACAAAAAAAATAAAATAAAATAAAATAAATAAATAAATAAATGTAAAAATATGGAAACTCTAAACGTGGATAATACGACTTTGTACGATCCGTTCCAACGATTATAATAATATAATACTAATATATATAATATACTAGCGTGTTGCTATAGGCCTAATCTATATACATTTTATTTTTACAGTCGTATATTATAATGTTACTCTCATATCAACATATTATTATAATCGTATAATAGTATTTTTGTTTTGTTTTTTTTTTTTTTTTTGTGAAAATATCGCATTATTATACGTGACATTTTTAGACAGCCTTGAAACGTCAATAACATTATCGTATACCTACCTATATCAATGTACCATATACGATGATAATGAGTATTTCGTGTTACAAAGATATTGGAAACTACATTTGGATTTTGGAAGTTATATCTTATATGTATATATATAATTTCCACGTTTTTTTGTAACACAATGGCCCTGTATAAGGTAGGTATATAATAATATAATATGTAATATGATGTATAGGGTGTCTGCCGTACAGCGTCAGATCTTTTTTGTTTCGTATCGTATTCATATAATATAATAATATTGTATTATGGTAATTTCGAAAATAAAACATAACCTGGAATTTAATGATTACCACGATTTGAAAATTTTTCTCTGTCGAATAACCAACACCGATACAATCATGCGTATCCCTGGTTATAATATTCAGTTATTACTCGTATAATAATTATTATTATACTTTGTCCAAGGACGAAATGCGAACGTTATGCGTATTTTATAATAAAATTAACCACCCGTGCGACGTGCATATCGAAATCCATCATCGTCGGATTCGTCTTCTTATATTTATACATTATTACATATACACGTGTAGACATTATTTTTTTTCTCGAAAATACATTTTGTAACTCATAATATTTACTATACTGTCGTTTGAGTCAACCGTCGCAAAATCATATTATAATACTAATGTATAATTACACTAACCTAAAAAAAAAAAAAAAATATACTTATAACCGAAGGCATAAATTAATATTATTATATTATTAGAATAAACGCGTTTTATTTAATTATGTAAAAGATGAAAATTATTTTCCATACAATAATAATATTATAATATAGTTTGCACGTTATTAGGAAACGAGAATACGTAATCATTTTTTTTTTTTTTTTTTTTTTAAATAATTTATACACAAAAATCGCGTTCAAAGAAAATATAGCATGTGTATTATATATAGAAATACAATAGAACTATATATACAGGGGGGAAAAAAATGTTTAAAATTATTATCATTCGCCGTGAACATAATATTATAATATTATACCTAGGTATAATAATAATAATAATATTCCTATTGGTTCAATGGCTTATCGCTGTATATTCATATATTATAGGACTTTATGATTAACATTGTTACGTAGCGTTCTTCACGTGTCGAAACCTCGGTCTTTAATTATGCGACCCCACATTTTATTTTATTTTTTTTTTTTATTTGTTGCGTATCGTGCGATCACGCTCCAATTTATTCTTTTCAATCAATTCGAATCGGCGTATACACACTACACAGGTATATATTATTGTATATGTATAATTTTTAAAACATATAATTTAAATTATCACGAGTATAATATATTATTAAACGACAAACTATATTATATGAATTTAAAAGAGCAGTATAATACGCACCTTTTATTGGATTGATGTTGTGCCGATGATAATAATTAGGTATATTTATTATAATAATATAATACACGTGTATGTCGGCGTGCGCAGAAGTGCCGTAATTCGGTCTTGTCTATGAAAGGAAGGATGAGGTTTTTGTACATTTTACCCCTCAAATGTTTTATGAATGTTTCGTGTGTTATGTATAAGCAAGAATAGGGAGGGTTTGAGGAAACTGAACCATCAAAAAAAAAAAAAAAAAAAAAAAAATGTAATAACACGGATAACAAAAATTACTAAAGTAAACTTAACTTATATCGTACCGATGCATGTTAAAATGTAACAGAAATGTTTAGCGGGTATTGCTAATCGTTGTTTTACAAGTATTAGGTAGATGGATGAAAAGACATTTGAATATAAATGATTATTAGATTTATTATAAAAAAAAAAAATGAAAATGGTCATTATTTTGGAACGGGATTTGCGGTTCATATAATATGAACTATAAATCTTGAGTAAGCGAGTTTAATCCAATATCCGAACGAATTTGTACAATACAATTAAGATAAAAGCTATATATATATCCTATATAATATATGTCTAATAAATATATATGCATTACTAACAAAAAACAACGATGAATTGGAAAAAGATAAATTCTATGAAGAATATTAACCATAATTTACGACATATTGCTAGGAAATATAATCAAAATCGTGTTAAGAGAATCAAATGTAATAGTAACAGGTGTATTACAAGTAGTACAAGTGACAATGATTAGACATTATAATAGCTTTTGTGACATCCATACAGAAGCTTATTAATATTAGTAGCACGAATTTCCTCTACAAGAACGTTCACAAAAATATACCTGAAGTGTCCTCTGGCGAACGGACCGTGAAATGTAAACCAAGTTGACTACGAATAATTGTTGACTGCAAAAAGACATAGAACCAATAAAATTGACGTGGAAAGTTATACCAGGGTGCAGACTGTATAGATTATTTACTAGTTATTTGTAAATTTTGTCTCGAGTGACAAAAAGCGAGTACCTATATTGACGCTATATACAGACAAAAATACTTCTTGAAAAGTTGTGACCATAAGAAAAAGAAATATCCATACAGACATTGAAAAATAAATTTGACAGTTTTTGAAATTATTCACAAACAAGTGTCATAAGTAATAATTTAATTTAATTCAACATTTCCAAAAACACACATATATATTATAATATATGAAATGTCGTTGACCGTAGTTATACAAGTAATTATGTATACGAATATATTATTATACCCACGTGTTATACTTAACACCTTGATAATGGTAATTTCGTAGTTTTGTAAGTACTCAAATAATATAAGTACCATATTATATTATAATTATTTATACATGTATTATTATTAATTATTCGAATTCAGAATATTGTTATTACTTTAATCGTATCGCCTTACAGGTATTATTTTAATATTCATAAAATATAATATAGATAAGTATAAGGTGGTACATATAATATTATTTTGCTTTCTAATTGAACTTTGTCCTACTTCACGTCATTATTTACGGTCTTAATTTACGGTATATACTCGTATTTTATATATATATATAAATGATATTATGTTTTTCGAATGCGAGTATCAAAAAATCCATATAAGTAAAACGAGTTTTAAAAATAACAACATTTTTGAACGGATGTTTTTTGGTTTAGTGTGCGTATATATAATATGTGGTCGGTTTTCTTTTTATTTAAATATATTTTAAATTAAATTAAATTTGTTGCATTCGGAATACTACACTGACACGAGAGTAATCGTTTTACGGCATAACTTCTATTTGATAGGAATCTATATGGTTATGTGTAACCCTGTATACGCGTACAAAAAAAAAAAAAAAAAATATATATATTTATATATATGTGTGTATAATTTAGCTTGGTTATAATTAATTCATGTTAATATATTGAAAATAGTCCGTTTCATTTATTATAATGATAATATATTATTATATAAATATAATAACCACTATGCAGTTTTTGTTAATTCTTCATATAAACGTGTGAAGAAAAAAAATTGATTAGATTTTCATAATTTAATACAACTTATATTACAATATTCGTCTGGTTATATTTAGATGAATATTATTATGTTGAGCTGTGCAATTTAAATGTTAATACCGTTTTCTAGAATTCCAGCTATAAGTAATTCGACTCGTATTGAAAAATGACACAATTGGAACAGTCTTAGAAAACCTTTAGTTTTTTTTTTATGTCTATTTTAAAAATAATTTCCAGACGTGTTGTACACTACGGAATTTTTTTTATCATCGAATAATGTCAACAAAGTCATAATAATAATAATGATAATGATGATAATAATAATAATAATAATAATAATAATAATAAGTCTATAAATCAAATATTAACGTGATTTTAGCAGAAACTATTGAATATTGACCAAATGAATATAAAATGTATATTAATTATAATATATATTATAACAGCAGTAGTTATACTTATTATAAGTATTTATAATATATAGTTTTTTGTATGATAACAGTGTATTTTATTTATACCTACTTATTATTGTCAGAAACTTATAAAATGTTATCTATATTTTTTTCGAAATTATTGAATATACGTACTTACGAAAATACGAACAATGTATAGTGCACACATGTACATAATATTATATAATAATATTTTTTTACAGAAATATTAAAAAAATTTCTGATTTAAAATTGTTTCGAATTACAATAAAAAATGATACACACAATTATTTTATCTACTCGAATTCACAATGAAATATTTGTACTCGTACGTTATATATTTTGAAGTTGAATTTTCACGTGGGTAGAATCGTCTTATCGTCGTCGTACGTACAAAAATATATTATAATATTATATATTATGCGCTGTTAAATATAAAAATATAATTATATATCGTCTTGCGTGCTACCTCGGTACAACATTTCGGTTATCCTTATGGTACTCATAAATTTATAAATTCTTTTTTACGTCTATCGCTATTTAAAGAATTCGGTGTCGCCGTTGTATGAGAGTTGAGTTGTAGTAGTAATATACACGCGCTTTACGCTCGGTCCACGTGTTTTATTTTTTTATTTTTTTCATCTTTTTCGATTTCGTCATTACAACCGACTACCAAGTATTAATATTATTTTTGTTTTTATTCGAAAAAGAAAGACGAGAGTTTCAGAAAAAAAAACGCCTTCCTTCACATTCTTTCATATTGTAATGTTAAACACGCACACAAACACTCGTTTATAAATTATAATATTATAATAAGACATCGCATACATTGTTGTAAGACATAATATAATAATAATAATAATAAATATAACTTACCACCATTACATCGCATCGTACAATATTATCGTGCGAGTGAGCGTTTGACCTTAGAAAAATATAATAATATTATATTGTAATCTTTTGTACAAAATACGTGTGAACGTCGTATAATATTATTATAAGGTATGAATTGCGCGACCGCTAACCAGAACTCTGCGTTAACGAGTTCAGCCAGAAACGCGGTATAAGTTATGATATGGTATAAGGTAAAATAATAATATTATATTAATAAATACCCGCGCACGCATTAATGCGTTTTTATATTTTGATATTTCATTGTTCGACTCGACCGCTATAGGAATATTTTAAACGTGCCTACCTAATATTTTATTATTATAACGTACGCACGCACACAAAATAATATTATAATATAGTCGTGTGTATTAATATTATAATATATTATTGTGCGTGTGCATATTATTATCGAATATCGTAAGTGGTATGTGTGTGTGTGTGTGCGCAATCTGCACGCCACCGACGCCGACCGCGTCTATGTAGCAGTTTTATACCATGGTTCATACCGCGTGTGGGGGCACCTGGTCGTCGAGATGATAATAATATTGTAGATTTTCTCGCACTCGCTCACGCATAGGTATTATTCGTATTACATTGTACGCACTCGTACACACAGCGGGTAAGATTTGTGGAGACGAATAGACGAATATCGAGAGAGAGGGTGAGAGAGAGAAATATATTATATATTATTATAAATTTATAATATATAAAGAGCGAGAGAGAAAATAACAGCACAACAGGCCAGTTTAATAATTAATTGCCAGGACCGGTTCGATATATGTTTGGTATCCAGCAATACAGAAAAAAAAAATCAAAACGGCCATTTACGATTAAATTGTTAGGATTTTATACTAAAACACTTACATAATAAGATATTATATACAATATACGTATGTACAACGAGTTTGGTATACCAATATATATATATATATATGTATGTATAACACATAATAATATTATATACCTAGGTATACGATATGGGAGTCTGTATATAATACTTATGGACCGCGACCATGGTCATCGAGTGGGTAGAGTGAACATAATAATATTATTATTTTTTCACGTGTGTGTGTGTGTGTGTGTACGTATGTAAACGAAATGCATTCCTATTAGGCGTATGGCGCGGGGTCATTTCTCTCTTCGCCTCCCGATGTCTTTCTCCCTTTTCTCCACAATAAAAAAATAATATATAATATAATGGACGACGCACTCGCGATGATGCTTACGCGCATCTCTTCGGCTGCTCTCGTCTTACAGGTATTATATATTATATTATACTGGTTTGTGTTACTCTAAAATAAAAAAAAAAAAAAAATAAAAAAATCATTATAAAAATACCTATTCATTTAACATGAATATTTAATTAATAATATTATATTACCTATATATAATATATATTATTATTATTATTATTATTATTATATTCTGGTTGCGCGCATAATAATATTGTATCCCTGCAGTATACCGCGACCGCGGTACATATCGCTGCGGTTACCAATTACAACAATTCTACGCATTACCTGTAGTGTATAACAGGTACAACATTATAATATACACTGATATACGTCATCCATATACCACCTGGGAATTGGAAATTATTATTATTATTATTATTATTATTATTATTATTATTATTATTATTATTATTATTATTATTATTATTATTTTTAATTATTATTATAAACGAATAAACGATAGCGCCGCGTCCGAAATCGAAATCCATGTGACGCTTGTAACCATATACCTATTACCAACTACCATTATTATAATACAATATACCTCGACCGATGTTTTCGCCGCCAACGACTTCCAGTGACCGCCCGACGACGTTTGGTCACTTATATTATAATTATAGTATTTATACCGCTGTCGTTTTATAATGACGTGTCGTTAGATTTTTATTATTTCAAGACCGCGTGTCCTGGGTACACGCATCCTCCCCAATAACGCGCCATATGTAACTTACACGCACTCAAACAACTCGTTAGCCTTCGAATGTTTATATATTTATTTATTTTTATATTTTTTTCGTGTTTCTTTCTTTTTCGGATTTATACGCGTTTAGAGGTATTTATGGGGAAAAAAGAATATTATATCGTATTATAAACGTTAATACAATATAATAATAATAATACTCACGTGTATTATACAAAGCCATCGTCGAACGCGACGAGTCATTTCGAAATATTTATTCGACTTGTAACGTTTTCTTTTTGTTTTTTCTACATTTCGTATATACTTAATAATTATAATATATACCGTTCTTGTTTTTGAAAAGCATAATATGGGTGCCTACGCGCTGCAGCCTCTCTCGAATATTGTAATACGTATTATTATTATTATTATTATTTTTTATTTTTTTTTTATTTCCAAAAGAATAATAAAACGACTATTAAAATATAATAATATTATATTTATTCTATCTGGATGCGCGCGCACGACTAATTGGATTTTCATTTTCATTTTTACTACCCCCTGTTATCCCATATTGTATTTTTATTTATTTTTTAAGTGGTATATAATATAATATAATATAATACACTGCTGCTGCAGCACGACGATATTTCTCGTCAAATCGTTTATATCCACGCGTAAATGTCAAATATTATTATAGCCACCTGTTGGAACTTGGAAGAGAGAAAAAAACGTTTTCTATAATAATAATAATAATAATAATAATAATAATAAAACGAAATAAAATAAATATCCCCAAACGAGAAGTAAAATATAATTTTTCACGTGACGTTTCAATTTTATCGCTTTTATTTCGTTAAAAAATTTATGTGTACGACTGCGCGCGTAAGGGTTTTTAATTTAAATATTTTATATCTAAAATATAATATTACAATACATAATATAACGCAATAATATTTTTATTTTATTACGCCAGTATATCGCGTTAGATTTAATCGTAAACAGTGTTCGGAATTTAAATTTTAAAATAAATCTCGTTAATTATTACAATATTATTATTATTCTTTAGGGCTACAAATAATACAATGATAACGAAATCCACGGATACAACTGTTAATTCGTACGTTGATTTTGATCGAATGCATTTTTGTTTTTATATGGGCATTATAATTTATAAAGGAAATTTTGCATAATTCCGTATTCGTAACACGACACGACACGCGACGAGTTGTAATTTGAAATTGAAATCCGTGCGGTTTTTGAGAATCTCGTAGATTTATTTTAGCAATTTAAACGGCACCACGAAGAAATAAGTTTGAGAAATTTAAACGAAAGTCTAATAATAAGATCATTTTTTATAATAATATTATGTATTTATGTACCTTAATTACTGAAAAATCTTAATTTTCCATAGAAATTATAGCAACTGCAAACAGAAAATCTAAATCTAAAATCTTAAAAAATAATACATACGCACGATTAAATTAATTTTTAAAGTAAATTTTAAAAGCGATTTAACAATATTCTTATTCTAGATTAAAATATAATATTTTATACGCATTCGCCGAGATAAATTCAAGGAATAAAAAAATAATTATAAGAAATATTGCGGGGTTTTGTAATATTGTTTAATTAAGCAAAAATATATTTAATCGTGCCATGGACGGTCTTAAGCTAGTGAGAAATGGGAATACAAATAATATAATTAGTTTTGACATATTTTTAAATTACTTTTTTCTTCCCTCACGACGTCGTGTGAATGTAACTTTTACGTATATTTGTATAGGTTATATAGTGACCAACATCAATCAGAAATTCAAATTTCAATACGTTGTCTATCAGATTCATATTTTTCACTGGAAATTCGTATTCAAAAATAAAATTTCACGTTTCAGTATGAATCAAACACTACATAAAATAATAATTAAAATTTGATGTATTATAACTAGATTTTTATCAGAACATTCGTAATCATTATAATAATAATATAATCTCGTTATAAATTATTATATAATAATATTCGTCATTCGATTTAAAGACGACTACGAAGCTAACTTTAATTCTATTACAATATAGAAATGTATATAATTAAATGATAATTTTTTTTAAAAGTAATTAATATATTTATATTATACTTTTTATAATATTATTAATTAAATATGTAATTGAATGATGCGTCGGATGGACTTATTCCTATTCGGATACTTTAAATTGATAATATAAATGACCTTATTCGACTATACTACTATAGTCTACAATTGATTTAAAATCTATTTTAACAGATTTTAATTTTTTTTTTAAAGATACCTATCTACTATTGGATCTCTGCATGTAATCGAATTGGACATACTTGGTACATATAATTTTAACGATTAATAAAACAATATGGATGATATTCAAATTTGTCTTTGTCTAATGTACATATTTTCTTATCATACGTTTATAATAATTATTGTAATTTTGTAATTCGTATTCTTATACTATCATTTAGGATTTAGCATCGGAGTGGAGATATTGAAATATATTACACGATTTGATTTTCGCGTCTCAAAACATATCGGAGTTCAAATATTCATTGAGAATAGATTGGATCGTACAACGACATTTTTTGTTAATTTAAATTTAAAATTATTTAAAAAAATATATTTATTATATAGTTATATCACTTTACGCCTATAATTCGTATGACGTTCGCGGCGGGGAACGTTTGTTATTGTTAAAACATCCCCGAAGGCCGAAGGTCCAAAGAATAATAATTACGATGCGTATCAACCTATACTTATATATAACTTATATTTATATAAGTATAAATTGTTTGGAAATGGATAAAATTATCGAGTTTAAAACGATTTCGGGAGTTAGCCAATAATTACGTACAATATTTATAATATATATATTTTTATTGTACCTATATACGAGTATATACACGTTTTATGGGGCCATGGGTTCTTCGCGAGTTCATCGTAGGTAGGTACCGTTACAGTTTCGGCGAGGGAGGGAAATCATATTATCACTATTAAAATAGATAACATAATCTGCGGTTCAGTTCACATATTATTAAATATTAGCACCTTTTAGGACGGAATATATTTTTATTTTAGTAATTCGGTTCGTATTATAATACTCGTATTATAATAATTAGGTATATCGCTTTCAAATTTTCAATTCTAAAATTTCTAATAATTATTGGTTATATAAGTACGGTAACGACCAACGATACCGTCTTTTTTTATTATTAAATAATATATATATAGGTACTTGTTCTTCGTTTCATAAAGTCGTTTCTGGATAATATTATTATAATAGAGACACATATTATCGGTATTTGAACGGGGCGAAAGGTATTATTTATTTTTTATTTTCCAAACACGCCTCTCGATTGATACACCCCGTGCACGTGTTTCACCGGCGCCAACGGCCCGTCGTGCGATTTATCATATAAAACAAATCGTCGATGGTTAATGATAACAAATATCGTTTTACTGTGAATTTCGGAACGTACGTAAATGTATTAATAATCGAGTGACGAGCGGTGGCGCCACACGACGAGATCGAAGATTTTGTAAAATTTTTTATTGATAATACGTAATAAAACGCTATTTGCGGTCTAGACGCTATTTCCACAAAATATAATGTACTTTCGTAACACAGATGTATACAGCGCGTTTCAAACGCTTTTCCAACTGTGTTAATTTCAAAACGAATCGCATATTATAACGTAAATTACGATCGTTCTGTATACGTCCGAATTTGCGGTTAAATTTCCAATACGTTTTACATATTCTTAAATATAATACAAAATTAATTGAGGACCAATAAAATTAGGTATATGTTATAAAATAGTGATAAACTGATAAAGATATATATCGTTATATATATTATAATATAATATGTAGAGGATTTTTTTCCGATAAATTTAAATTAATTTTTTTAATTTTTAATTTATATTATTTATTTCCATTTTAATATTTTTTTATTAATTTATATTAAACGCAATTTTAATTACATATATGCATATTATACAGTTTACATAAGATTAGAATATTAGATTGTACTAAGGTCGGCAATATTGGGATGAAGTTCGATTCTTTTTTTTTTTTTTTTTATCAAATATGTATAATGAGATTTACGTAAACAACAACAGGTAAAAAATTAAGTTATAATAATTGTTCTTATAAGTTAGTATGTAGGTAAGTCGAGTCATTTACATTATTAACATCATGTTTAACATTTCTATCGATATTTAATGTAATATATCTGTTTAAAAACGCGATTTATACAATTATTTTAATTTATTTATTTCGTTTCAATTCGTATTTTATATGAGTATAATGTCACATGAATTATTACGATTAGTATAATACGAGTACAATAGTACATATTATAATATATTTTATAAAAATAGCAAAATATTTGTAATAATTAATAAAATTCAACCGGCATAAAATCCAAACACGACTATTAAAACATGCGATTAATTGCATTAATTAATTTCATACTTTGGTAATGTAAATTATTCATGTTTTTAAATATTTTTCGATTACGAAATATAATTGAAATAATATAAATATATAATACAGTCGTAAAAAAATGAAACACGCGAATATATACAAACACCACGTTTTGTTAAAATGTATATTAGGTATATTATCACCAGAATGATATGATATTTATCGACTTATATCTACATAAATTGTTATAGGCGTCAATAATTCCGGTAATGATTTGTTGATTTATAACTTCAAACGACTTGTCAAAAAACTAACTTTAGGTACACCGAGTATTATAATAAATACAGGTATGTATACCCCTATACTTAGTAGTTAGTATCAACTGAATATTATATACATTAGGTAGTATAAAATAATATTAAATATTAATATACGATGGCGGGCCAATGATGAAATTAAAATTTTGAAATTATAAATTAATATAATATTATAATAATATATTATGTTTTCTATCATAAACGTATAATATGAATAAAAATAACAATATCTGTACGTATAGACTACTACTAGGTATTAGGTATATACCTTAACTTGGTTTTTGTTTAATTATTTATTGCTATCTATAAAATATGATGGTACCTAATACTAATATGTCTATATATTGATTAGGTATAAAACACGATCTAATATCCATGAATTTTTTATTTAAATTTTTTCTTTCCGACTAAATTTATTTTTAGTAAAATATTATGCAAATTTCAGCCGAAGTAACATTATTTAAAATATACGAATGACGAATACAGGTAATAATTTGATATATATCTGTCTACAATTACAACTATATACGGTTGTATATTGACATGTATCAATTTATAAATAGCTTATATATGTGTTATTTATTTTTATTACACGAAATTTAGCTGATGAAAAACGATTATGCGTCGTATTTCGGAGCAAACAAAATGAACAAAAATTTTCAAAATTTTTTTTGATTCATGAGACAAAATAATATAATAATAATTACCATCGTACGCACAAAATATTCATTAAATTTTTACACAATATCACGTTGAAATGACGGAAATTAAAATTGTATAAGTAGGCATAGTAAGAAATGTACCTATTAACTATAATACCTAATTATTATATAGTTTGATCTATATTATATTTTTTATAGTATAATACCGATTACAATTACATGATATAATAGCTTATTCAATAATTATTATCAGCACGAATAATATTGTTAACATAAAATTTACAAACATTTAAATTAAGAGGGGTATATATATTAATTATTTTTATTAATTATCTATATTTGTATTTAAACACATTAATTTCAATCAATATTTATGCATGGGTTAGTGTATATTATGACGTAATAGATTATTTTTATTATTATGTTTTATACAATATAATCTAACTATTCTAAATTCGATTCTCATTGTTCTTTATATGCATTCACGTTTTAATCTATTATTAGTTTTCAGTTTTTAGAATTTAGATAGTCAAAAATATAAATCATTTTTTTACATAAAAAATAAAATATATATATGTAATATTATATTGTTTACTAATAGCTATAATAGATTAAAACGAACGTTTGGTAAAACAAGAAGCCTAAATAAAAAAATCGTACGATTCTATAATATTATTATAAATACAATACAATATAGGATATACGCGCAGGCAATACGAATAAAAACAGTGTCATCACTCATCATAAATATTATGTGATAAATGACAATATTGAAAAATAAAATAATTAATAATAATATTGATAATTATTATTAAGTATTAGATATCCGAAGGGAAAATTTTTATTTTTTTCAGTTTGGACAATGGACAATAATTATTTAATAACTCGTATATGTATAACGTATGAATCTAAATTACTCATTTAATTTATATTTATTGTCTTACTGAATACAAATGATGAATATCATATACAATATAATATTGTAATCAGACATGCATTCAGTTGAAAACTTTTTGGAAATAAATATGAATTAATATGTTACGTAAATTTTATTTAATTGTGTAATAATAATAATAATTGTGTATTTTACTTAGTGAATACGTAATATATTTTTATATATGTTATTACAGAAACATTTATTTCTAATAAAAATTAATAAATTCGTTTTAAAACCTAGAGTAGAAACAATTTCATGCACTGTAATATATAGACGTAGAAAAATTAATAGCTATATGAAAGGATAATTTGTATCAATATTATATTTAAAATTTGAAAACGATGCTAAATCGACTGATGAGGAAAAACTATTTTTAGCCCGTAGTGTACGGTTAAATATTATTACATATTGATAACAAATTAGAAATTACAATTTTGATACGTTTAATAAAATATAATTTCATTTAAGTGCGGCAATATTTCCAAAATTTTATCACGAATGTAAAATAATTTTGAGATTATTCATAAAAATTTTCAAGTCATTATTATAGGAACGTAATTTATATTAAATTATAATATCATAAAACGAGTAAAATCGAGTTTATACTTAATTTTTTTTTTACGTCTACTCAGATGGTTTCAGCCATTTTTTTAGTAGTTTTCCTTATCCCGAAAAATAAACTTTCGGAAATTCGAAAAAAAAACCTAAATAAAATACCTGCAACTAAATGACTGTGTCTAAAAATACTAATAAACATACATTCATTTAATATTATATTTTTTGTGTGTATCTGAGTCTTCAGAATAACAAATTTAAAATCACAAATAATTATAATTGGCCTACTTTGCGTATGCACATGTAATAAATTTGAACTGTATACATCCATTAAGAAACATTAAATATAATTTTTAGAAATAGAACGTTCATGCAGAACATCCTACGTGAAAATTAAGATTTCGCTGGAAAAGGTCCAAATAAGCAACCTAATAAGAAACAAATTAATAATCGACAAAGAAACAAGTAAGACAGTAAGGGAAATGTCAAATTGTCAAATTAATATTTATGGTGGATATGTGTAAAAACGAACTTTAATTCAAGAAGTTTATTAAATTATAAATTAAATTTTATACATCTTCATAGTGTTGTTATATATTTACAATTCAAAGAAAATAAAAAATTAATGTTTATTATGATGATAACTTTTGTTTTTACTTAGGTACCTGCCAAAAATATAACATCTCTTTTTTGACCGATGAGTAATGAGTATGATAGATCTAGTGACAGACCAAGAAAAACATTTTCCATTGAGAATAATAATAATAATAATTCATGTAATAAACTAATAATAATAAAAAATAATTTCTCGATTTTAATTCACTGTATCCTAGATAAACCGATTGGAAATTTTTTTCTATCTTTTATACCTTTTATCTAACATTTCAATTTAAACTTTCCTCTTAAAATGTCGTAAAATATTAATGTACAGTTTATTAAATACATAAGTTCCAAAGTGAAGTGACAAAATATATTGTTACTTCATAAAAACTTTTCGTAGTTTATAAATTAACCAAAACTTAATAGTTAAAACTTACAACTTATAACTATATATTTATTATAAGTTATTTATAACTTTATACTTGTAAGTTATATATTGTTATTTATAATAGTAAAATTTTTGACAAATGTTATGAACTAATAATTTTTTTAAATAATAATATATTTGATATACTTTTGAAATGCTGTCCCGACAATTGAGTGTGTAACAATGTGAATGAATGAATGTGTCGACAATTTAGCACGGTAATTTAGGTGTCCTATAATTGAGTGCACTGATAAATAAATGTCAATTGTGTGAGTGTGTATTTGTTGACTATGATTTTAGATTTTTTTTAAACATAAAATTTTAGTAAAGTGTATTAATGTTTCAATATGCCGTTAGAATATATTAAAAGTGAAAAAGGTAAAAATTTGTTAGTAGGTATACAAATATTTTTATATTCTTTGAAAGAAAAATAAATAATAAAAGTTTATGGAGTTGTGAACATCACATAATAAGTAAATTTCCAGGAAAAGCTCATACAGAAAATAATGAAGTAGTTCATTTATGTAAACGTGAACATAATCATTTACCAGATGTCAAATTAGAATCAAGACGAACGATAGAAACATTAGAAACAATGAAATCTTTGGCAAAATCATCTAAAATTAGTTCACATTTTATTGACAATGAAAATGACAATTTCTCAGATTTTTTGGATTATTTTAAAGCAACGTGGATAAGGTCAAGAGACCGAAGACTTTTTTTTTCTTTTTTGAAAGCCCTCATTATTTGCAATTAACGAATGGAATTGTTTTGAACAATTATAATATGAAATGCCTCGTACTAATAATTCTATTGAGGGGTGGCACAACGCTTTTTCTTCTATACTTAAAAAACTAAGTACCTATATGGAAATTTATACTAGTATTACAAGAAGAGGAAAGTTTGAATCGATGTATAATAGTACAGTATATATCAGGTCAAGAACTATCAAAAAAAAAAAAAAAAAAAAAAAAAAAAAA
>JAIUCT010000024.1:1903088-1948063 GCA_021307375.1 Tetraneura akinire
AAGAAGAAGGAAGACAGAGGCAAATTATTGAAACGAGTACAAATTAATTTCCCTAATGCCGAAGTGTAATATTGTTTTTCAGTAATAAAGTCTACGTTGTTACAGTTATCCGTAAAACATTCTTTGGCTTGCCCTCATCATTTTTTTATTCTTGATCTTTTGTAATATCTCCGTAAGCTCAAAACAGATTATATATGAAGTAATCTTTTGCAATTATTGTGATTATCTCAACCACAACCAATTCAATAAAATTCAAGAACTCCAAGTTCAAAAAAATTATAATAAAAGAAAAATGGTCATAATACTAAGGCTAAATTTACTATTTTAGTTTCATTTATTATGTTCATCGATAATAATACATAAGTTTCATCCGTATAACAGGTTCATATGGATGGATACTGATCAAAGATCAAACTAGTCAAATTATGTTAACTTAATTAGATCAGTAGCGCTTTTAGTTACCCCTACTCCTTAATTCTTAACTTCTAGAACTGCAAGTAGATTGTGAATAGTAATGGGAAAATATACTCGTACAATAAACAAATATGAACTATAATGTCCTCATAAAATATTATTATTACCAGATCGCTAGATAAAATGATCGAAGATTTGTGTAATTGGTGGGTATAATTAACAGATAAAGAAAATTATTTATTTATATATTAATATGAAAATATGCTAAATTACTTATAATATTATTTAATAAAACTTTATCACCTCCTACTGCTACTACCCTTGAGTGTGGTAATGCGTAAATTCACTCCAGTAAATTAGGCAAGTGGATGCTTGCTCAACACAATCTACAATTGTGTACACCGATAACTAAGAATATTAAGAAAAATATCGAATTGATAATCATTTATATATTCGAATATTTAAATCTAATAAAAATAAAAGTACAATGATAAATAATAAATAATAAAAAATGAAAGAAGTTTTTCTATGAACAATAACGAAATGGGACAAAATACCTACCTAATGTCATCGTAGTCGTCGGTGAACACAATTGTAGATTGTGTTTAGCAAGCAACCAGCTTCATAATCTGCTACGGTGAAATATGATATTCGGGGCATGTACAGTAACTCATATTGAGCTTCTAACTATCAATATGAGACACTTAATTATATACTTAAAGGTATATAAATTTTTAAAGTAAATAATCATACATATTACCATTTGAAAATTATGTGGGCCACGTGATCTAGTTACGAAAATTAGATTGCTGATTCATACATTTTCTCTAGTGTAAATGTCCCCAACCTACGGCCCGCCAAGGTTTTCAAACCGGCCCTCCAAGCTAATAAATGTTTTGAAAATAATATATTAGTTTTCATTTATAAGTTTTTTTCTATTGATTATAAAGTAAAATAACATAGAGATAACTTATTATATATTTATAACTAATTTATAAACATTATTAATTAATATACATTTTTCTAAACAAATCATATCTATCCTTCAGTTTTATTACTTCTCTATTACTTTAAATATGATTGTCATCGATGCTAACTCATATCTCAAATTTGGCCCGCCATAAAAAAAAAAGGTTGAAGACCGCTGCTCCTACGCCAAAATGCCGTAAATGACAATATGATAGTTTTGAGAAAAATCACATTTTTTAAAATTAATATGTTATTTTTATAATATTATCAAAGTTAATAAATAAATAAATGATTCTTAAATAACTTTTTCTGTAGAATCCAATAAAACTAATAGATAAGATGAATGATAATCATAAACACCTCAAAACGTAATTACGTATTTTTAGCTTAGTATTATAAGCTATAAATATTATGTTTCCCAAGGAAATATGCAGTATGAGCGTATACGTACTTTTTGCTTAGGAACCAGTGTTGTACAAAGATAACCCATAATTTATCTAGATAAGATAATAGATAATTGATTTTAAATTTATCTAGATAAGATAAATAGATAAAATTTAAAATATTTTTATAGATAAAAGATAAAAGATAACCAACTTTATCTAGATAAAAAAAAACAGATTATTAATATTAATATTAATATTGTATAGGTATCTGTGAATAGCAATAATATTTTAGTTGGACATTTTTTATTTTTCCCATGTTAGGAGTTTTGCATCAAGTATATTTTCTAATGAAGAAAAAACTGAAAAATGGGTATAAAGTATAAACACTTTATCGTGTAAACCATTTTTAGCTGAAAATTTCCCGCAATTAAAATGCTTACCGTAGACGACAGATTTTATCGAGCCAACATTCGTACTCTGTAGGCTCCCACTTAATTATTGGAAGAATAGAAAATGTTAATGTGTTATTACTTATTAATATTACTTCAGAGCGCGGATTAAAATAATATTTTATGTCAACAATTTTTAAATCTTTTATTTCATATTAATAATTATCTAGATAATTATTCTCAGATAACTTATTTATTTATCTAGATAAGATAAAAAGATAGTTAAAATAATTTTTATCTAGATGAGATAAAAAGATAATTATATTTTATCTAGATAAATTATCTAGATAATTTTATCTAGATAATGCACAACACTGTTAGGAACACATAATTTTATTTTATGATTTTACTAAACCAACTATAATAATATGTGACAATCATTGACTGAAATTATTGATAATAATATTGTTTGAATAATGATTATTGATTATCGTCCAGCATTACGGGCAACGGTATAATATTATGGGTTTCTTGTAAAGTATAAATTTATAAATAGTTTTTACTTTCTATCATTTCCTGGATCAATAATACTATAATTATTATAAATTCCATTATCTTACATTCGTACTATCTTATTATCTTATTAGATGTCCAATGATTAATATTATAAATATTAAATGTGAACTTGTTTTTTTCTATAATTGTGGTGTGTTGTGTTGTACTGTTGTATTATACTATACTTGTAAGTTGTATGTGTGATTCATTTGCTAAAATATAAGTTTAATTAAATATATTTTCATGTTATAAAATAAAATAAAATAAAAGTAATAAATGCTTGAAGTCAAATGTAGAATGTGTAGAATTATACTAGAATGTGGTATTGTGGTTAAAGATTATAAACTTAAACATGAACGGACGGTGCACAATGATGAAATAATATTAAAATTTAAATTAAAACACTTGGGAACATCAACCGTTTGATGTTGCAAAAATAAACATATAGTAAGTTACCTTAATATTTTTAATAATTAATAATAATTAAAAAAAAGTTTTAATATTATTTGTTAATTGTACAGTAATGTATTTAGTTAGGTTCAACCATTTAAAATAAAAACTGAATTAATCGTTTAAAAAAAATGGTGATTTGTATTATAATGTACCGATAAAATATTTTTCTAATTCCGTCCTTGATTAATAATACAATAATATAAGTTACAATTAAAGTATTTTAATAATTAAAACTTAAATTAGGTACCTATATAAACAATTTAAAAATAATTATATACCTACAACTCATATATATATAATATTATATATACATATTATGTATTAGGTATTAACATAATATCATATTATAATGTGTATTAATAATAATTATATATATATATATTAATATTTAGTAGAGTAATTATAATAAAATTATACAACTAGGTAATAGAAAAAAAATAAACAATAAAATAATATTGTTATTAAAACTCAAATTATATAAATAATTTTAAAATATCTATATATAAATTATATTATACATATATAAATATTAATGTAATATAATACATAATACTTGTATTATTATATATGTATTAATAATAATTATATATATGCACTATAAAAATAATATATACTCGTAATATATTAATATTTAGTAGTGTTTATAATTTATAATATCATAGCTCTATGTATGATACGGCTAAAAAATGCCTATCAATCCTATGCAAAAATAACGTATATGATGTTATGCTAAGCAAAATTGCCGTATAATGTGATAATGCTTTTTTGCCTAGTATATGTTTAATACTGCTTTTTTGCTTAGTAATATTTGTATATTTTAAAAATACGTATATATTTAATCACGTTTAATATGAAATCTATTGCTAATACGTACATTTTGCTAAGAATAAAAAAGATGCGCCTTTAAATAACGAGTATTTTGATATAAAAAAAACATTTTTCCATTTTTGTCATTTACGGCATTTTGGCGTAGGAGGGCAGTGCAGCTCTAGTGGATTAGGTAACTGTATGCTTGCTTAGTTGCTTAACACAATCTACAATAATTGTGTACACCGATAACTACGAATATTAAAAAAAAAACCATATTGATAATAATTTTTATATTTTAATATTTGAATCTAATAAAAATAAAAATAAAAATAAAAATAAAATGAAAAATAATAAAAAGGAAATAATTATTTATATGAATAATAAATGAAATGGGGTTAAATACCTAATGTCGTCGTAGACGTCGGTGAACACAATTGTAAATTGTGTTGAGCAAGCAATCAGCTACATAGTCTGCTATGGTGAAGTATGAGGTTCAGAGCATATACAGTAACTTATATTGAGCTCCTAATTATCAATACGAGACACATTTATATGTAATTAAAAGTATCTACATTTGTAGAGTAAAAATTATAAATATTAGCATTTGAAAATTATGTGGGCCACTGGCCACGTGATCTAGTTTCGAAAATTATATTGCTGTTGTCATTCGATGGAACACTTATTGATCATATAAATATTGATTTATTGTATAGTATTATTTTAAATAGTATATAATAATCAATATTATTATTACTATAAATCCCTAGTATGATCGTGTAATTATATAATTATAAATTTTTGAGTGAAGCGAAGATACTTTTATACTCTAAAATTTTTTTTATAGCTGATTAAAGTTGATATTTTTAGTTTATTCGAAAATCTTATAATCCATACAAATATTTTTTCTTATTATTTCTCAATACTTTTACAATCAAAAAGAAAAGTCCAAACATTTTGAAAATGTTATTGGTGTATACTCATATATATCTTAATGTATTTCCAAAATATTAGAAAAATACCAAGACTCAATTTTTTTATAGTTTTTTAACGTTGCAATTTTAGTAAAATATCTCTAGTCTCAATGTTTTTTATTTGAAATTTGCGTATAATAAATATTTAATGTATTTACCTATTATATGGATTTTTCTTATTATATATAATTATATTATTAAGAATAAATATAATATTTATTATAGAATATAATATTTCAAAATTTTCAATAGGTACCGTTATATAAAATCAATAAAAAATTCATAACATTTTTGAAATTAATTGTGAATTATTACTTTTACAATTTTTTTTTTTTTTTGTGGCTGTTTTATGTATAAATACAAAGGAAGTGATAATGGTGTGGAAGGGATATAGGTGTTAGGAGGATGGTGTATAATTTTGATTAACATTTGAATGCAATGATAAATTATTACGTTTGAAATTTGAAAAACAATTCTGTGTGAAGTACTATCAGATTTGATTATTTAGATGACTAATGTATGGGTTTTATAATAAATTATATATATTGAACGTAGAGACTGATAAATGTAAAAATCTTAATCAATACCAATCACAGTTGGCCTATCACAGATCAAAGATCAAAAACTAAGGTCCAAAATGAGAATTAACAAACTATTCGGTGAGATATACAATATACTAGTATATACATAATAGTTTTTGGTGATTTTTCCAATTACCACAGGTATTGTCAAAATATCCTAATGAGAATGACATAGAAATGACATAAATCAAAACTATTTAGGAAACGTTTAAATTTTATGTGTTGACCAAAATCATGAGATAACAAATTTAGCTAGAGGGCAAAACGACGAAAAAACGGCATTTTTTACGAAAACTGAAATTTCGACGAATTCGGTTACAATATTTCACGATAACTCTGACAATTTTGAAGTTAGAAACATGAAAATTTTATTTGGTATTTACATAAGTATTATATATATGTGGTAAAATTTTAGAACCATTATGTTAATTTTTCTACAAAATATACGACGTTGAATATTTCGTAAAATTCTCGTTTTTAGGTATATAATGTTTGATTAAATTGGCAATTTTTGGCATCAAGGTCTGAAAATTTTACTAGAGTATATTTACTTATTATTAAACGTGATATCAAAATATTAGAAAAATCCCTTTTTTCAATTTTTTTTTTTTTATAGCTGTTAGTTGATATTTTTAGTTAATCTATAATATTATGAAAAAAATGACGAAAAAACGGCATTATCTGACTGAACTTCGCTGCAATGGTTTATTATTGTATTCAAATAATAATAACAATTAAACACTATGATTGCATACCTGTATCCCTTTTCTTGCTTTTTTTTTTTTTTGACACCACTCGTTTTTATTTCGAATTTTATTTTTTAGATAAATATAAACAACAATCTAGCGTTGAATATAACATATTATACACGGTGTTCTGAATTTCTACCCTCCGGAATTTTTACCCCCATGAATCAAAATAAATGACGCGAATTTACGTAATTTAATATTATATAATAATTTCATCATGTCCAAAATATGAATTTCTGATTAATGTTAATTTTCCGTCTTTTCTTTTCGTGATCTTAGATACAACATTATCATAATGGTTTCCAAACTCGTTTATAAATTTGATTTTTTAGTAATATTCGGTGTTCTATATATTATTCGTTTTTATACACTAAACAAAAATAAACAGCCCGGCAATATTATATTAATAAAATGATTGACGTGGAAACGTACAGTACGAATTTCGAGGTTATTAATTTTTTATACATAAAAATTACGTAAATCAGAGTGTATGAGTGATATTATACATGGAAATAATCGTGTAAAAAACAATATAATAAAAAACGAATACCGCTAATAAGTATAATAGTAAATAAAAACTAACTGTCAAACTAATATTACACGCCTATGACATATCGTAACGAAACGCGTTGTTCGATTACGATCGTTTTGAATATTATTAACATGGCGATAATTTATATATTATTATTTGCAAATAAATCGTCTTATAATTATACGAGTACAACATTTGTATAATTATTATTCGCAATCGCACGTATATAGTTTGTATATGTTATACACGTATTTAATATATTATATAATATAATATTTTTAACGTGCAACGACGGATGTGTTTTATTTTATTGGAAATAATTATCGAAAAACCACCGTAAAAAGAAACGGGGACCACCTTTGAACAATAATTTTCACCCCTTTGTAATCGGGTAGAATATAATATTAATTTGTCCGATCGAAAGAATATAATATCATACGTCGATGTATATTGAAATAATTTAAACGGACGTTTGATTATTTTCATAAGAAGAAGTGAAAAAATATCACGATGACAAAAAATGTGAAAAAAACTTGTTTTTAATTTAATGCCAGCATGTGTATAGAATATATTATGATACTTAGTGTCGTACGACGACCGAGTGAACTTGTAAATAACGTCATGAACTCATGAATAATGCAAAGGTTAAGATCATTGCTATTACATAATTTTCGATTTACTGACGCGCGTATAATAAGATAAAATAATAATGATAATAATAATAATAATAATAATAATAATAATAATAAGAAGAAGAAGAAGAAGAAGAAGAATAAATGGCAATTGACAAGTAATGATGATAATATTGCTTAAATTTAATATTCCAACACGACCTGCAGAGTTGTATGGATAATAATATTTAACGTCGAAATTTATTAGTTAAAAAAATCCATTATATTATACAAACATTATTTAACGTGTACCTATGTAAAAACAAAAATATAATAACGTGAAATAATGAGTAAACGGCGAGTGTAAAATAATTTATGATATTTTATTGAAAACCGCATATTTGTCGTAATATATATGTATTATATTATATTGTATTAACGCGCTGCAGTTATCGTATTACATAACATGAATATATCTCGTATTGAATTCACTATGTGCAATTATCGTGGACGTAAAAAAATGTAAAAATAAAAATAAATTATATTAAAATTAGATTTAACATACCTATAACCGAAACGTATAAATGTGATTAGTAATAATATTTATATATATATATTTTTTTTTTATAGCGTTATACAACTGAGAGTAGTTTATAAATATTATTTTATTTCTTCGTTTTCGCGTTATCAACAATAACTTCTCGGTGAAATTATATAATATTATAACATTATAATCAAATTTCCAATATTATGGATTTAACGAAGGAACATAATATTTATAAAGTTAAATACTGCTCTTAATATTCAAATATATTATATTTTCTTATAAATTGTATTATAAAAATGATAGTATATTACGTATATGTATAACGGAGAAAAATTTAAAAATTAGTACTAATTTTTTTTTTATATATGAGGGTAGAAAATGTAATATTTTTTATCCAGTTGATTGAAATTTATTTTTTTAATTTTAAATTTAAAAAATATTTTACCCTATGTTTATAATATGTTTTATATTGTATATGTATAATATACCAGTTACTATTTCAATAAAATATCGATAATAATCAATAGAAATAATTCTATTGCTGTACACTCATTATCAAGTATAGAAATATGATATTTATATTATTACACTCATATACAAAACTAATAAGTAGGGCAGAGGACTTGTAGCTCTAAAAAAAGGCGAAATATGCAAGCACTTATGCACTTAAAAACTCTAAAATATGCACTTAAAACCTTTAGAATATGCACTTAAAAACTGTAAAATATGCACTTTTTTTGATATTAAAATTTTATTATATAGATTAATTATAAAAAATATTTAAAATATGAAACATTACAAATACTAACTAAATTTAATTATACATTTTATTTGCTATACTATTAGTCCACGACCAATAACACATGAATAAAAACTTAATCTTAATGAAACTTTCAAAATTTTTTAACTTAATTTTATTGAAATGTATGTATATAAATTACGTGTTATTAATTCATTCTTCTGACCCTAAAAAAAAAATTACCAATATGTTGGAATTTTTTTTAAAAAAACCTACGGACGAAGTAAATAATATTTTTACCTTGAAAATTGCATTGAATAACTAAATGTTTTTTCAAATTTTCATTTTACATATTTTTATATTTATTTTTATAAATTGTTCAAAATATTTCCCCAAAAACCATATATAAGTTAAATATGTCTCAAAAACCGAAAAATGTCTAAATATGCAAAAATATGCACCATAAAATTACAGATTTGGCTTTGTCGTAACATGAAACATTTTTCTATATAGTTGGCCTTTTTTTACGGCTGTGCAAAACAAATATGCAAATGCTATAAGTCCTCTGCCCTACTAATAAGTAATAATAATATCGGTTGTAAAAATTAACCCGTGTTATTTATGTATTTTGAAGATTTTTTTTTATAAAAGTACGAGGTAAATATATAATTGTATTATAAGAATTTATTAAAAGATCGCCGAACCAGATTGTCTTTTATAAAAAAAATTTTTTTTAATTTTATTGAACTTAAATACATTTTACTTAACTCAGTTCCAATTAATTGTGAATTATTACATTTACAATTTATTTTTTATAGCTGTTTAAATTTAAAGTATCAAAAATCAAGGGAGTGATACTTATACTGGTGTGGAAGGGATACAGGTGTAAGGAGAATAGTGTTGAATTTTGATTACAATTTGAATGCAATGTTAAATCATAAAAACAATTCTGAGCGAAGTACTGTCAGATTTGGGTATTTAGATGACTCTTTTAGGGGTTTTATGATAAATTATTTATATTGAACGTAGAGACTGATAAATGTAAACATTTTAATCGGTACATATTATATATTATCTGTTGAACTTCGCTCAAAATCGTTTTCAAGAATCACGAATATAACGATTTATCATTGCATTCAAATTGTAATCAAATCAAATTGTAATCCTCGTTACACCTGTAGGTATCTTTTCCATACCAGTATCCCTTCCATTGCTTTTTTGAGTTCAAAAACTATGACTCACCCCCGATTTATAATAATTATAGGTGATAATTATAATGACAACAAAACATTAATTTTCGTATTGATTCGTCTAAAAAATCGATTATTGATTACATATTTGATTCTGTAAACGGTTCGGTGTTGTTTTTACGTAATAAACTAATAAACTATATAGTAATAATAACACTGTGATATTATAACTCCGTTCGTATATTGACGACGTGTTACTCGACCATGAAGACCATCAACTAAACTTAATCAAGATAAAGAGTATAAATATGTGCATTTGTCAAGTAAAATAATATGTCTAAACGCGAGACGTGTAACTCACTGCTCAAACGATATACGGACGACGTACCATTTTGTACGAGAAACGCAAATCCCCAGGCATTTATTTCGTAGCGTGCGTTTGATATAAGAAGCAGAAAAAAAATGCATACTATACCGAGAAACGTTTATAATTTTATATAGTTTTATATGAAATATTCTATAACGACATAATATTATATTTACAATTTTTCTCGTCCATCGCACGTATTTTTATTATATATGTTAAAATATTACTATAATACAGGGTGTCCGTGGACTCTCGGATCTATCTACTTATATATTATGATTATTTGTAATATTTTCACGAAAAATAATATATAAATTTTATAAATATCGAGTTTTCTAAACTGTGTATAAGTTGGACAACGGATTGTAAGTTTGTAATTAATAGGTATATAATTAGGTCGTCTGTTCCTATTTTTTTCGAATTTTGATAAAATATAATTAGTAAATGACTATTATTATTTTTTAAGTCATAGAAATTTAACTCGTATTTTATATAGGTATATAGAATATATTTTTATGAAAATTTTCAATTTCTCAATTTCATCGAGTTTACGTTTTTTTTTCTTTCATACAACGATATAACGGATGAAAAATTTAATTTCATATTATTTTTGTATACGTTCTTTTCAGTATAATATTATCAAAATACGTATATATATTTCGCCACAGAATGTAAAATACATTTAATCAATATAATACATCAACATAGTATACATTATATTACATATATTATAATAGGTAACTGAGTTTTAAATTACAAATATAATATCTATCGATATTGTCGTATAATTATAATATTGATAAAACTAATTTTGTATTCTATGCTAACGATATCGTAATAAATAAAATACCTATATAATGAAGTGTACTAAAAATGACACGAGAATATTTTTTTAATTTCTCCGTTAAACTGCTAAAATATGCATTACAAAAATCGTCGTGTTGATATAAAATATATAAGTACGAACGCTTAGAAATTTTTTTTTTTAAACATTAAATTCCCTTCGAATTGGTCATCTTCATTATATAATAAATTTCACATAATTAAAAATCATAAAATTACGCGATAAAATATAGAAAAAAAAATTTTCAAATTTTTTTCGCTTAACACAATGCCAAAATTATATAAAAAAAAAAAAATAAAAATAAATATCTCGAACTGTATATAGAGCATTTATAAACCGTAAATTTCGTCCTGGACTTTACAAGTGATAATATTTATTATTAGTAAAAATATAGATCAGGGACACTGTAATGATAATATTATTACTAAAAAAAATATCGTCTAGCGAAACGAGACACAATACACATGCGTATGTAATACGCAAATACGACCGTTTCGTAAGCAAATTATAATACGGTATACCTACCTACATAAATACGTTTTTAGGTTATATATTATTATTTTTCTAATAGGGATGTTTAGACCTAACCAAACATAATATTATACTTAATATAACGACACCACGCACGTTTCATTCTATATTATAATATATTATATTATTTTATTATGCTTGACCGTCACGTGTTTTGTGTTTAGCAAACAATAAAACAAGTAACGCGTATATGTATATACATTTTCATTCGGCAACGTTGCACCCGTTTTTTTTTCCTTCATTTTCGTAGAATCGTGTTCTAATTCGTTTAAAAACTATATATTATTATACTATTCTTTTGAAACGCCGCCATACTTAGTGTGTGTGTAGTTTTTTTTTTTTTTTTGATTTTTAGATTTCGTATTTTTTTATTTTTTATTTTTTTTTTTTTTGTACATTTACGAAGAATCGTTTTGCCCCAAGGGACACAACTATTATATATATATATATATATATATAGATAGATAGCGAAATCAGGTTCTACCCGAAACTAGTTTTATCTCGCGAGTTCGGTGATAACGAAAGTATATACGATATTACAATATAGGCATCTGTAAAAAAAAATAAAAAATAAAAAATATTTTCCTATACGGACAACGGAAAGTGTAGGTCATCGGGTGTAACGCGGTAAATTACGGACAATAATAATTTATTTGTAATATTGTCAGTTTTATAATATATAGCTAATATAGCGGCCTCGAACGTAACCTGCTGTAATAGTAGCGTACGCGGGAGTAACGTGCGAAGGACTATAACTTAAACGGCGGTAAACGAAAAAAAAAAAAAAAAAACAATAAATTATTGTTATATATTTATGAAATTCGTGGTTTTGTGGTCAAATATTACGTATAGTTGTTAGTAGTTGTAGTGGTTAAGTATAACGTTACACGACTTTATTATTTATCTAACAACAATTGATAATTATAGTAATATTACACCTTATAATTTTATCATAACGTTAGAACGGAATCTGAATATTTGTATAGTTTATTTTAATTCGTATTGAAAAATAATAATAATACTTTTTTCACGAAAACGTGTTTTGATACAATACACAAATACACTGTATCATATGCTATATAATTTATAGTATATATGTAATGCGTCTTAATTGAATTAAATAATTTGCATAATTGCAATGACGTCATATAGTCGATACGCGGTATAATTTAATTTAAACTTGTCCTGAATTTGTATACCTATTAATATGTTTATTATTGTGGCACATAAATTTTGGTATAAAAAAAAAAAAAAAAAAAAAAAAAAAAAAAGAAATGTAATATTTATCGAGTCGGGGCAGTTATTTCCTATATATATATTATATTTATTTAATAATATCCGTTATCAAAACCGTATAAACTCGAAAAGGGGTTCGTTAATGTAACAATAATATACGAGTAGGTATACCTGTTCTATATAATGTCAACATTTAATTAATTCCGTGTTTTGTTTACTCGCTCGTGTATTCCGGCCATATTATTCGGTTTCAGACATAATAAAAAAAAAGATATATACGTACACGTTTGAATTTCAGAAGAGGACTGTCTGTATAATAATAATATGTAATAATATCGCACAGTAATGCGGATAACATCAAATGTCAATAATCGTGGATTACCAAGATCACTCGACAATAATTATTAATATATTATATACAATGACGATGTGATATTTTTGCAAGTGCCTACCTATAGCTATACACGTACCTAATCGCGTCGGCTTGACTTAAGTACACATTCGCGTAAATGAAATTCAAATGAAATTATTGTGCGTTACGAATTACAATAATTATTATTAGGTATTATCGTAGCGTGATGAGAGGCAAACAAGACAGACGAATGATGAGAATCGAAGCTAACGTTTTTATTCGAATAATATTACCAATAATATTAATACAACGCGCGTACCTATCGTATACGAAATACGAGAAGACGACAAAGTGTAATTTTTGGATCGTAAAATAAATATATTATATTATAAACGTATTTAACAAATAGGGCAATATAGTCGTTTAAATACGAAATATTTTTTACGATCGTAATATAATATTTTTATTTAAAAATTATTTTAATATAATACGCGTCATACCTGTATAGTATTATGTAAACATTCAAATGTACCTGTATACATTTTTGGATATTATAATATGTATATTGCGTACGATTAACTATTTTCTTTTTTTCTAATCGATAAGGCCACAGTATGTAACACGATTTTTGTATACGTTTCATTATGAATATATTATTACACAACAAAATACTTATAACCGATGTTTTATAATATAAAATAATAATAATTTAACCCAAAAATACAGAGGTGATAGAAAATTATATTAATCCAATATAATACAAAATATATTATAATAGTAATTATAATAGGCAATATAGTTACCTATTAACAATTTATTAAATTTAAAATTTAAATATCTACTTAAAATATTATCACTTATTGCCATATATTTTTCATTTACATATTATTATAAGTTACAATTCGATTATTTATTTTTTTCCGTTTCGTAAAAGTTGTCGATTTAAAAATAAAATTGGCAATTTGCAAAATCAATTAAACCTTGTTTTCTGCTTTGTTCAATATATTATATTTAATTGATTACATAATATGTATATTTAGGTAAATTTATAATAATAATTATAATATTATAATTGAAAATAATAATGATAAATATATATTTAAAAAAAAAAAAATAATAATTTACTGATATAATATTATACATTTTCTTGTAATTAATTCTACAATAATAATTATGTGTATGAACTACATAGAAATATTAAAAAAAAGCGAATGAAAATCTTTACTCGCTAATTATTACTATAATATAATCGCACAAAATCTCCTTTTAAAATGAGATACAATTAGGAAGTTTTAAATATAATATAATACTATCAATTGAAACTTTGCGATCATTAGTTATGCATGTTTACTAGTGTGTATTTTTAATTATAAATCGCGATATTGTTATAAACTATTATGCACTACGCGTCAAAATAATAATAAATTTTGAAAATATGATACCCGACATTGTCTCGTCTAAGATTTCGACGTAATTTACTCGCATTGCTCACTTTTTTTTTTATATTTTGTCCCTTGTATGTAATTTATCCAATATAATAATTATATTGTACACAACGCACTTTGTAGCCACACTGTATATTATACGAAACACGAAAGAATCGTTTGCGACCACCACTCGTATAAATCATTTTTAATCGCGTTTATTTTTATAATAAATTTTTATAATATTTTCAATTACAGCTTATAATATTATTAATTATAGGTATTATAAGTCCGTTTCAAGAAATCCACTGTCCGAGCACGCGTATTCGAGAAATTTTAAATTTATATTCCGCTCGATTATACCTACATATTTTTTCCATTATCAAACTATCATTCATATTATAATAGGTATACCTAATGTATACGTTTGATTCATTATCGGAATACTTATATTGTTATTATTTATTATTAATTAAAAATTTTTTTTTTCGCAAGCAATTTTGTTTTCCTTATATTATACTCGTATAATTCTATCGTTTTTGTGACATTGTCTTCAATAAATTATCGATACTTATAGTCAAATATATTTTAACGTGTAGAAAATAGTAATATAAGCATGCGTGTATGTTTTCGTTGGCCTTTAAATATTATTCGCGTCGGTTGAGGTCGTTTTATGGTGTTTTACACGTTATATATCGTACATAATTCGTCCCGTATACACAGCACAAGTATATAATATAATATACGGTGAAATAATATCTATATATATATATATATATATGTAGAAGCGGGGACTATATAAATATATTATTATTAGGTACGCTCACTTCGTATAATTTTGTAAAAAAAACTTAAAATATACTGACCAAATAGAATAGAATATTTTCACGTAATTATAGGTATGCTCACGTTGTAGAAGGGAACAAAAATATTTTCTATCGATTAAAAAAAAAAAAAAAAAAAATATTAAATAAATTATGTTCGTGAATATATTTTTTGATATATATTGTATCCCATATACGTATAGGTATAAGGGTAATTATATGGGTGAGTTACCATAATATTATCATCATTTACCCAGTGGACGTCACGTGCGGTTATTTTTCATTTCGACAATTTATATTCTTACATTTTCTAAGCTATAGCGGGTTGATTTTTTTCGTTTCTTTTTCTTTTATGTTCTTTTAATATACGTACAATGATAATAAATAATATAATAATATTGTCGATTAATGATAGGTTTGTTTTTGCATCCTTTCTGCGCACGACTACATGACATAATATTATTATTAAGTTATATATTATAATATTATAATTGTAATGCGATATAGTATAACGCGTATTATACTAATAATTGGAATTTCCGAGAAAATGTTAGGTTAGGTTTTTAATATCGACGGTGGAACATCGGTGGTAACGTTTTGTCCGTATTTTATTTATATGTAAATTCACGACCTCATCGATCTTCATCGACGCCTTCGCCTTTTGACCACTGTCTTTGTATACGTGCGTATGGATTTGTTTTGAAAACACATTTGAACGCGTGAAACGAGTAGAAATAAATTAAGAGCTGATACTGCTGTGGAAAGAATTAATACGGGTGTAAAAAAGATAGTGCTGAATTTTGATTAAAATTTGAATGCAATGATAAATCAACGCATTCGAAACGTCAGTCAGGTATTGATTAAAAATTTTACATTTTTATTAACAATTTATAACGCGTAGTTATAACTCATTTACATTTAGATTTTAACGTAAGAGTTCCAAAATTTTATCTCATATTTATAATACCTATGTAATAAATATCCAATAAAATTTTCAAGTCTCTAAGTTCAATATTACTGAGTTATAAAATATTTAAATTGATTTCGTCAAAATTTTAGTTTTCGTAAATAATGCTGTATTTTCGTAATTTTTTGGTACTTTTTCCTACGAGATAAGTTCAATTTTAAGAAATTCGAAAAATGACCTAAATAAAGTATCAACTACATCGATTTTCCTACCGGAAACATATGGTAATCGCGAAAATCGGAACATTAAAAAAAAAGACGTACATCATTGTAAAATCAATAAATTAAAATAATTTTTGTTTTGTGTTTTAATCAACTGCTCTTTATTTATTTATTTTTTTTTAATTACTAAGTAATTATGCGTAAGTATTTATAAAATATTTTAATAAGTTCGTTTTATAAACACGAGATACACGAGATAATAATAAATAACATAGTGATGTATGTATATATTTTTTTACTTTTTAAAAATGTATTAATTTAATCTATAAAATAATATTTTAATAAGCACAATCGAGGGGTTAGGTTGGTGACAGATTGATTATGGACGGACGAAGAGACTTTCCATTAAACGCATTTCGACAGAATTCAATAACATAATAATATAATATTACAATATTATATTTTTCCAAAAATAAACGTGTAAAATTATTAAATTTCTAATATTTAAGCACGGCGAGAAAAAAAAATAAGGAAACAAAAAGATTGAATTTCGTTCGTTTATATTAATTTATCTTTATCATAATATTTTTTGGCGTATGGCGAAGTGGGTATATTATAAGGGTTGAGAATCCGGCGAGATAAAAATCGAACTCATATGAATAGCAACTACCTATACAGAAATTCGACCTAAATCTATTGGGCCGAATATTTTAATTAAAAATAGGTAATTGTATACCTATACGTATATTATTATTACAAAATTTTATCGCGCATACCGCAAAGTTTTAACCTTAAATATTAATTATTAAAATATAATATTATAATTTATTCGCAATTAGCAATATTATCATATCGATTCAATTCGAGTTAATCGTTTTTGATACCAAGGCGAACCTCCGGTTATGCGCGACTATTGTGCAATATAATAATTAGGTACCCAAACTCATTGTTCATTCATACCGTTCGTATACACACTGCAGGTACATATTATTATTGTAACACCAAACACGCGTATGGTGTGAAATCGTGATTTTTCTAATTGTTTCGATATACGTATCGTATAATTCGCACGTCTTTCGGCCGTACGTATACGCAATAATATTATAATAATATAATATAGTATGAAATGTAAACTAATAAACGATATAATATTATTAAATATAAACCTTTTTACGGGTATTTTATTTTTTTTTATACTTGTACTTTTATCGCGAAACGTGAAAATAAATCCGAACCGTATACATATTCTTCATCCGTATATTATATAATATATAAACTCCCGTGATCGTATTATCCGTTGATAACAATATACGTTATAAGTTCACAAATAAGAAACGCGTAAATTATATATAGGTTACCTATGGATAAATTAATATATAGTATCTATGGGAGATTTGTTTTTATAATCTCATTGATTTCTCAACCGTTCCCCCGTTACATGATATTCTGTTCTATTATTGTTTTTATTTTCGATACACGCCTCCTCCCGACTTCGATGAACGAATCACAATCACAATATTATGAAATAATAATTACAAATTATAATAATAATTATTATTATTATAATCGATACCGTTTAGTAATTACACGTCGCGTGCGCACGCATATCAATTATTCGAAAGTTACTATTGCGCCGACTCTGGTATAAAACAATTTATAATGACCGTTTTTATATAAGTACCGCGGTACGGGTAACTATAATATACTGGTGAACAGATGGGAAATTTTGGCGCCACGCACGGAACTCGCGAGGTCGTCGCCGTGATCGGCTATCACTGCAGGACACCGACGAACGATATACAATGTATATATTATACATAATAATATTATTATAATACGATACGCATCGCTCGGTAAAATGTATAATATTATACAAATTATGAATAGTTATTTTTTAACGTTTTCATAAGATGGGACTTTAATTGGACAATTTTATTGTAAGTATAAAATTTATGCGCAAAATTGACTGCTTAAAGAGGAAAGGATGAAAAAATCAATATTTATCAATAAAAAAAAAAAAATATTGACAAATTAAATAAATTAACTCTAGCTTTTACCATTTCAGACTAAATAATAATTAGTTATCTATCCTATACATTATTAATATATACGAATGTATTAATATTCTAAACGATAAAATTTGTATAAGGTATTAAGGTTTGAAATCACAGGTTATATGACGACCGAAAATAATTTTAGTAAAATTTTATAATTTTTCGGATTATGTTTTTGAACGCATAATGTTTTTTTTCACATCGGATAACCTAATCAACAAAAACCGTTAAACACTGACCACGGTAACGGTTACACGGTTAACAATATCGTTTTGAGAGACGCGATGATAATGCGTTACATCGTTGGGAAAAATACCCTACCCGATAGCGGAAAATTGTCGAAAAACATTTACAAAATCAACGCGTTTCAAAAAAATATTATGGCGTGATCCTGCAGTCGCGCACGAATTCACTCGGAATTACAGCTCTCGCGGTTACAGCGGTATTATAATATTATATATTCAGTAACAAACACGCGCGACTCCTATACCTGTAAATTGTAATAGAACATTAATTATAATATACAGAGAGATCGTATATTTTCGTGTTGCAAAGATATTAGAAATAACATTTCAATATACGCGCGTATAATACACATAATTTTATAATGCGATATTTCGATCGCCCCGTATATACAATTATATAGAAATCTTGTGCGGCGACAAAAATTACATATTATTATACTTACGAACTTGATGGGTGACATGATGCGTTCGTACGATAAATTAGTATACCTACTTATATTTATAATATGCTTACACATTGTACTTAAGCAGGACGATGATTGTTGCGCGCGTATATTTCTAAAATTTAAAATATAATAATAATAATATAACGTCGGACAGGAAAAAGAACGGATAAAAAAAATATATATATTATGTATATTATATTATAGAAAATAATAATAATAAATAAAGTAGGTGCACGTGCGTGCGCTGTATATATTATAAGTACCGGGTGTACGGTATATATAATGTATAGGTATAAAATAGCGTATACCTATTATATTACCTAGGTATATTATACTCGCGTACCATTATACCATGGTATATAGTCATCTGCGACGAAGAAGAAGAAACGCGGTCGGGACGGGAGGGAATAAATGTCGAAATCACTTCTGTAATACATAATTTAAAACCATTCAGGGTTAAACGTCATTGTTAGTTCTTTTCTCTTTATTTCGTGTTTTTTTTTTCTTCACATTTTTTCCACGTTCGCACGCGCTCGCGTGTTTGTGCGTATGTAAGTACGGGCAGAGGTGGCGGTAACGACGACCACACGACGATCGGCCGAACACAAGAAACGGTACCGTATACGTATATGGGTGTAATAATATTATTATTATTATTATTATTATTATTATTATTATTATAATTTAAAACAATATAATATTGAAGTAGATGTATGCTCGTATAATAAACGGACGAGAATATTAAAATATAATCACTGATATAAAATTATAATATAATTAATGTGTACGGAGTGATTGTAATGTAGAAAATCGTTTACGTCACACGAATTTGAATGCGAATCACGACTAAACAAAATATTATAAATTATATAGGTATTATGTTATTAAACGGCGAGGAAATACTTAGATTTAGATTTTCAATCTGGTTAGATTATATACAGGACGAATACCGTATTATATGGAAACAAAGTGAAAGCGTATATTATAAATTAATTATCACGTTTTGCTACGAATTACAGTTTTTGGTATTTTAAACGTGTCGGGTATATGATATGTATAATATATAGTCAATCTCATTATATTATTACGATTTTACTGATTTTAGTAAAGTAGGGAAATATGTATAATATTTTATCAAACGGGAATTTTATGCATAACATCACGTATAATACCGCGTGTTAACCGCGTAGAACTTTTAACTGGTTCAAGTTTAGTCTGGTTTAATATCTATATATGGTCAATAACCGTCGATTTCATATTTACCATGACCATATAAAAATGTATATTGATTTGCATGTCCATTGGTTGCACGCTTCAGATATTCTGATAAAAAAATATTTAAACTTAAAACATAATTTACTTGCATATTTTGTAAACAACCTGTTCACTGTATTCCACTAAACTGCAGACTGACGTACATATTATTATATTATAATTTATAATGCGAGTTGTAAGACGTATAATACGCAGAAAACAATGTGAGAACATTGACAAAAGAGTAAACAATAACAAAGATCATATTGATCTAAAATGCAGGCGAAATACGTTGCAATTTGTGTTAAGGTACGAAAGGGTCATCCTGTATATACTCATATTTATATATATATATATATAGGTATATATACGACCGTGCAACGTATATTATAAAATATTCCACACGACCACTCTGTATGCGAACGACGGCTTACAATGTAAGGTTAAATTAAATTATTATTATTTTACGTGCCATATATAATAATAAATTATATACCTACTATTAGTACCTATTTTATAACTACTATGCTAACTATTATTATAACCTATACCACAATGACGGTTGATCCGACGAGGTGAATATAATATTTTAAACTTCAAATAACGTTTTACGCGAAATGTGGAATTATTATTATATTACACGTGTCTACCAGTTATTCGTATAATATAATAATATTAATTAATAATTATTATTATAAAATTATCGGTCCAATTGCCATTTCGTTGAAATCGTGTGTGCTCCGAACATAAATGAATGAATGAATGAATGAATAAATGAAATAAAATACCAAACGACTTTTGATGAAATAAATTAACCCTTTCGGGAATTATGCATCTGATTCATTATATAGATACAAAAATATTTCACGGAAGTACGAGTTAATTGCGTTGTATTCATTTATTTTGCATATTCAAAAATATACGATAGAAAAAATATAATTAAATTATAATATTAATCAATAATCATCATTATAATAACGTCGAGAGTAAAAATTTTATGACCAATTATTGTTGACTCGAAATATCGTAATATTATTATGATAAAAAATATGAAATTATCACGGGAGTGACCTACAGGTTACAATAGGACATAATATCTGCGAGAGGGATGGTCCATGATCCGACTCTAAAATTTTGTCCCGATATCTTACCACAATTGTGTTATGTTTTTAGACCAAAACGTCAATACTTAAATTCATTATTTACGATTTATTAATAATTATTACATAGTTTATTATAATTTGGAATTTTGGACCCCCATCCAGAAAATAATTTAAATATACGAACTTCAATGACCATATAACGTAACATTATCCCTTTGATGTTCCATCATGTATATAATAATATAATAATTAGTTTATTCTTGGTAGGGTTTTAAACAATATTTTTGCATTTATATTATATATGTATAGATCAATTGAATTTTATAATATTATAATATGATGCGACTGTGATATACAAATACAATGTGAACATCAAACAAAAACGTTTAATTATTAGATTAGAATTTAGGACCACGAGGTATAGATAACAAGTAGGGGAAGGCTAGTCAAAATGTCTTTGTTCACGGAAAACGTTTAATTTTATTTAATCACGTTTTACTGGCAGACCATTCTTATCACTATAAACACTATTATGAATTTATAACCTGCTGGGGTGCTAGCTCCAAGCTAACAGCTAGTTATATCTTTATAAGTTTGTAAAATGAATATTATACAAACACAATAATTAGATGAATACAAATTTCCTTAAACTTCAATTTTTTTTTTTTTTTGATTCATTGCAAGAATCAATCCATAGATTAGCTACATCTAAATAATAATATTAACATATTATATATATATAAAAAACTTGTATATACAATATACTCGTATATAATACAGGGTGATTTTTTAAGCGTGTCTACCCCAATTTTTTCCTGTAATAATGCATATTTGGAATTTTTTTTTTTGTAAATTTAAATTTACTTAATACTAGTTTTTTTCCGATATTTAGATTTTTTTATGTCACTTAAGGTTTATCCTGTAGCTTTTTTTTTTTAAAAAAAAAATGGGAACTATATTTTTTTCTACGTATTATTATTCAGGTAATTATTCTTATTTTTTTTTAATATACCAAATTTTAAATTCCAATGAGTAGTTTCTTTGATATTCTAGTTTAATTTATAAGGATAATTTAGCTATAATAACTAGTAATTTGCCAACTGAGAAAATGGCGGCGTTATTTTTCTTTGCCTTACTGATAACAGTGTAAATAATATACGAGTGCCTTATCTAGTATAATATTATAGAAATTCAGTGGCGTATTTACAGGGGATGCAGGGATACTGGACCACCTACCAGAACAAATGTAGGGATCATTATTTTTTATATTATATTTAGGTATATTAATTTTGTCATTCTTATTTAATAAATTTATAATCTATAATAATTATTATATAGTGGATAAACCTGTAGTGACATACAAAATTTAAATATTGAAATAAACGTGTATAAGTAAATTTAAATTACTAAAAAAAATCCAATATGTACATTATTAAGGGGAAAATTCGGGTGAGCACGTTTAAAAAATCACCCTGTATAATATAAAGGTTGCCTCATAATCATGTAAACACATATTAGACCTCCCTTTCTTTATTTAGTGACGTATCTGTCGTATACACATGAGAAATTAATAATTACTTACGAGTATACACACCTACGTATTTTATAATCAAATACAGTATTTCATGTAATATAATATAAGTAGATAGCCAGGGCCGGATTAAGGCATAAGTATGATTAAACCTCCCTATGATACGAGACTTCTTGAGTCCCGGACCACACTGGGTCTAGTCTGGCCTGTAGCCTGTAGCTGTAGGGATGACTCGGGACCCTCGGGCGCAAAATAGAGTTAACTGATAGGCCATCACCAATTATACTAAATCGCCATTAATTATAATATTATCTATTGACCATTATATTAAGTTAATAAGTTATACATAGGCAAAACTACGGGTCAGGTCAGTCATGCCATGGCCTGACCTAATACTGACTGAAAATTTTTATAATGTATATTATATATTTTAATAATCATTTGGGCATATATTTAAGTGATTTTTTTAAAATTCCTAATATTATATTTTTTTTAAATTGAAAAATTTATTTTTCACATCTAAAATTCGTGAAATTTTTCGTTTAAAAACAAATGTTTACGTACTATACGAATGCAAGATTATTATGCCACTCATGCGCATACTTATTAGAAGTGTACGAATATGTGGGCTTGAATCGCTTGATATAATTCTTAAATTAAATTGTACACACTCTACAGTCTACACAAAGAAAAAAAAATTGGTTATGAGGTATAATCGGTTTTAGATATTATTAGATTTAAACGATTTAGACGTAACATATATTTATATTATATATAATATTAATATATTATAGCAACAAGCAATAGTTAAATTTTCGTAATAATAAATTAGTCGACAATCGGTATTTCGGTAATGTTTGTTACGTGGTGATTTACCCGTATTATCGATTATGCGTCCCTTATAAACTACTTTGATTTTTTAATTTTTTTTTTATATATTTTGTTTGGCCTGACCTAATAAAAATGTTTAGTTTCGCCTATGAAGTTATATATAATTATGCATGATATGGTCTATCGACAATCGGCTTATATTTCATACGTGTCACATGATTATATTTATAATATATACTATATGTAATATTTGTAATAATAATAATTTTAATAGTCGTTTATTTATAAATATTTTAATTATAAAAATTTAATCCATTGATCTACTAATTTGAATTATTATTAAATTTTTGGCGCCTTAACAAATACAAAAATTATTATTTAATTTTGAATAATAATAATAATAATAATAATAATTTCTTTGTTATTATTTTGTTATGTTGGTCGATTATATTCACATCCAGTAACTATTGATTTTTATTATTGTATATATTTATAAGTTATTGATAAATATGAAGTAAAATTCTATTGTTTGTTAACTGTTTCGTTGTTTGTATATTGTAATCGACATTTTTGTATAATATTTTTGTAACACCGATATTATATTTTCCATCTGCAGTGTAATTATGAGAGAAATATGTCACTTGCAAGCCGGCCAATGCGGGAATCAAATCGGCGCTAAGGTATAACGATATATTTGGTATATTTCGATAGATTTTTTTTAAAATTTTCGAACGATCACAAAAATAATAAAATATAATTATAAATATTTAAGTATATGTTTAAATGTTTTATGAAAACCACAGTTTTACTCTTAAACGCCTGGCATCTTGTAACAAATTGTAATTAAAATAAATTATGGCGAAAATTCCAAAAATACGATCGAGTATTTTTCCATATATTATATTTTAATAATTGCGTTAAATTTCTATAAGAATGTTTACTTTTATTTTTCACCCGTTAAATACTCATTCGAATCGGGTATATTTTTTTTAAATTATTTTGATAATGGATTTCGATATTATTTATATTAATTTTTGTGTAGTTTTGGGAAGTCATATCGGATGAACACGGAATCGATCCAACCGGATCATATCACGGCGATTCTGATTTACAATTAGAACGGATCAACGTGTATTATACAGAAGCACTCGGTAATATTTTCATCCAGTCCATTTTAAATTTTAATCAGCAATCTTATATTCACATGATATGGGGAAAGGGGTTGGAGTTAGAGCCCCCTACCACCATTACACGAGTTTTTATATAAAAATTATTATGATGCGAGTATTATACGCGTATAAAGAGATAAAATTTAAAATAATTTGAAAATATTTATTATAAATATATTAAATATACTCGAACTAACTCTAATTTTATTTTTGTCGATGCTGGAATTTAAATTTAATAAAATCGTATTCGTAATACATAAATATCGAATGATGCAATATAATTGCAGTATAATTTCTTATCTATAATATCAATACGTCTTTAATTTTAAGATTTAAACGATCTTTTTAATATAGCAAATTAATTAATTTTTGGTCATGTTTTTGAAATGAACTTTATTTGAAATTTGTATAAAAAATCAATATATTATTCTCATATTATTATAATTGAACATTTTTTTTTATCGTATCACCTTGATCTTAGTCTGCAAAAAGTTTAAAAAATCCCTTCACATCCATAAAATTATGGGATCCCTGATACACACGCCTACGAAATTAATAGTTATGAACCTCATCGCTATAATTTGATTAAAAATTAAAAAAATATATGCAGGCGGAAAGTACGTACCTCGAGCCGTCCTCGTGGATTTAGAACCGGGCACCATGGACTCGGTGAGGTCGGGCCCGTTCGGACAAATATTCCGACCGGACAATTTCGTCTTCGGACAATCGGGCGCGGGAAACAACTGGGCCAAGGGACATTACACCGAAGGCGCCGAATTGGTAGACTCTGTATTGGATGTGGTTCGGTAACTTTATTATAATTATTAAAATAATAATACGCGGCTTAGTGTCGGATTCGGAAAACAATATTATTATTACCTATGATTAATATACGAATGACGCGTGAAATTTCGGTTTTCAGAAAAGAAGCAGAGAGTTGCGACTGTTTACAAGGATTTCAACTGACGCATTCGTTGGGCGGCGGCACTGGTTCCGGCATGGGCACGTTGTTGATATCGAAAATTCGCGAGGATTATCCTGATCGAATTATGACCACGTACAGTATCGTCCCATCGCCCAAGGTAAATTATTCATCGTATTTTATAGATGATAAATAAATATTAAATTTTCTGTTTGAATTCGATACGATTATTGTCCATATAATGTTCCCTGTCGATTTCTTCTCTTTTTTACACGTACATACAATATCAAATAATACCTTAACGAATATTTATCTCTTAAAATGTGAACTAGTCGAGGTTGGGTTATGTTTCATTCGGAATTTAAAATACGAAATATACATTCGATACCTAAATTTTTAAAAATATAATATCTATGGGCAAACTTAAATAAAAAATCATAACGAAGGAATACGATATAATATATTATAAATCGTATTTCTGATTATACGAGTGTATAAAAAAAAATTTATATTCGAAATTTAAAGTATATTTTTTTTTCTTCTGTAAAGAATGTTTCGGTTTCTTATAATTTAATGTATTTGGTTATTTATTCCTTCAATACGAAATAATTATACGTATTCGTTTCGTATTGTAAAATAGGTGTCGGACACGGTGGTTGAACCGTACAATTCCACGCTGTCCGTGCACCAATTGGTGGAGAACACGGACGAGACGTTCTGCATCGACAACGAGGCTCTGTACGAGATATGCTTTCGCACGCTGAAACTCACCACGCCCACGTACGGCGACCTGAACCATTTGGTGTCGGCGGCCATGTGTGGCGTGACCACGTGTTTCCGGTTTCCCGGACAGCTTAACTCGGACCTGCGCAAACTAGCCGTAAACATGGTGCCGTTCCCGAGGTTACACTTTTTTATCACCGGTTTCGCGCCGCTCACGTCCCGCGGCAGCCAGCAGTATCGCGCGTTAACCGTCCCGGAGTTGGTGCAACAGATGTTCGACGCGAAGAACATGATGGCCGCGTGCGACCCTCGCCACGGACGGTACCTGACCGCGGCCAGCATATTCCGCGGCCGCATGTCCATGAAGGAGGTGGACGAGCAGATGCTCAACATCCAGAACAAGAACTCCAGCTATTTCGTGGAATGGATTCCGAACAACACCAAGACAGCCGTGTGCGATATCCCGCCGCGTGGGCTCAAGATGTCCTCGACGTTCATCGGTAACACCACCGCCATCCAGGAGATGTTCAAACGGGTGTCCGAACAGTTCACGTCCATGTTCCGACGCAAGGCGTTTTTGCACTGGTACACCGGCGAGGGCATGGACGAGATGGAATTCACCGAGGCCGAGTCCAACATGAACGACCTGGTATCCGAGTACCAGCAGTACCAAGACGCGACCATCGACGAAGAAGGCGAGGGAGACGATGACGACGAAGAGGCCGAAGCTTAGGTCCGGCCACCGATATCTCGTTTATTCATTATAATATAATATACCCAATAATATTTTGTTAAAAAAATACGACCAATTGTCATATTGTAATGTTATATTAGGTCTGAGGTCTCAACCTAACCTAACCTATGGTATATTATCCAATATATTGTGGATCCCGCGCCCAACCTAACGGTTTCAACGTGTTCCTTATAAGGATTAAAATGTCCAATTCGTATATTACACTAAATCGTGCGAATTGATAAAAGTGATAATATTGGTTATTTTGAGTAACATAACCCTTACATTATAATATTAAATATAATACCGTTCGAAAGTACACAAAGGTATAGAGAAATACGATCGATAGTACAGTTATTCAAAATAATAAAATACGATATAAGTGGTAAGTTTAAGTGCGTCTACAATTCGTCCAATGTCAATACGTTGTTTTTAAGATTTTTATAAAAAAAATAAAAATGATATTCGATTTCGATAAAAATAATAATTTCCTATTTGAATAAAACTCTGTACTTTAAAACATTGTATTTTCGTCGTTTGGAGGCCAAATGAATATAAACGTTTGCTATTTTGCTAAAATGTAAAAAATTGATGATCACATTTTAGATCGTATTATTAAAATAAAAAAAAATTGAAATTCATTTAAAATTATAAAAGAGAAAGACAATACAATTGAAACATGTAAAATTAATTGTTATTGAAAGTATACGCGAGAAAAAACACTACATGTTAAATAACATCAATTATAAATTATAATCAAAATATTTGAATATTTCCCCTCGAATTTACAACATACAATTATATATTATGATTTATGACAAATATAGTACCTATTACATAAATAGCACCTATTACCTAGGTCGGTCGTCGGTAAAGAAAATGTTTTTTTACTCACATTAATTTGTCGCATTATTAATTAGCGTAAGACGTTTTATTATAATGAAAAAAAATTTAATAATTTTTTACATATTTTGAAAACCTCTGAATGGTTAAAAAAGCTGGAAAAAAGCTCGAATGACGCGTCTCGCGAGGTAATAATATTATTGTCAAATTATATTCTATTCTTTCTAAAAATTTAAATTTTTATATAATAAGTACCTATATAAGAAATTACAAGAAACAATGTAATTTTATTTGACTTTTAGCACTTATTTTTTTTTTTATTATTATTATCACTCTGTTATATTCTAATTAATACTTATATTTTGTCATGATATAACTTATAAGTTACGATGTACATTAATATTTATTATTATATTATTAAATTTAGTGGCCTGAAGTGTGTTCGGGTCATACACGTGTGTATTTACGTCATCTGCCTTACGCATATAAGTACGTTTAAGTGCACATTATAATATTCTTCTTTTTTTTGGTTTTCACGTTATTAATATATAATATATTATAATATAATATACCTATACTATATCTGACCGGATAACATCCGTCGTTTTAAATAATTTATAATATAATATGTAAAAGAAACGAATAAATACATAATATAAATAATACAATATATTAGTCCTCCAAAATCGTAGTCATATATTTCTACACATTAAAATAACCATTAAAATAATAAATAATAATATTTGTTTATAAAAAAAATCAGTCAAACGTGAAACGGTTATAACGTATACGTATTGACGACTTAATAATGAATATATTATTTATACTCGTATTATAATGTAATCAAAACAAAATAAAATCGTAAAAAACGTAAAATGATAAATTTCGTCATTAATAATAATTAATAAGTATAGGTTAAAAAATAAATAATATTTATTAAATAATGAGCATAAAAAGGGAAGGGATACTTCTGCCGCAGGGATACAGGTGTGCAAATCATAGTGTTTAATTTTAATTAGAATTTGAATGCAATAATAAACCATTGCATTCAAAAAAACGATTCTGAGCGAAGTTCAGTCAGATAATTGATTAATATTTTGACATTAGATATTTGTTAAACTAAAAATATCAGCTAAACAGCTATAAAAAAATTGAGACGATCGATTTTTCTAATATTTTTATGATGTTAAGTAATATGTAAATAGACTAAAGTAAAATTTTCACACCTTAATTCCAAAAATTGCCAATTTTATCAAACATTTATATACCTACGTAAAAACGAAAATTTTACGAAATATTTCAAAGTACAATATTTTGTAAAAAAAATTAACGTAACGGTTCCAAAATTTTACCATATATATATAATAACTTATTGTGAATATAACCAATTCGTCGAAATTTCAGTTTCCGTAAAAAATGCCGTTTTTTTGTCATTTTTTCATCGTTTTTTCTATCGCTTAGGGTCAAATTTGAGAAATTCGAAAAATGACCTAAATAAAGTAGCAACTACATCCACTTTCCAGCCGGAAACATATTCTATTCATGAAAATCAGAGTATTATTTCGGGTAGTAAAAGTGTTTTCAGATATATAAAAAAAAAAGAAAAAACCAAAAAAAAAAAAAGACACATCATTGCAAAACCAAATACATTCTTCGTTTCGCTCAGAATGTAAAATGTGTATTTTGTTTTCAGAAAATTCACAAAATAATTTTAAATAATATGAGATAAATATTATATAATTCTTTACAATTTAAATAATAGGTTCATTTCTCTAATTATTATTATTAATTCGATTGTTTACTATAATATTATGTACAGGATAAACAATATTATTTCTGGAAAAATCATTATATCCAGCCAGACGTATTACGATAGTAATAAGTAGAGTTGTTAATATACGGTATTTTATTTTTGTTTTGTATTATACCGTATTATACTGGTATTATACCAGTATTATACCGTATAAAATGATGTTGTATCCTAAATTTTCCGAGATTGATCACTGATTATAACTTCTTAATATATTTATTTTAATTTTTCAATTGATTTTGAGAAAATCTCAAAAATATACAAATTAAAAAATAATTAATTGGTTTTCAAATAGTAAATTTAACTTTTAAATTTTTAAATTTAGTCTATATAAGATAATAATTTCTTGAAATTTAAATTTCTAACTAAATATAAATAAATTGTACCTATATTATTTTTTCATATAAATAAAAAATAGGTATCGTTCAAAAATACATAAATACTTAAAATAATAGTTTAAACATTCATAAAATATGTTTATAACAATTCAGTATTCTACATGGCCTCATGGATATTTTACCAAAAATTATACACTCTGCTACAGTGCTACAATACGTAAAGCATGCACCAGCGGCTGTTTTACCTAGTATGAAATATCAACAGCTTGTGGCTAGTGCCTATAGTTATCACTTGTAAATTGGTGTTAAAAATTTTAAAATTTTGAAATTTGATAGATTTTTTTTATACCTACGGGCTACGGTATAAAACAATATTCTATACCATGTATAATACCTTGTATTATACAATTTTATACTGCTGTATAATACAAACTCACATCTCTAGTAATAAGTAATAACATCATCGTTGAAAATGGGGGTATTATTCGTATTTCGCAGTAAATATAATTATTATTATATATAAATAATATTATAGCAATAAGGGTGACCAAACATAGTCAATCGCGAACTTTTTTTTTCTCGAAATTTATTTATACGAAAGAATATAGTAGATATTGTTATCAAAAAAAAAAAAAAAAACAAACAAAATTTTGGCCATCCCTGTTAACAGTATGAAAAGTTTACGTCGTCGTCAGTTCGGCACACTATTATATACGCATCACAACCAAACGATATATTTATAAATTATAATACAACGCTCACGCACAATATTCGTGTTTTCCGGAGAGAAAAAATACAACTTATTATTCTTGTGTAATTGCTGTGCGATTCGAACGACGCAAGCGTCCATCCGAGTATAATAACAAAATATAATACGTATAATATTGCGCCGCGTACAGGGCGATCGAAATGTCACACGTCGTAGAAAAAAAAAATAAAATAAATACAGACAATCCCGTTGTATACTCGTATATTACATATTATATTTATATGCTCGAACATAATAATTCCATCGTCGACGTTTTCGTTTTTAATCGCCGTACAATATTACAATATAATATCATAATCGCATATTTAAATATCGTATTGCAGTCACATTATACGGAGCGATTAGATTTTTTTTTTCCCCCCCTCGTGACGTATCCTGTATATACGCACTTCAGCATTTGTAACGATTATTTTATTATTGTTTTCGCACGACCAAAAACGTTTTTCCTTTCCTTATCGTCCGCTTCTCTGGCCGTTTCGCGCGGATATTATTTTTGGCGTCGTCATAACAATAGTGTAGCTTTATCCGACGAAAACGATATTTATATAATATATATATATATAACACATAATATTACGACGTGTACACAGGTCGGTCGAAATGTAGTCGTCGTTACGAAATAACGATCAGTACGATCACCCACGAAAGACATCCATCGTAGGTATAATAATATAATAATGTTATTACACCGGAATATATTCCGATCGCCCTGTATATGCGGTATATCGTTTTCTGCCCGTACACGGGTATTATATACGCAATACGTAATAATAATATAATATATAAAAATAAAAATAATAATAATAAAAATACGGTCTTCAAAACGTCCCGGTCGCGTCATTTCGTTATTGATAATATACGCGCGTGTACCTACATAATATTCCGGACGAGCGTCTTATTATATTATTATTATTTTTCACGGATGGCCGGATCGAGATTTTATCGAAAACAAAAAAATATAAAATAAAATAAAATAATAATAATACGAGATATATTCGTGTATCGGACTATTTTTTTTTTTTATTTTTTTTTATTTTATTTCGATCTTTACACACACAGAAAAACACAATATACAATAAGCTCGCGTGTTCGTATTGTAGTAGGTATATCCCGCCACATAATAATAATCTCTTCGGCGCGTTCCCGGTCCTCGATCCTCCGGTTCGCGAGCACATGGTACGTATAATAAGTATTATTTTATAAAAATACGTTAATATATTATAATTAATGCGCCGGATTTTTTTTTTTTCTTCTAAATTATAATATTTAAACGTGTGTCCTACGTACGTTAATAATATATATATATCGTTTTTAATTCGAAATTCTTTTCTACACAATATAACCTTCACCTTTTTTATGTGTCAATAATAAATATCGTTATTAGGTATATATATATTTTTTTTTTATTATTATACGCAGCGTAATGTTTGTCGTCGTTAAAAAAAAAAAAAATATTATATTAAACAAACGTCATTTCTTTTTCGTTATAATAATAATAATAATAATAATAATAATAATATGTACGTATTTGGATATCTATACACGTATTACATTATTGCATAATACATAAATTTAACAATATTACACGTTACAATATTTTTGGTATATTATAATACCACGGTTAGGTTCACGATCGAAAAACACATATCATATACGCGTTTAAAATAATAATATATTATATATGCCTAAATTAGGTAACCTAATAAAATATCGTTTTCGTGTAATGTGTTTTATACCCGCGCGATTATACGACGATTTTAATTTGAAGAGAAAACAAATCTCAGAGAGCTATTACTCGTATAATAATAATGTATGCACACAAAGATATTATTATTATTGTAATATTTAAATGCGTGTAATGTAACCACGTGTTTTCGTTCTACGCGAATCACACGATAATCGTATATCAATCGAGCGATTTTATACCAGATTGCGAAGACATATTTAATTTTTTTAATGGTTTTAAATTATATTTTTACGAGTATAACGTACTGTTTTAATATTATATACAATAATTGTTTTATTCATAAAATTCTTCTTCTTCGTCTCCTTCGCCATTTCTCCCAATTATTTGAAGCCGGCCATCCTGGTCCTCGACTTCCATTTGTCACCAAAATTATATTTATAAATTATTATATAATGGCTTTTATATATAAAAAAAATTGCAATTTGCGATTTTGGGACATTGGAAAGAAACGGGGGAAAAAAGTTGAGAATCATTGCATGTATACACACGACCGTTATATATTTTATACAATAAGGATTATATACGCGTATAGGAAATGTACGCTATGCGGTGTATTTATTTGTTAGATAAGTAGCAGGTACCATCTATATATTATGTATTATATACGTTAGACCGTTGGAATTTATAATAATAATAATATGATACGTAAAACGTAAAATAAATATTATAATTCTGTTGACACGACATTAATTTCATATAATATATTTAAGTATATCATATAATGTGCATATATTGTAATAACATTATGTCCGTTCGCTGGGTATTATATATAGGTAAAACGATTAAAGCTATCGACAAGATATTATGCAAATTATCGAAAACGTCTGTTATCGATGACTATATATAGGAGTATAATATCTAAACGACAGAGCGTCGAAACATGTGATAACCATCCGATTATAATATTATTATTAATAATGTGTATATATTTTTTTTCATCGTTTTTTAACTGCATTTATGCATTCTGTATTACGTGTTTTTTTTTTTTTTTTTTTGACAAGTATGTTGTATGTATATAACGGTACGGACGAATCGTTTTTTTTTCAAATATAAATACAAATGTATTTTTATTTATTTAATATTATATATTATGCAAATTAATATAATAATAATATTATAGCGTAGTTTAACTTTCCAAACAAATATTGTTTATACCTATATATCGTCCAAAACGATAATAATATATACGAGAGTATACTCGTACCTTATATTTTAATTACCAATAATAAAATGCGTGTTTTTTTTTTTTGTTTTTTGTTTTTATTTATATTTTTTTTTTTTTGTGTATACTCGTTTCTTTTACAATATATTATGTACACGTATAATATTCAAATCGTATATAAAAAAACGTAAATTCGTTTCCACGATCTGGCAACTGCAGACAGCTGCAGCTTCGGATTTGGGTGTGCCGTTCCGTATATACATCGGGTTTATAATGTTTATCTCACCTCGGTATAGTCATACTCATGTGTACGTAAATAAAAAATAATAAAGTCGGTGTGGTAATGTTATTATAAACTTTAAGTCGACTATATTGAATTAAATTATGCGAGAAAGAAAAACCGTTCTGAATATCTCGTAAATACGCAATACGCGGTTTTAACTATATACTCTGGTATACGAGTATAATCGCGTAAACAATTTTTCTTTTCGCGGTTTATAAACGGATAAAAAAATAAAAAATAAAAAAAAAATACGTATAATATAATAATAAAATATCGCCAGTAGGTATTTGAAAACCGCGACGGTCGATCGGTCTAATATATTTCTATATCGTATAATATAAAAATAAGTGTACCTACAATAATGATTATTATATAATAATATACGAACGAATTCGAAATATATCGGATATTCTGATATTTTGAAATTTCCTAAACCAATAATGTACCTATATACATTGTATAGTTTAAACTAAATAACGGATGTGTTCAGATAACGAAATGACGGTCGTACGTCGAGAGAAAAATAATAAATATTTACACGTATTATTATAATGAAATAGACGTTATTATTAAATATAATGTGAGTTCGTCGTATGCTGTATTAAAAAAAAAAAAATAAAAATAAAAATAAATAAATAAACTATTACATAATAAGTATAATATATTATAATGGATATATTATAGTTCGCACGAATAAAAAAAAAAAAAAGAAGAACATCAACACATAATAACATACAAAATGCAGTTAAAATAAACAGTTTGTTAGAAATTTCCACGATATAATAATATTATATTATAATATATACACACCGAAATTGTTTTTCAGAAAAGAGCGGAAAGGACACAATAAGGCACTTGTTTCATTCGTATAAACTGCGTGTGACACCCCACAGCGCAAGACCGTGTATAATAATACACTATATATATTATACATAACATATATATAATAATATAATATCGAGTTGTTTATTTCATAAAAATTTAATATACCGAAAAACAAAGACTGCGTATATAGTCGTCAAATTCCAATGACCTTTCCGTATCAGTATATAATATACGAAACTGTAAATTATTTTAAAAACGATATTGAATATTGTAATCGTATAATAATATCGATAATATAAATACAGTGAGATCGTCGGAGGATGAGAGGAAAACGATTCTGAGCGAAGTTCATCAGATAATATAATAATTATATGTACCAATTAAAATTTTTACATTTATCAGTCTCTACGTTCAATATAAATTTTAATTTTTCATAAAACCCCTAATGAGTGACCTAAATACCCAAATTTCAGAATCGTTTTTCGAATATAATTCCACATCATTATCCATTCCCTTGTTTTTTTTATACTTTAAATTTAAACAGGTATAAAAAAGAAATCATAAATGTAATAATTCACAATATTAATAATTGGAACTGAGTTAAGTAAAATGCATTTAAGTTCAATAAAATTTAAAAAAAATTTTGTCAACAATATTTAACATTATTGTAAAATATTGTAATATAATAAGAAAAATCTATATGAATACTTTAAATATTGATTTTACTGAAATTTCAATTTTAAACATCTATAAAAAAAATTGAGTATTGAGATTTTCCTAATAAATTGGAAATAGGTTAAGATATATATCAGTATGCTACAATAAAATTTTCAAAAATTTTCCAAATCTTTTGGCTTTTTTTTATTAATTTTTATTTCAAAAATATTGAGAAATAATTAGAAGAATATTTGTGTAAGATTTTCGTTTAAACTAAAAATATTAACTTTAAACAGCTATTAAAAAAAAATAGAGACTTGCGATTTTTTTAATAATTTGTTATCATGTTAAGTAACATGTAAGTAAACTTCAGTAAAATTTCAAACCGTAATGCCAATAATTGCCAATTTTATCAAACATTATACAGGTACCTAAATATAAAAACGAGTATTTTACGAAATATTCAACGTCCTATATTTTGTAGAAAAATTATCGTAACGGTTCCAAAATGTTACCACATATATATAGTACCTATGTGAATACCCAATAGAGTTTTCAAGTCTCAATAATCTTCAAAATTGTCTGAGTTTTCGTGAAAAATGTCGTTTTTTCTATCGCATAGGGATAGTTTTGAGAAATTTGAAAAATGACCTAAATAAAGTACCAACTATATCCACTTTCCAACCGGAAAATTATGCTATTCGTGAAAATCTGAGCATTATTTCGGGTAGTAAAAGTGTCTTCAGATATATAAAAAAAAAAAGACACACATCATTGTAAAACCATTACATTCTTCGCTTCGCTAAAATGTAAAATTCTAAAATTACACAATATTTACAAAAATATATACACCTGAAGTCCCCCGAACTGATTCAATATAACGAAATACGAAATATAACGATGAGTTGTTAATATTATTTTTTTAAATAAATGTTATGTATAAATTTACATATTTAGAAATGACTTCTAAGTCATATATGGGATTAAACGCGTTTAAAATGTTTTGAATTAAAACTAAAATAAAAAATTGTATCGTGTGGTTATTATTTTTTTTTTTTTTTTAAATAGTTTTCTTCATTGCATGGATATCACGTTGGTATTTCGTATAATTTTCCTATGTTATAAAACTTTTTATTCGTTCTATGCGTCTTATTCGCGTATTATACGGTCAGGGGAAAAACGATCGCCGTTTGCATCCTTGTTGTGAAAATTAATCGCGTGATGTAATATTATACCCAGGTATAAACCAATCAATTGTACGTGTGTGTGTGTATATCCGGGTAGACCCGGGGTATAGAACTATTATATTCGTGTGTGTATGAAAATTATTATCGTATATTATTCTTCATTGGTAAATAATAATGATAACGGTTTTAATTAATAAAAAATGAATATTATAATATATATATATATACGTGCTACCACATTACGGGTAGGTGTAGTTAAATTATTTAAAAGTTATTAACAAAAACTATATGGAAAAACACGATACCTATATATATAACGACGTATTATATGTACCTATATAATTTTCGTGAATTATATATAGCATGCAACCAAATTATATACATCGAACTTTCGTTTCGATGGTACCTCGCTCGTTCTTTTCGTCTATACTTAAAACCCAAAATTATTATTAAAGTATATCGGTATATTATTTAGGTGTTGTATATGGTATATTATGCGTATATATAACACAGCCGAACTTAAAATAATATTATTATACCTGGCGTCCTTATACAACAGCCGAGGGAAATTCAACATATAAAATATTTTTTTTTTTTTTTTTTACTTTTTTGACCTAACCTATACATAATATGTATATATTATTTTCGTTTTTCCATTTAACTGTAAGAATGTCCTTGTAAAACTATAATATTATATTTCGTAGTTAAAAAAAAAAAAAAAAAATACGCATATGTCATTTTTGGCATTTAATTTCGATTTAAACACGTATTATATTATATTATATATGATGTCATCCGCAGCAGTTTTATTTATTTTTTAGTCGTATCCATAAATTATAGACACGCTTTCCGTTGCGTATAGGTGCAATAATAGTATTTAATATTATTATACTGCACCGTTGTAAGTTTCAACCAATTTATTATTCTAGAGCGGATTATCCATTTACGCCCGGTCGCAGCGTTTACGTTATATCGTATTATATTATATTTAAACGAGTTAAAAAAAAAAAATTAAATAACGTTTATTACGCATTGTTATTATAACAACAATATTAGAGTGTTTATTATTATCATGTCTATGATTTTCACTTCTGGTCAATGGTCATAAAAATATTACATCATTTTTTTTGTATTTTTTTTTTTTGTATTTTTTGATCTTTTCAGCGGAAAATAATACTCTCCCATTCGTACAAATCAAATATTAAGACAATCATAATATTTATCATATAATAGACCATACGACGTATTGTGTGCAATATGTAATTGATATTTTTTTTTTTTTTTTTTGTCGTTTGTTGGCAAAAAACTTATAAATCACATGTATTATATATATTATAGTTTTTATTTAATATATATCGAACGCCATTAAAATTATTATTTATACATAATAAATGTAATATTGTTTGTTGTCTTGTTTAATCTCCTCACAACAACAAAAGATTGACTTCAAATTTTATTAAAAATTTAATAAAGATCAATAATACTTAGACTTAAATTGTAAATTTTTTAATATATTTTGATTAACCCCGCCATGAAACAATCCTGCCTACGCTTCTGGGTGAGATATATATATATATATATATTATGTTTATTTATAATTGTTTCTTGTTATATAATAAATTTTATCGCGGGTGTACAATGTATACATAATAATATATCGTTTCGTATATATTCTATAAGGTCCTAGAGTCCACCAACCCCCGTTTCACTAACCTCGATCGTAACATAACTATAATGACGCATATATACATATATTACATTATATACGTATGTGTATGTATATAATAATAATAATAATAATAATAATAATAATAATACTATGATCGATGGTCGAGTACTGTATAATTACACAACTTTTTATTAATTTTTAATATTTTCAGTCGTGCATTATTATATTATTTTAAGTAGGCGAATCGAGGTATAATATGATATAAGTATAATAACTCGAGGGGGTCGTGAAATTCAGCACACTTGTCTAGTTTCTCATCGCGAGTACGTGTTTGTATATGTATATATATATAATATTATAGTGAACTTTTGACCAATAAATAGGGTTATAATAATATAAGCGTGTATACGACTTTATATTATACGATATTGTATTTTGTATGTATTAATAATGAACGCGATATCGATGCACACTTACTTGTCGACTATACGATATATAATTATATTTATGATAATATTATTATATACTCTGTATACGATTATAACAATAATGAATAGGAACGATTTCGATTTAAAATAAAAAAAAAGGGTAATATTCTCAAAGGAAACTTAACCATACATTAGGTATACACCGTATACGTGTAACCTGTTATATGTTTTATAAATTATTATCGGTGATTATTATATTGACAATAATTTCGTGATGTGTAACCCAACTCGATCAAGTTATCAATGAGTCTGGTATATACGTATACCTACTTATAAACTTGAAAAATATAGTTTTTTGTATTTCTGACTTAAAATTTGAATTGAAAACTTAAAATTCAAATAATTTAATAAGCAATACTATATTATATGGTCCTAAATTAAACACTTATGCGAGGACGATGTTTGACGTCCGGCACATTTTTCCTTCGGATTCGTGTGCAGGGTACGTATAATTAATTTATATATTATCGTTATCATCTCGTGCAGTGGTCTCGACTGACTGAAATCTATTTCATTTCTTACACGTATTATTTCACACGCTTTTTTACAATAATATCGTATTGTTTATGTTTACAAAATAAATATTATCGTAAACACTTTATTTTCTCTGCGGAGGGGTTTTTGTTTTTTTTTTTAATGATAAATAATAAATTTATAACAATTTTTTCTGTACGTTTTTCAAAACGTTGTCCTACAGAGTCCTAACCTAACCGGGTGTTTCGTATCGTTTTATATTATACGTAATAACCGCGGGTATAAGCCGAATGGCCAATACACGCTTTATTATCATAATATTATATTATTATCTAAATCCGCAAGGCGTTGCGGGTGATAATAATAACAATGTATACATTGTGTTCTCGTTTCCGTCGTCGAACGTATATAATATAAAATATTTTCGATTTTTCAAAACAATATTATTATATTTTATTATTTTATCTAATCCGATCGGTCATCGGACAATAATATAATAACTATATTATACGTTATTGCGTATAGTATACGCCCTTAAGTGCTTTCGGAGAATTTTCTGCGGAATCGAATTGCCGCACCGAAAACATAACTATATAATATATGTATTATATTTCATTATTTAATATAATATAAAATATGAGTGTATAATAATAATCCACCATGGAAACGCATTCTTAAAATCGACGACATCACATATTTTTAAGTATACGCAGTGACGTTTCACATTAAATAACGTTATATCGAAAGTATATAATATTAATATTATTGTTATTACAAGAAAATGCTATTTTTCGAACGTATAATATAATATTATTATTACATAATAATCCCGCACAAACATTTATATTACTGCGTTATCATTGTTATCAAAAAACTTCATTCCAAATAATATTATACATATTATAAATACGTTGATCGACGCGAAAATATTATATGTATAACTCGTATATACTAACCTCCCGATTCGGTAAAAAACGATATTTTTTCTTGTTAGTTTTCGAAATTTTTTATTGTGTTTCAATAAATATATTATATAAACACGTTATAAATTTGTTCTAACGCGTTACAGCGAGAAATAATAATCATATTATTTTATTTTATCGCTGGCGAGGGAATATAATATTTTTTGATTAATAGTTGCGTAATAATATAAGTACAATCGATATCATCGAGAATAAACAGACCCGTACATTATATCGCATCATGCCTCAAACGGTTGTAACTAATATATTTTTAGTTTTTATTTATTTTTTATAAAGTATACGAGTGTATTATCTGTTTTGTCATTTTCGGATGTTATCAGAAAACAAAAGTTAAATTTTAATGGTAAAAAAAAATGTTCTCTTGATATGTGAAATAACATATAATAATAAAACGCTCGAATAAATCACCAATGTATTATAGTATTTATTTCATTATAATACGAGTATGGAGAATAATAATATTATTATAAGATTTCTAATTACACGATTAGAAGTTAACAGAGTGATTTTTTTTTTTTTAACGTACAGGTTATGGAAATCGAACTGAAATTTCGCTATTAATTAACATTCTAAAATCTAAAGTATTGACGGGAGGAGTACCTATGCGGTAGCATCTATCATTTTACATCAATAATTTGATAATTTTACAACCTAATCGATATTTGGTTCGATATCAAATATCAATTACCAGTATTGATTCTATAGTGTCCAGTGAACAGAATAATATTTCGATTATGTTGTAAAATCACCTAATTATCGATGTAAATTTTTAATCCCCCCGTCTATACTTTAGAATATGTCAATTGTTAGCGAAATATTAGTCGGATTTCTATAACCTGTGCGTCTAAAATTTTATAAAAATACATTCACTAAAAATTTAATATTTAAAACACATATGTTACCACTGGAAAATCAAAAGTTATTGTTGTTTTATCATATACCAGATAAGGGTGGAAATATTATTTTGTCGTATTAACTAGGTACGACAAAATGTAGAAAAAAATGTGTAATAATAATTAAATAAAATAAATGTTTTCCAAAACTACTTTTATTTTCAAAGTTCTACGTTGGATCATGATAAAAAAAAAAATCACTCAATATATATAAAAACCTACTGCCTATAGGTACGTTTTAAATAGTAAAAAAAATAATTAAATACACGTCTTCATGTATATATTTTTAAAAAAAAGATAAAATAATATTATTCACTTATAAACTTAAAAGACGCGTAAAACGAATAATTTTCTATATTATATTATTAAATAATAAAAATATAATATTATAATGTTAAAAAAACAAAATTAAAATATTTAAAATAATTTTATAGTATTTCATTCTTATCTATGTACACAGTTGAATATTGCATTGCATAATAATAATTATAATACTATGTGTAAATATTTGGACAGGTTTTCAAACAAAAATTATCAACTCAACTGACAACACGCTCTGTTCATAGTTCATATTATAAAGTGAGCAATATTTTATGTAAATATTTTAATGTATTTGATATAGGTATTATAATGTATATACATATTATACATATATATAATATTATAATATTACACGCGTTAAAACTAGTTGTATAAACTAGAATATTTTTATTTTTTATTTTTATGTCCGCAACCAATATTTTAATCCAAAACCGTATAAACATCTGCTCATACTACGGTTATACTTATACCTACATATTATTATATATGAGTTTATCCAAATAATTTTACCAAGTATCATGTGCTGACCTTTTGACCTAAAACTTTAAATAAAACTATTTATAGGTGTGTGAATAGCTGATGAAAATTAAAAAAAAAAAAAAAATAATAATAATAAATTAAATTTGATTATTGATAATATTATTATAATACGTACCTATATAAATAATGAATAAGAGCTAATAATTTTATTTTAATCAGGTATATTAATATAAAATACAAAATACGAGTGTAAATTCGACGATAAGAAGATGTGAACTTTGGCGGACGACCATCTGTATACGATTAAATACGTTTTCAAAATAGTTTTTTTACATTATTTACTTGTACCTTAAAAATTATTGCAAAATACTCGAGTTCCTAAAAGTCGAAAATACTGTCAAGTCGATAATAATAATGTTGTCATCCTCGCTATGTAAAATATTATATAAAATTCGACGAACAACAATGATTTGATTTCCAGTTAAAAACTTAAAAAACAAAAAAAAATAAAAATTTAAATAAAATTACAGTTATGTATACAAGTATAGATGGATGATGTCTCATAATATTCGTGTAGAAATTTTAAGTAAATATATATATTTTTATCTCGCCAATCGACCACACATCGATAATCGATTGACACCGGCACACAGGAAATATTTCAAAACGAATACCTACTTAAATAATATAGGAAATATCTTAATGACTTCGTACACTTTATTATTATAATAATTATAATATTTATGAAATTCGCATGTTTGATTACATAAAAAACATGCCTTATAATATATTATTATCATTATTATTTTTGCTGATCGATCGTCGATCAAAAACGAAATAATATAATCGATATAGACTCGATGATGCGTCATTATAATGTTATATTTTATATATTAAGTGATTTATAACAGTATATTACATTATACAACTTTTCGATGGAAATAATGGTACGCATAATATTATAATATCGATAAAATAAAGCATCGGTATATTAGAGAGAATAATAATTTATATACCCAATAAGGAACGGTTTGAAAAAAGAAATCTTCCTCTCGCATGATTTATTTTTTCCTCCGCTGTATAAATACACACAATAAATAATAAAATGTCCTCTCATACTTCTATTACATTGTATTATTGTAATAATTATTATATCATACATTGTTATTAAAATAATAATAATAATAAATAATAATTAATAATAATAATAATAAATAATAATAATAAATAATAATATGTTACCGGGGCAAAGTATGTAATCTCTTATTCTATAGAATGTCAAAACGAACAGGAATATAGTATGAAATTTATATTATTATATAGGTAGTTAATCCGTATAGAATACCGAAACCCAAGTATAGGTATAAGGTATAACATTGTATGTAAAATTGATATAATGTCAAACGATTTATTAGTATATTAGTATTACACCTATAGGTATAATATTATGTATACAAAGTACTTTTGTGAAAAGTGCATTTTCTATACAAATTATATTAATATTATAAATGGACGATCAACGATTATATATATTACCTGAACAATATTATTTTATCGTACACAGAACTCGTGTGATTTATTTTAACGATTAAATTCCATAATATATTTTATTATATTATTATTAAAATATCGTGGGATTTTTTCTTCGTTTTATATTTGTTGAGTATACTTGACGTTGTGTTTACACGTAAGTTTTTGAAGACGTTTTTATATTAAATTTTAATAGTTTACATTTATAGTAATTAAACACCGTTCAAAATTTCGTATTTTATCTTATAATATAATATATTATAATATTATTGGCATTCTATATATTAAAAAATTCAATTATAAATCAAAAAGTCATACTAATAACGTATTGTACCTATCTGATATTCTATATCTAAAATCTAACATTAATTTAACTATTCAATGTTAACATACAATTTTCTATATTATTATCTCCGTTTCTCTACAACGTGCAGCGTGAAAAAATAACTTTACGTAGAATAAAAATTATGGCAATCGTGTAAAATTTAGAGCTAAAATATTTACCTATTACCAAAATTAAGAAGAGGAATTGTTCCAAGGGATCAACGTATAAGTACCTATATAATATTATGTTATCGGTAAAGTATTAAATTCGGTATACGGTATACCTACTAATTACTATAAAATGCCAATGAAGAGCAGGAAAAGTATTGACTAGATTTTTCGTAGAATATTGAACACCAAGTTGGCAATTTATAAAATTCATATAAATTTAAATTAAAATATTATATTATTAGCGTCATAGTATTTCATTAAAAAGCGCATTTCCCGAGTATATCAATACGAATTATACAATATTATAAATGGGCGATCAATGATTATCTAAACAATAATTAAAAAAATATCTTGTCAAGCACAGAAAACGTTTGACGGGAAAATTATAATAACAATAATAATAATAAT